>JAEAOA010002216.1:2457022-2922022 GCA_016746295.1 Potamilus streckersoni | reverse complement strand
ATATCGGATGGCAAAATATCACCTATTTTGAGTTATTGGTTGTATGTTTAAAGTTTCTCTAAAGCAAATGCCAGTGCATCTAAACATACGTCATTTTGAAATATATTATTGGCGTTACAACAAACACTCCAAAAACTCTTTTCGCTATAACATGTTAGGCAGAATTCTAATAACAGTAGTACGATATGGAATAATTCTTAAGTACTGGTTCGAATTATTAAATGTGACTGATGATAGATTTCCAAAATAAAGTTATAACCTACAACTGATATTGAGCGAACACAGAGGCTGCTTGGTAAATAAAGTTCGGAATCTACTAATTCCATACTTAATGGGGGAAAGTTTGCTTTAATCATGACGTGAGTGATGAGAAAATCTTTTTCATCATATTTAAACAACATTGTGAAGTTATTTTTCAACAAGAACTAAATGGATGAATTACCTTTCTCTAGCAAGATATCAGAAACAGAGTTGTCAATACTGTATGGATTGTTTGAACTCTTTGTACAGTGTTAGGTCTTTATGCATGATCATAATAGGATCCTTTACCATACTAGCAAACATATGCAAGTTTAAAAATATCCTCTATGTTTTTATGACTCTGTTCTTTTTGTGCTGATAAAGAAGATGTATTTAATTTTGTTGCTAAATGTCCCATATACGATAATTTGAGAAAGGCCTATGTACCTTCACACGTTCATTGAAATGAAAAATCACATCTAGTTTTATAACTTTATCCTGTAGTGCAAAACCAAATCAAGCTTTAACACTGTATCCTTTAATGTGAAATAACATCAAGCTTAAAAACTTTATCCAGAGTATAAATATTACTATTAATATCATACATGATTATTGCAACATCTATACAAATTAGAGAGTCAGTGTGTTAATCCCATATTTGTTATGTTTTGTGGTTGTACTGTATTTTAGTATATGCGTGTATTGATTGTTTCTTTACAGGATACTACTACTACTACTACTACTACTACTACTACTACTATTACTACTACTACTACTACTACTACTAATAATAATAATAATAATAATAATAATATTATCATGCAAGAAAAAAAAACACATTTGGCAATGAAATATCCATCTGCCATGTCATCCTCAAGTTTTGGAACAGAGTATGTTGTAAATGGGGCCCAAGTGGCATAAGGCGCACGCATTTTCGTATCACGGACATCTTACATTTGTCTGCGTTGGTTTTGTATCTGGTTCGCCAAAATGGATATATGACAAAACTTGCCATTTCCTTCCGTAGATCAGTGGTTCTTCCAGGATTCTTTCCGGATTCTTCAGCCACCAATACGCCACGTATATCCTATCAAATGCAGAATAATGACGTTAAACCCACAATAAAGTCAATTACACAAATTCAAATATGTTCGCACACGCTTTCACACCAATTTAAAATGTATTAATACTTGTGGTCAAAAGGTGCACACATAAACAATATACTACACCCAGGTATACACTTTTCAGCATATAAGAAACGCATATGAATATATCGAATAAAGCATGCACACTTATTTCTGGAAGCATAATAAAGTTCTGTATCAAAAGGCATTAATACATGAATCCAGCTAATCAAGAATGAATTTCTTTAATGAGGTTTTAACAAAAAAAACCCACAGACATGTGAATTACGAAACCCCAGGGTGGGAAATTCCAAAGGGCGTGTCCTGATACAGTATAAACAGCTTTTCAAAAGGTTGGTTTTGTATGCTTGAATCATGCATTTGGTATGTTTATCATGTTCTAGCTTCACAATCGCACATATGCATTTCACGCCACTCAGTCCATCTTATGGCCTGTTCCTACTAACAATAGGGGCGTCACGATTGACCACAATCTACCACAATCTCCTCTGTGTTACTGTCTCATTTTCATATAATAAAGACATCGCCTTCTTATATTGCTGACATTTAATCAATGCAGAGTTTATCAGAATAAACGAAAAATACACTTTATTTAGTTGTTTAACTTATTTGGCAAATACTAGAAAGTAAGAACAGTAGCCATAATACTCATGTTTACCTATTTATGCTAACCTCGCCTGATACAGTGTAGATTTCACGCGCGTCTGGCCTTAACACATTTGCAGCCTGTGTGATACAAGATATTACAACACTTGGCACGGAATATGTTTTATTGCCTATTTATGTGTGGCTGGTCTAATCTTTGTTATTAGACTTGTTTTGTAACATATAGAGAATATTATTTCAGTGCGAAGAAAAGACCATAGTTAACTTAAAAATAATTAATCTCCTTTTACGTAAAGAAATTAATTTTTGTTATTTAAATTTGTCTTTGTTTTTCTTCAATTGTCTTCAGCACTCATCCTTGTTCCAATTTCAATGTTGTGCAAAACTTTTGCTTTAAAAGATAAATTGTTTATAATGCATGCTAATTGCTAAACAGTCATTAGTACGAGTTAGAAAAGTTCCTGCTTTGCGTGCGATACGCGATGATATCAGGGTTCTAAAATTTATGGAAGAATGATTCTGATAACCTTTCGTCAATCGGCACTAAAGGCATGATAAATAAAATTATATCTTTTTAAACATTTTCATACTTTCCTTTCACTTTCTAAAGAGAGAAAATCTTGATAGTATGTTTACAAACCGCTTATGGATCAAGCTACCTTATACCTCTAATAGTTTAATTTAGCAAGCACACATGCAATTGCTTATGTGGACACGTAATGGCCTTTCTAGCATGAAAGCCTGTTAAAAGAATTTCATCTTTTCTTACGATTTTCTCTGAAAACGTACTTTAAATGCTTTGTTGCTCTGCTTCTTTGACGTAGCTTTCTCAGATTTGGCAGTGGATGACTCCGTTTAACATTGCTATATAGTGACTATGCCCCGTGCAAAATGACTGTCAGAAGATTCATGCTTGTGCCTGTTATATCACACCGTTTGGCTGGCAATTAGTTTTCGTGGCTGTCTATAGCATAATGATGTTATCTGAGAGACTTGGGCTACATTTTAATTGAGATATTCAGTGCAATCACATCGGCTGGTTTTGGATGTGTGTCAGTGTTTCTCTGAGGTCGTGTCACCGAACCCAATCATGTTTAATATTGGCTTGTCAGTGACAGCACGGAAATAAAACCTACAAACAAGCAAAACAATACTAAAACATTATACTTAACTGCAAATAACCGTTTCAAACCTAAATATACCAATTAGAGACAACAAGAAGTCATAATATTTGTGAAATGTGGTCGTAAATAGTGAAATATTGTTACTAAGCTTTCAAGTTTATTACTTGTTTCTAAACTCTTCGATTTAAAACTTAATACTTCCAGTCGTTGACTGCATAGAAGAAGACAAATCATGGCTGAGCAAATCCCATAGCCTGACGTCCCGGGCTTATCATTTGTTAAGTCGGACAACTAAAATTTTCCAAGTCGCTATTCCGGGACAAGTGCCTTTTTAAAAAGTCGTGCTTTCATTACTATATCTACCTTTATTTGATCAATCATGCCCTCCGGGTGATCTGAATACCTGATTCTAGTCCCTCTTCGTGTATACATTTGCATCCAGTTACCGCTTGGTTGCATATTGGGCTAAGCGACCAAATTATCGGCAAATCAACATATATCAAACAAAAGAAAGCCAGTATGGTCAATTAGAAGTGTCGTATTTGGTTTTGTGGCAAGAGTTTACTCAATCTTTATCATAACGAGCGACTCATTATGATTTTAATCAGCGAGTCAGTGCAATTAAATTAATGATAAGTATTTAACCGACACTAGTGTCAGTTTCCTTTACGAACTGATTAAATTACAATAATGATTCTTTAATTTATAATTGATTATACAGATGATTAACTTCCATGTGTGATATTGTGTTTGAAGCGAAACAGTACGCTAATTAATGAGAGGTTTCAGTTTATATTTAAAAGAGAAAATTGATGCTATGATCACTTGAGAAGCAGTTATCAAGCAAACTGATAGACACTATGGACCAATGAGTTTGCTAAACTATTTTCGTAAGGAATGTAATATCGGCGATTTGCAGAAGGTAAATTAGTTTGAATAATGAGGAATAAAACGTAAGACGGACTTTGAGTGTTCGGTAGCTATTTCTCTAAAGAGACAAGCAACAATCCGTGATGGCTAAAAAATGTCAAATATGACACTACTAAGAGACAGAGAAATTTTCAGCCGCATTTGGTTGAATATGTTGACTCGGAAGGAAAGATATTTTGTAGTACTGAAAACAATATCCAAAACTGGCACAGGTAGGAAATTCACCCAAATAAACATTTCTGCTAATGGGCCAGAACTTAAGGACTTTAACCCAGACACAGATATCAACTGCTGGTTTAATGCTGGTGCACGTGGCAGATATCTACATGGATATAGTTTCAAATCCATCAGATTAAACATACATACATGAACCTGAAGTAGCCATATGTAGAACAAGCAATGCTTTTTTGAAAAATTAAATTATCGTAAGAAATAATTATGTTGTATATTATTTCATTTATTTTTACATGGTTTAAGTACATATGTTTCATCAAATCTTGTTAAGTGATTAACATGTTGGGACCAGTTAAAAGTATTGTGAGAATAGTGAAGAGTAAGGCGGGACTAGTGAATTACTGAAACCGCATGTCCTGGACTAGCAGTTAAAAAAATTTGCTCAGCCCTGTAAATATAGACATAATCTACCAATCCACTAATCTATGTGACTCAAAGGCCATCAGTGACGCGGTTTATGACTTGCTTACAACAGCGTAAATGCTTAATTTTTTAAGTCATTGATCAATAGCCGTCATCTTGTTTCCTGGTTTGACGTAAACATTATCTCACCAAAGGTAATTGGAGTGCTGGGTTGATGGTATAAATTGGCTATCAAAAAGATCAGATGTTGAAATTACTCTGTTTTCATAGGTTACAATAGGTGCACAGCATAGAAAAACAAGATGAGGAATTTGATTCTGATAGCAATTGCCATGCTTGCAACAACACAGGTGTTTTCATTACCAAGTAAGTAGTCCTCACTATCAATGAACTAGTCGAAAACGTTTAATGAAATTAATTATTTTGCTTACTTCTTTTTATCTTTGTTTCCTTCTGCATAATAAGATAAAAATGGCAAGTATGACTATTAAAATGACAACTTGGCCAAGATTAACTGTATTACTGAAAGATGTCTGATTATTGTGAAAGAAAATACAAAGTGAACAACAGTTTTGTAGAAGAAAAAGGATGGTCTATTTCAAAATACAAATAAAGAATGATTTAGCTTATGCATGAAGTATATAGTCACTTTTTTCATCTTTACTGTACATGAATCAAGGAAATATTTACCTCGCAAAATGATTTACTTCACGTTTAAATAACGAATTTGATTCAACACATAACTTTAACATTACAAAAGAACTGCACATAAAAAAGTTGTTAAGATTATCCATCTAAAATTTCAAAGTACACTTTCTATGTAATCTGATATTTCATCTTTTCTTTATTTGGAGCTGCTTTCTAATTGTTAGCTTTATTATAAGCAGATGTTCTTCATGCATTTATAATGTTCATTATTTTTCAACCACTGCCATTAGTTATAGTAGCAATGTCATTTACTCGTTCATGGCTATTTTTATGTATTTATAACTTTCCAAATACAAACATGAAACAAGCATGTCGCAAGTAATAGCCATAAGGTAAACCTGATCAGTTCTGTCCTTGTTGGCATGCATCAGTATCACATTTGGTGGGATCTAAAACCAACAGGGATTGAAGGATCCATGGGTACTGTTTTATTCCCAAGAAACATTTCAGAATGTTAAAGCTGACCGGTTTATTTAGTTTGCTTTGGTCTTTCACTGTACAAAAACAACAGTAGGTTTGTTAATGGTGAGGCAACTGGAGCAAACTACCTTGCCCAAGCCAGCAAGATAGTCAGGCTGATCTAATGATAAGATCTGAACCCGCACAATGTTTGCTTTAGAGCCAGACTCGCTAATCACTGAGCCACCAGCCACCGTATTTCCTCCTTCACTTAGTCGCCGCAATGTTGAGTCTGAATAGGTGTGTGACTTGGGAACGGAGGGCCTGTGTGCATAAATAGGTCATAGGGCAAGGATGGAGATACGAAATCTATTTATAAAATCATAGTAGACCATATCAAGCCAGTTAACTATAAATTAGCGAGATTACTAAAAATCAAATAAAAGTCATCAGATTTTAATCCACTGATTTTTAATTATATACTCAATAAAGTACTCAACAAAGTTGCTAATCTGAGATTAACATTCAAGGAAATGGTCTAACGTTCTCCTGTGTAAACCCATATATAAGTTAGCACATATATTAAAACGACAATACTGATATGCTGAGTTGAACACCTTTTTGTTTGTAATTTTATTTGCCAGTTTTTGACAGTTAAGGACAATAAGGAAATCATAATCATAACCTTACAACTTCATACACGTGTTTAATGATTGCATAAAGTAGGTTATTATTGTGTTGAGACGGGCAGTGAGTTAGATATATAAATGTCACATGAAAACTATGCCTTAGATTAATTGTTATCTATAGTTTCAGTGTTGACTATAGAGCCATGGCGGCGATGGTATTGTATAGTAATAGCTTTCGTTTCACACATCTGAAAAATGTGTATTTCGCTTGCATTTTATCAACAAGACTAACCTTTGTTCATACTTTTCTATATCTATCATGTTCAGTAGTTTATAACGTTGATTACGTATGTACATTATATAACATACATGTATATCAATGACAGATTATGTAAATTAGTAAATATGGTATATTGTTCCAAGTACAGTTACTTAAAATACTCAAAATTCATTTGTTAGAACACAAATATCTTATTGGTGCATTATTCGAGCGAACTAATCTGTTAGAAAATATTGACATATATGATTGATTGGTAAAAACTGTAAGTTAAAAACATAGAGAAAGTTTTTTTTTCAAGAGAAATATAATTTGAAACAGAAACATTTTAAAATATAGATTATTTTACAAATTTGTAATTTAATGGAAATGCCATTTGCAATGAAGAGACAAACAGTGTTTAAAACGGGTTGGTGTCTTCTTCCATAAATTAAGATAAGTGGCTTCCTCTACCATAGCCCATCCACTAACCACCCAAAAGTTTAAACGGAATAAATTATGTATTATATATTAAGCTTGGAAATTACCAATATTCCTATTGTCCGTTGCATATTAGAATGTGATAGAAGGACATTGGTGAAAAGTCCGATACCTTACTAGTTATTGGTTTCCACGTAATTTACATATGTCCTTTGACATAAGCAGAAAGATCGGAGTCACGTTTTTGCTGGGTCTGCTTAAAATTATATGTTAATAAAATTTGGGCGATTTGCTCTCGTCTTCTGAAACAAATTGAAGTGTTGCAACGACATGATATTAAATGTAGTTGGAACACTGTTTTTATATATATATATATATATATATATATATATATATATATATATATATATATATATATATATATGTATGTATGTATGTATGTATGTATGTATGTATGTATGTATGTATGTATGTATGTATGTATGTATGTATGTATGTATGTATGTATGTATGTATGTATGTATGTATGTATGTATGTATGTATGCATGCATGCATGCATGCATGCATGCATGCATGTATGTATGTATGTATGTATGTATGTATGTATATGCAATAATATTCTAGCTTATTTTGTTATAGTCCTCTTCTTTTTTTGAAGAGTATGTAGGATTGTGTTCAATTTTGAACTTTTCTAGAAAATATTTGATATTAGTAATTAACGTTGGTTCATTCTTTTTTTTAAGGGAACTTGGGTAGAAACATACAACCTTGTCCCCACATACTATGTACGGCGGTTTTTATTCCTCCACAATGCCGGCGACCAACATATCTCAAGTTTCAAGGAATGACTTGTAGAGGATGCGACCAAAATATTTGTCAAAATGGATATCCAGTCTCCTGAACTATAAGAGAAGTAAGTGAGACTAGTTAGTTTTATTTTTAAAAAATACTGTTTTGGATTTACGTTGGTGGTAATATTAGTTTGGAAATCTTATTGAAAATACATAGCTATTTTATGAAAGTCCATTAACTTATTGGATTTGAATTTGTATGTGTAAACAACATTGATAATTACTTTAGACAATTAGTCAATATCGTTATTAATTTTAGCTTGATTGAATTACTTCAATATCATAATAGGTTTTGAATCATTTAATAATACATGGACCAAATCAACAATAATAACACAATACCCGATGCACATCTTATATTAAACCTGACTGAATGTAATACACAATAGACGTCTTTTGTTAAACCTGATTGTGTATAATACTCAATACACGTCTTTATTTAAACCTGATTGAGCATAGTACTAAATACACGTCTTAAATTAAACCTGAATGAGTATAATATCCAATACAAGTCTTGTATTAAACCTGACTATAACATTCAATACACGTCATTTATTAAACCTGAATGAATTTAATATAAAATATACGTCTTTTATTACCCCTGATTAAGTATAACACTAATTTCACATATTTTATTAAACCTGACTTAGTATAATATTCATGACCCGTCTTTACTTAAGCCTGATAAACAACAACTGGATATTTTAGTAGTAGGCGGTTGTATGTATGTATATCCTTTTCTAAATCTTTCGGTTAAATTGACATTTAAGTGTTTGGCGGGGACAGTTATCATAATTAAGGAAGACATCAATATGTCATCAAAATGTTGGGGCCAGTTTCCTAGACTACTGAAAGTTAGTCCAAGAAGTTTGTGAAATTCAACAGATGATAGTTCTTTAATTTTAGCTAGAGGAAACAACGGCTCTGGATTATGAGATAATAACATTCCTTCAGTTTTGGGTGGATAAAAGTCAACTAACCACTGCCATGACGAATTTTCAACCATTTGTAAACTAGTGGTCAGTACATATTTTATTTCTTAGTATCATTAGATGAATATGCCAGTGAGTTATCATCCACAAAGAGTCTCAATGCCTCTTCGAACTTGTGTAATGCTACTTCAAACAACTGTATTAGCAGTAGTAATACATGCAGTAGCATTATTAGTACTAAGAGTGAATACATAACAATGAAAAAAAATACCAACACTACTATATATATATATATATATATATATATATATATATATATATATATATATATATATATATATATATATATATATATATATATTAAAATGTATTCATTTTTGTCTTTTTTGTAGGTCAATGCTGATGACTAGCAACAATGGTGGCATCTCTCAGCAAAACACAAAGATCGGAGATTTTGGAAATACAGACGTTCATTTTTGGGAGGAATTTTTTGGTGTGCATATACAATAAAGTCCACAAGTCTCTTAAAAAACGGCCAATAAGTATGCTCTCGTGATTAACGTGTCTTGTTTGGTGAATAGCAGTAATAAAAACACTATACATTTCGATCTTGGAATAAACTTGTGTTGTGATTTACGAAGCCATTTAATTTCGTGTATTGTGTGCACGCAACTTAGCCCTTTAGAAAGAGGATTGCCTTTAGTGGATCTGAGAGAGAGAGAGAGAGAGAGAGAGAGAGAGAGAGAGAGAGAGAGAGAGAGAGAGAGAGAGAGAGAGAGAGAGAGAGAGAGAGAGAGAGAGAGAGAGAGAGAGATGAACGATAAGGAGAAAATTTTAGATTTTCCTCGCGCTGGTGACGCTTTAGCACCAATCGCTAATATATGGCATAGTTTCATAAATTGGACCCTAATTCTGTTTTGGAATGTTTGCGATTTGCATCTCGAAAAGCAACTCAAGTGTTTCCGATTTTCCCTGGTGTGTTGTATTTAAAATACACATTATGCTGTTTAAATCATAAAGCATGCAGTAGACACCGAACAACATATGTGTTAACATTTTGCCTGCAAAATTGAAAATATTTAAAATTGTAGAGCATTCATCTTGTCAATAATTTTGGCATTTTCTACTTTCTAAAAGAAAACAATTATTTTGATTATCTTGCTTAGGCATGCAAAACATTATCATGCCTTCTTAATGAATTATCTTCAAAATTACGGAGACATTTGAGTACACAGTGCTTTCTTGTTCCATTATACTGATAAAGTGTTCGGAACATAACTAGTATATGATAAATTGAGCAAACAGTCAGAAGAAAAACCCTGCAATTGGTGTAATTTTGACTAAAGTTTTTATTACATTAATATAATTTATTGGTATTTTTAGATGGATGACAAAAGATCACATTGGAATTCTTAGTTTTAAGCTTTATTGATGGTGGTGCCAGTGGGACTCAATGTCAAATCAGCTTGCATATGAGGTTGCCAATTAACCTGAACACAATTCCAATATAACAGCACACATTCATTAGCATACTATTTTCTTGGAGACCAATTTGTATCTTTGAAATATGTCTGTATTTTTTTTCCACATTTCCAACTGATACCGAAAATGACACGAAATGATGGACAAATAATAATGACGCTAGTTCACACTGAATGTATACATATTATGTAAAGTAAAGTGTGTAGTAACAATTTTATGACTTTGCGGTCTTTAGACACTGTCATTGTTGTTCCTACCCTCAGACGTTCCCCCGTATCCAACCATATACCCACAGAAAAGAAAATTAAAACTATATCTTTTTAAAGACATTTGCGCTATAAAACGATTACAACATTGGACTAATACTATCGGAGTATTTCGTTTTACAAAACAAAAACAAAAAAAAATTTAACAAGGCCAGATTTTCATACTTCGAAATCTTGAAATATGCCGTTATCTGAAATTTCCCTCCCTAGGCAGCTTCCTTGTCTGCCTAGTAGGAATCCGCCACTATGTAGGTGTCTAAATATTAGGGCAAGATGCATCCTTAAGTCAATTAAAATTAAGAACTAACCGACTAAACACATGGTTGACGTGATTCTTTAGAACGACTTTGTAGTCGGATTTGTGACTACAAATCAAAGTGACGCGCATAGGCCTGGCAAGCAAGCCAAGATATACTCTATTGGTGATAGGCATCCCCTTGGGCAGTTATGGTCAACACCTAGGTACTAAGGTTATTCTATACTTATGTTGCTAGGACAGTGAGCAAATTGACCCAGTTCTCTGAAAAATGGAGCATAACAGATTTTCGTCCGTGGTAAGTGACAATGTTGTCTGGACAGGTGATGACAAAGTCAACAGACAAACTGACCAGTAAAGAGAGATAGAAAGATAGCGGGACAGAAATAGAGAGAGATGTAAGATAAATATAATTTATTTTTAGCTCCTTACCCCTCTTTCTCTGGACAATAGTCTCAAGCCACAGTCTAAATTCGGTCAAAAGGGAGCATAGTATGCGATAATGTATTTGGGAGCATGATTTATTGAAAACTTTTTCCTCCGTAATTTAAGAACACAATAAATGGTACAGAAAATGCAGCAAACATAGAAAATATAGTAATTAAAGGTGAGAAATAAAATACAATTTACAAATGATCACACATAAATAAATGCGAATATGGTGAACTCAAATGAAAACTAAGGAACTAAGGATATAGAAGAAGTCTCTCCTTTTGAAGTTAAGCATATTCTTTCATTAGCAATTTCAGCAAATAGAACCAGGACGTATTTAGATCTCAGTAACACACGAATTATTAACAAGAGACATTATATTAGAACTGTTTTAATGACTGACGATTATGAGCAATCCAAAGAAAAATATGATAACGCAATACGTGAAGTGGCATACATATATTATAAAACACGTTAAAATTAAAAATTATATCTTAAATTTAGAAACACTTAATGAGGATTCAGGTATAAATAGAAATTAAATTGATGATTGGCGTCGAGTATATGAAGAATTTAAAGATAGATGTATCAAGAAAGAGTTTTGTATTATAGCAAAATACTGAACTGTTTTTGAATGGAAACAACTAGTAAAAAGGGTGTATATTTAAAACTCAACATGAAATTGGGATCTGATATGAATTAACACATTTTTCAGAATTCAAATTAATGTATAATTTATTGAAGATAGTCGCAAATTCAGGATGTTGATTAATCGTTTGAATATACGGGGAACAAAATCAATAGAGCAATATTTGCAGTTTATTTTGAGTCGCCTATGTTGGCTTGACATCGCTGATATGGTCAGGTGATATTCCTTCCTCGTTGAAAGTATATATGTAAATGATTTATCTATACGTAGGATGTCGTCTTAATATAGACCTTACTTATTTTGTTACCTAAATATTTTTATTGTAAAGCATAAGGTCGAGAGAGCAGTATATTGTTTTAGATTCATTGTCAGTTTGATGTCTCTTGCTAATAAGCTAATAAGTTGTGGTAAGGATAGGCCCCTGTTGTTTTTACATTTTCAAGGAAATAACAGGAATTGAGGTCGTGTAATTTGCCCCAGGCACGGTTTTTGTTTATTGGTTAATCATTGACATTCCTGAAAAATAGAAAAACAAGAAAGAACCAAAATAAATTCGCTTTTGACAAGCTGTCACGATGCTATTGTTAAAGTACCAATCCAACAAAACGTTTTTATGTCTACCTAATAGGAGTTGAATTTTGGAAATTTAAGACATGATCAAACTTTCTATATTGCCTATAAAATGACACTCTAACTTGTTGACACTCAAACCAAACCTAGACAATGCAAATATATGCAGGAGTTGAAAATATGATGACCTACGAGACCTAATGTCAAAGGGCACGATGAATTATTTTTACGACATTATTTATGTCTATTTTTTTTAAATTATTGCTAAACAGTTAAACGTTCTCTTTCCTGGTTTAATGATGTCATCATTCGCAAACAATGCACGGTATAAAGGGTTTTATAATTTATTAAGACATAATATACATTAAGTAATAGCAATGTACATCACAGAGTGACAGGTTGAAGACTTGGGGATTCGTGGTAATCTTCATCCTTACAGCAAATATGCTGTCAGTGCCTCGTAATTAGTCACCGCTTACCTTACGGCGATAGTGCGTAATTAATATTTTTTTTTCGATCCTTCGCGCTATTACCTCCCTCAACCAAACTGGAAAAAAAATCATAACATCCAAAACATAAAGCAATATAAACGACAAAGTATGGTTAGGTCTCAAATTAAAATAAATGTATTCTAGTCTTTGAGAAAACAGCGCAGAGAAATAAAACTGTTTATGTTCCTGAGTGTAGGAAAAAAATAATGTTCAAGTCAGAATTATAAAAATATGTTAGTTAAAAGATCTTTTGAGATATAATATACAGCAATACTTTTTCATCTCTAACTTACAGGAAGAAAAAATTGGGAATAAAGTTAAGGATTAAGTTAGGGAAGAAACATGACATGGAATAATTCTTTGGTAAATTATAAATTTCTAGAAAATTGTAAATTGCATAGACTACTGTCCAAACAACGAACTAACAAATGCAAGCAATGCAAATTCATCATTGTTAAAAATTTATATAAATATTTGTGTAGAATTGTCACTGTGGCTTTGCTATTGCTAAGATCTTAATACTTGATTTTATATCAGAGCTTTCATATTTCTGTGAGTATGGAATAAAATTGATTGGTGGGTGTTAGAAAACACTTTCAACACACTCTTGGCTATATAGAGTAATCCCCATAGTTACGGTGAATAGAATATTATCTTAGTCGTATGAAGAAAGCTTAGACTTAATAGATAAATATTAGTACCTTGATAATTACAATTTATGGAACATTGATCGCTCACATATATCAAGAAACCGGTGTTTACTTCAAGCTCCAGCTTTTCAACTGGTGGATTTCGTAAAGCTATCAATGCATATACTTAGGAATGTCAAATTCTGTATTTTGTAAGACATGACAATGCTATTGAGATTATATTGTCTTGATGGCCTAGTGGGTTACCATGGAAAGAAGTTTCATCATAAAAATAATCTGGTGTACATTTATCGATGGAGTTTCTTTAACGTTTCATTTTAGGTAATTCATTCATAAGTTTGCCTTACATCGCTTCTTTATAACAATATGACAATCAAGGAAACAACATTCTTGAAAAAGTAATGGCAGGCCCGTCCGAGTTAGATTGAAATATAACTTTTGGACAAACGCATGTCCTTTTAGGTTCCAAATTTTTCCCTCCTTCCACGTCAACTATCTAGGTCTACATGAGTTTACAAGAACTAATAGCAAAGGATGAGTCTAGTGATATAATGATTCAAAAATAAATCTTTCTAACACATGTCAAACGCATTTTCCATCTATTTTATAACTTAATTGAATATCGTATTACCATATTTTTGCGTTCGATTGCAAATATATGAAATCATGTTTCATCTATGTTATAATTTGCCTGATGTAAAAATCTTCCAAATTTATAAAATCTATTTGTTAAAAACAAATATGAAAATGTATTATATGCATTCGAAAATGAGTTTTCTTTAAATATGTATCACTCGTGCTTTTATATATAAATAATTCTCATGGGTGTGTGTCGTCTTATATAGAATTCTTTTTGTCATTCATATCGGGAAGCGTAAGCAATTCAATGGTGATAACATTTATAGTTGATAAATAAAGTGAAATTATTTTACATGATTAAATTTCCTTTTTCAAACGTTAGATATTAATAGATTTATGAAAAAAATAATAAATATATAAATATAGCTAGTTTTTTTGCTAAACTATCAGCCCCAATTTTGCATACATTTGAAGTGCTCAATACTATTCTGGAGAAATAGCTTCCACAAATATGATATAAAATCCCTCTTTACGCACAATGTTATTTTGTTTTACAGATTTGATTTTTCCTTTATATATATATATATATATATATATATATATATATATATATATATATATATATATATATACATATATATATACACACACACACATATATATATATATATATATATATATATATATATATATATATATATATATATATATATATATATATATATATATATGTGTGTGTGTGTGTGTGTGTGTGTGTGTGTGTGTGGTATGGCTATACAATGCTTGACGATGTCGAAATACAACTAGGAAGGCATCCAACACCAATTTCAATTTACACATGGGATAATATCGTTGGTAACTGACTAAATTAGCTCATCGGATTAATGTTCAATCTTGAAACAAAAGGTTGACATTAATTCATACTTCCGCCAATGGATTTGCACACATAATTAAGTACCATCTTAATACCTAAAATTCGCGACAAAAGGTTGATTACAGTTATTTTTACTATTGACCTGTTCCAATAGTTTCAAGACATACCATAAACAAATTATGCTAGAATCATGTGTGTGTGTGTGTGTGTGTGTGTGTGTGTGTGTGTGTGTGTGCCTTAGTCTTTATTATCAAGGTGAAAATGCCCACAATAACGCACTAAGCAAAATCCCTCTCATCCTTGCTTTTGAAAAGGGGGAAATAAAACTGAAATCCTGGAGATCTAATTAGTTCATATACACCGATGAAAAAAGAAAATTGTCGCTGCTAGCCACAGCAAATGATTAAACACAGCGCAAAGCAATTAAACCCGCATACTTATTTGTTGTAAGACTGAATTAAATTTAAAATCGTCAACACTGTTAAATCAATATGACTTTACTCCTCATGACAATTTGCATGTTTGCTGCTAGCCACGTGCTCCCCTCATCAGGTAAGGATCGTAGTGTATCCATTTTATAATACACCCACCCTATTTAATTATGTGTATCATCTTTGTCTCCGATTTATCTTTAGTTTTTAGGCTGATTTGCATGATATTTAGTCAGTATTGCATCAATGGAGAGAAAAAGAACCAAGTCATTTCAAGTGTTCTTCGAAAACCCAAGTTGTTTTACTCTTAAAGGGGCATTTAGTACCTCATCTCTGTTCCAGTTTTAATGCCATTCAAAGTGTATAAAAATAAAAAATTTCTAAGGCAAATCTGATATTAATACCCTTTGCAAAGTATCAGGATGAACCTTGGATTTCGTAATATTCAGAACAATTTTAATGCTAATCCTATCTAAATATGCTATAAATGAATGATGAAAATGCATATCAAACAATATTTTATATATCACTATATCAATTATATTTTAAGCAAAATATCAATAATCGAGTTACCATATTCTTCTCAGAAATAACAACGACATAACAAGATCATTTTAACAAATTCAGTTAGTTTAATTTAGTAAGCTTTGCTGAGAACCAATCGATCAAAAGCGTTTATATTTCAATGATGAAAACCTGTTCAACTTTGTTTTTAATACGTTATACTTTCAAAGCAACGTTTACTCAGTTCTTCTTCAACTTCTCTTGCTTAGGTTTTGAAATGGCGTCAGCAAATCCGTTTTCGTGGCGGTCTAAAATGAATGTATTATAGATAGACTTGATCTACATTTATATTTTAATAGATCAACGTCACATGCCGCGGGCAGGATTTTTATCTTTGTTAAGATGTGCAAAAAGACCACACAAGCACCAAGAAACATACGATTAAATTATCAATCATTCATTAGCATATCAACTGTAAGACGAGGAGACTGGACTCAGTTTGTTGCACATGCAACCATGTCCAAGCTTCAGGAATTATTCTGTTTTCTTAATTATAAAGCTTGTAATGTCGGATTGCTTACTTTCTTAAGGTAAAAAGATGCAATAATATAATGGAATAATTGAGTGGACATGATAAACTATGTTTGCGAAACATAGTCATAGAGGTTTGCTTTAAAGTATTTTTATATTCGCTGTTCTATCGTATCCGAATTCTACAAAATCTGAATGATCTAAAGTCTTATAGGAATGTGCAAAAATTCCCAAGCGTCAGCGCTTTTTTTTATATTTAGATCAATCCAACCGTTTACTTGCCCTTGCCGAGGTACCTGTAGGCTTGCAAAACCCACTCTAACTGATCAGACGTCTCCAGTTACCATCATATAAACTTTGTACAGAGATAGTATAAATAAATGATGGGGTATTTATTTGTTTTATGTTTTTTATGTACCGAAACAAACGGTAATAACTCTTGAAACAATATGGGCCCATTTTGATTTGATTTTTTTTTCATTCCGTTTCTCGCATGTACTATGCCATTTATATGCATTCCATCAATACAATAGACATTATCATCGATTTGTGTGAGTAAACCTACATGTATTGTATTGCTGATACAGATAGTCAAGTGGTGTATAGCTGATACAGGTAATCAAAGCTTTTGCAGAGATATTCAAAAAGTTGCGTGTCAGATATACTGCATACCATTAAAAGGTGATTGTTTGTTAATAATTGTTACCATTAGTGTCGCTGAGAACCAATATGTGTTGTTATTAGGAAAATACCTCACTATCTTTATCACCTAACCGCTGGATTCAGATATGTTTGTACTATTGATATGGCATTATGCCCCGACTATCGGCATATACACCATAGCTATTAGCATCCATCACAAGAAAGAGAGCAGCAACACTGTTATTTCTGTCAATGAGATTGATATTTCACAACTACAAATAAACAAGAAAGGCTAACGTATTAGTTTTCATACAGGAAAAAAACTAATAGCTAGTCAGACTTACATCCAGCACTATGATTTTCTGATATTTAGCCAATATTAACGACTATTTTCGTTATTAAACTTTTAAACTTTGAGAAAATCAACCAAGTCTTGTGGGCATCTTGATATAAAACGGATACTCTTAATTGCCAAACCAACTTTTATGATGGCTAATATATATATATATATATATATATATATATATATATATATATATATATATATATATATATATATATATATATATAGATGCAATAAACTGACGACGAACAGTACGAAACTAGTAACTAACTAGCCTAAGCGCTTTCGACTCTTAATGAGTCTTTTTCAAAGGCAAATACAAAACATAGTTACGACAAACAAATAAACACAAAAACGTTGCGTTTGTAAACCTCTACATTTCTATCTTCACATGTGCTAAAACTATAAATACAACCAGCTTGTATAGACTAGTTGCGGAAACTGAAAACGTTGTATAATTCCCTAAAAGTCTACAAGCCAAAGCGACATCTATTTTTACTTTGTGTACATATGTAACGCAGATTATATCCCGGATATTTGGTTCTATACCGGTTATTCTTATAGTAAAAATTGAAGGATAAGAAGATTTAGAAAATGTTAAATTCTACTAGTGCATAGTTTTCATTTTCTAGTCTTCTTGGTTTAGACCGCTTGGTTTCAATGTTCTAAGGCGGCGTATCCAGTATGATTCCTTTTCCTTCCTGGTTTCGGAACTCCAGCTGTGGTTGTTGGCAATAGCGATAAGTATTATATCACTGAAAGTGTGGCCAGGGGAGGAGAAGTGTTCTGCGACCGGGCTTCTGTACAGCTTTTTTGTCATCCAATCAGATCTATGAAGGTTTATCCTTATGTGTAGCTTTTCAGTTTCTCCGACGTACTGAAGGCCACAGATCTTACATGTGATGAGATAAATCACATTCTCTGTTTTGCACGTTTTGTTTGGACCATGTATGTTTAGTTTTTCTTTAGTCACTGTGCTAGTGAATGTCTTGGTCTCTATCATATGTTGACAGGTTTTGCATCTTTTATCGCCACAGGGTCCAGATTGACTAGGTTGGTTTTGACTAGCGATTGTTGTTAGCTTGGCCCTGACTAGGATGTCCTTTAGGTTTTTTGGTCTCCGGTAAGCTACTACAGGTTTGTTCGGAAGTATTAGGTTTAGTTCTTATCCTTCAATTGAGTGCCAAGTGGAGACCAAAAGTGGACGAGCAATCTCCAAAGGAGTACGACTGCTTCCACCAACCAGAGGTGTTACACCTCACTGGACACCTCATAAATCTCATCTGTTAAATAGACTCAACTCGATGTACTGTGTAATTGATTAAAGATATCACGATATCAATATAAATAATAAGCTATTCCATTTTGATATAGTGACTATAAATAATGTAGTTAGTATTGTAATTAATTAGAAAGGCCAGATTAATGCTATATTCATGTTGGATTTGGTGACTAGTATCACTGCATACATTGTTTTGCAAATAAACATGGTCTCTTTCTGTTATATATATTTGTGTAAATAACAAAACTTGTTATAGTTGCATTCAAATTTAATTAGAAGAAATTACCAATGCCCAAGTTTTCAGATGACATGTGAGTGTAGAAAGAAAGAAGCCGAGTAGATTCAAAAGAGCCCTAGGTGGTTGAATGGTTTAAAGTGCTCATCATTATCAATAACTACCATCTCACTTCTGTTTGCATGTTTTCAAGTCTCATGCATGGGCTATGTGGGTACTCGAGAAAGCTTGCTGGTAGTTTTCCATGGGTTGATGGTTCTTCCTGGTGTTTTTCCTGGTTCTTCCTTCGCCATTTATACGAGTTGTCGTGTATAGGCTATCTTGTGTTGGAATATGGTATTAAACCCTGTAAGAATATAACAACAAAAGTTGTGATTCTCCAAACTGTTTGTGATATTAAAGTTTTGTGTTTTCAAAAGACTAAATTATTTCATACTGAATGTCAATTGTGTGTGTGTTTGTGTGTGTATGTGTGTGTATGTGTGTGTGTGTGTGTGCGTGTGTGTGTGTGTTGCGTGAGAGACAATGTAGCATAAATGTAAATGCACTCCTGTTCAAGTTTGGTCAATGCAGGTGGTAACGTCAGGCCAATCTCCTTCCTTCCATAAGTTAAAAATGGGGCAAAATATGTATCTTCCTGGCAGGAACCATGTCTAAATGACAAAAATACAGATACTTCATGATCTATATCACTGGCTCCCAGTCTTTAAATCATGACACAAATGAAGGTCACAAAGTATGTTCCGGAGAGTTCCCAGGATTTTGTTTTGGGTGGAAAAACTTCACAGAATGTGGAAATTGGGTTATGAGGCTAAAAACAAAATTTGTATGGTTGCAGCCAGAAAGAGTTTGCAAGCACTGATCTATATAAAATATGTTTAAAACTTATAATTTATCACTCGCATGCAATACAACTAAGATAGTAAGTCACAAATTGTAGCACATCATCCCCCTTCTCCCTGGTCACAATGTTGAATGAAAATATATACAGCATCGATGTTAACAGAAAGTGTATAATTTGATAACTTAGAACACTATGACAGAATTTCAATGTACAGTCATACTGGAAGACGGGATATTACAAACCATCATCAATATGAAACTCCATATTTTTATCCATCGAATACTAATAATACTGTAGGATAACATAGTGTGTGTGTATGTGTGTATGTGTGAGAGAGAGATAGAGAGAGATGCCATGATAATATTGCAAAGAAATGTAAAAGAACTATCTGTCTGTCTGGACACGATTATAAATGCCATGATAATATTGCAAAGAAATGTAAAAGAACTATCTGTCTGTCTGTCTATCTGGACACGATTATCAATGCAATGATAATATTGTATAGAAAATTAAAAGAACAATATGTCTGTCTGTATGTCTGTCTGTCTGAACACGATTATAAATGCCATGATAAAATTGTAAAGAAACGTAAATGAACTATATGTATGTCTGTCTTTACACGATTATAAATGCCATGATAATTTTGCATAGAAATTTAAAGGAACTATCTCTCTCTCTGTGTCTGTACACGATAATCAATGCCATGATAATATTGTATAAAACGTAAAGGAACTGTTTCTATGTCTGTTTCAAGATAATAATGTATAGAAAATCGCTGTCCATCTGTCTCGACACGATTATCATTACCAACATAACAATGTATAAAAACAAAGGAACTGTATGTGTGTCTCGATATATTCTCATTACCAATATAATAATTATTGTATAAAAATGTAAAGGAACTCCTCTCTCTCTCTCTGTCTCTCTCTGTCTCTCTCTGTCTCTCTCTCTCTCTCTGTCTCTCTGTCTCTCTCTCTCTCTCTCTCTCTCTCTCTCTCTCTCTCTCTCTCTCTCTCTCTCTCTCTCTCTCTCTCTCTCTCTCTCTCTCTCTCTCTCTCTCTCTCTCTGTACACTTTTATCTGTAGCAAGATAATTATGAATAAAAACGTAAAGGAACTGTGTCTACATACCAAGACAATATATAAAATGGTACCTAACTGTCTCTGTCTCGACACGATTATCACTAACACCCTAATAATGTAATGAAAAGTAAACAAACTGTCTGTCTGTGTCTAGATACAATTATCATTACAGGATACTAACTTATAAAGACGTAAAGAAAATGTTTGTCAGTCTCGGTACCAAGATAGTGTATAAAAGCATAAAGGATCTGTCTGTCTGTTTGTCTCCACATTATTATCACTAGCAAGATAATACTGCATGAAAACGCAAGGGAACTTTCTGTCTCTCTGTTTCGATAAGATAATAATATAAAAAAACCTAAATGAACTTAAACAATTAACTCAAATGAATATTTTAATTATTTGGTTGGCGAGAACTGTTTCCTCATATGGGGACATATGTATCAATTTATGCTATATGTGCACAGTTCATGCTATGTGCAATGGAACTCTGTGTCGTAGTTGTTTTTAATAAAGGGGATAATTAATTTGTGTTTTCGAAATATTCTGAAATTTGATTTGTTTTTAAAAAGGTGAACAATTGTTGTATTCTAGTCGAGAACTAGTAAAACTATACTACTCTGTATGATAAAAAGGCTTTCAAGGCGTACTTAAGGATACCGGACATAGTTAATGTACATTAAGTGATCTCAAATAATTTTGTATTACACGTCTCCAGTATGCATATCGGCAGGATGGGGACTACAGCTCTCATAACGATTTTCATTCTCACCGTTGGTTATGTTTTCCCATTACCAGGTCAGTAGTATTCGCTACGTCTGTTTAGGGGGATAACTTCTTAATGGATGATGTTTAGGGGATGTACCGTTTATTACGGTGGATTCTCCGGACCTACTGTATAAATGAATGTCATTTTCACAATTCTATAAATATAATAGGGTAATTTTCTCAGAGTATCAATGTTATAAAGAGGTTCATAATTTAGCTCCTAGTAGTGATCCAATTAAACCTCCTGGACAAGAATCGACAATATTTTGTAGCTACACTTCACAGTTAGTTATGTTTTTCGATTGTTGTTTCTCATGGGTAGAAAACAAGGTTAATGTGCATAATGGTATCAACACTATTTACATTCTTCTAATACGTGATTGGTTTTTAGGATACGCTAAGCGACTTATTGCAAATAAAATGTTTGCTACATAGCCCACGCTTCCATTTTTTGTTTACGTTTTTTTTTCATGTCTGAACCGCTCTGGTGGCCAAAATGGTTAGAGCGTCCGCCTCTTATGCAGGGGGTTGTTGTTCGAACCCAACCTGAATCATACCAAAGTCCTTATAAAAATAGTACTAGCGGCTGCATCGTTTCGCGATCAGCGTTAAGTGGTTAATGTTAGGACTGGTCGGCCTGGTGTCAGGATAATATGACTGGGTGGGACATGATGCTACATGTCAGCGGCATGACGCAACAGTCCTTGATATCACTATAAACTGTCACATTGCAAACGTCATAGCTATATAACTGAAATTTTTTAGAGCTACGTTAAAATTCCAGATCACAACACGCACACACGCACGCACGGACGCACACACACACTGTCTGCATTGAATGGTAGTTATAGAAGCAAGAGACATTACCATCAGTTTAAAACGGTCCCTCTCATATACGCTTACTACCATGTTCCTTATGTTACTTTCCAAATTATAAACGTTTGAAACGATTACGCATTACTTCTAGAAAGCTTCATCACAGCGGGAACACTGGCAATGCAATATAAATGCATTCCTAGTACTCCTAGCCTAAGTTGGAAATTCCGATTTCTGATTAACTGACAAATATTACCCAGGAAGACAGAGCTGAGTTAGAGCAGGGTGTTAAATTCTTTGTCACAATTTTGGGACTAATTTAGTAAAGTGGTCTTCTAATTCAAGACTATTTATCAGCGACGACGCAAGATTGATGGTTCTTATGGGAAAGTGTACCATCATGATCCGAATTATGTGCTGATGTTCTTGCCACTGACCCAGTCACTAGATGTATATCATTTTATTATTGATTACGAATAGCATAAACATGTATACAGCTTTGCCAGATATCATAAAAGATATCTGTAACATTTTTCTCGGGATTATGTGCAAAATATGCTCTATAATCTCTTCTAAGCATCGTATCGTGGTCAATGACACTTTCAAGACAAGAAACACAGCTAATGCCATACATCTCAATGGAATGGTAATGACACTGATAACAAAGAATAACAAATTAAGGCTTTTAGTCAGACGAATAATGATTCATGACTGGTCACATTTTTTGGCTATTTAAATAGAGTCTCCTTGCTGTTTTTATATGTTTGTTTTATTCCACAGAAAATGAAATATTAGCGCTATGAATACATAAATCATGCAAGCAGTTAATTGTCAATGTAAATTTAAAATAGTTTATAAATTTTTCCTTTATCACACACTAAATGCATATTCAGTCCTCAGTGATTTCATTTTGTATGGATTATGTGAATATATTCTTCTCAGACGTCCACGACAGGGACGTTTGCCCACGTATAAAATGTCCTGGAATTGAACCACCTGAATGCGCAGAACCGACCTATTTTTATTATAAAGGACATATCTGTAGAGGCTGTGACCGAAATATATGCAAAAAAGACTAAAAAAAGCACATGAAATTGAAGAGTGTCTAAACAGGTAAATACATTCATCTTATTTAATTTACTTCATTTTGAAAATCACTAACATATTTAACATTGTATTTTAATACAGAATAAGACTAAACTACGCTTAGAATGTGCCAACATCACAGACCAACAAAGTTGAATAGTGTAAAGATGAAGAATTTTCTTACTTGGGTTTTAAAATGGATCTTCTTTCGTAAAGCATATTCTTGCTCAAAGAGTTGCTTATATTGGAATTTTATGTGCTTGAAACTCCATACGTTTTCGGACAATGCAATTCTAAATGTTACAATATTGACATTTCATAGACCATACTTTTTTATTCAGCATGTTTGATAGTTAGTGCTTTTGTATATTTATTACTTCTAAGTTATTGAAAAACAGACACAAAATCTGTAAATAAGTAAGTATCTCAGAAGCTAAGTTAGTCAGTTAGTGCCAAAACGATTGCAGAGCTAAACTTTTAGATCATATAACTTTTTTAAAAAAGAATACAAAAAAAAATTTAGATGGTCAATGTTTCCAAAATTTTTTTTAAAATCAGCTTTTATATGATTAACACAACGTCGCGTGATCAAACGTTTAAGGTTGAAACTGGTATTATTAGTGGATTTAGGTTTCTTATACACCATTGGTGTTTTCATATATGCATTATGGTTCGAGCGGATGAGTCTGTCTCATATATATATATATATATATATATATATATATATATATATATATATATATATATATATATATATATCAGATCAGATCAGAGCCCTAGAGATTCATTTTTATGTTCACAGAACTATATAATAACAAGTAACTATGTTTTACGAGGTCCATTCCAAAGTTATACGAAGCATGCAAAATTTAGTCTGTTGCGATGGACAAAGAATAGTACTTAAGCTATAACATTTTTAATATTTTCGGTTAGTTTGCTATAATCAGGTTTTTAATACAATAAACTTATTTCCTTGAAAGGTACCAACCTTGTTTATTTCGTTTGCGTTAGTTATAGGTGTCATACTTAAACATGTAATCTAATGACAACTAGAACTAGCATGTGCTGTGCTTCAAACGCTGCATAGAAATTAACCAAACAGAGCAAAATTAATAACATTAACAAAATTAAAAAAGAACAAAATTGAACAAAACGAATCGGAATGCAAAAAGAAATATATATTTCCTAGAAAATACATTATTTTTTTTTCAAAATTTAAACATTAGCAAATTTGTAAAGTGTATTTCAAATACATTAGTTGAAAGCTTCTCATAATGTTTTCTTTAATTCTGTCTATTGTATTTACAATCACGATATAACATTAAATTTTTATTAAATAGCCGCAAAATGAAAAGTATGAAAATGTAATTAGAAGTGTAAATAACGCATGCCCATTTACGAATAACATAGACACCACACTGCGAATGTTTCATATTCGGGGTCTACACTATTGGCTGCAGAAATATGCACGTACCTTACCATCTGACCTGCCACAGGGACACGCTGAGGCAGAGGTAGACCTACACTATTCGTTGTATAAAAGAGTTTCATGAGAAAAAAAAATGATCACCTGGACTACCGAAGGAACAGGATACAGGAGATGTAGGTTGACGTTTTTCAAAGCTGGATGCATGATATAGATGAGTTTTTACGAGATTGTATTTTTTTAAAAGATTTT
Source organism: Potamilus streckersoni (assembly GCA_016746295.1). Classification (NCBI taxonomy): domain Eukaryota; kingdom Metazoa; phylum Mollusca; class Bivalvia; order Unionida; family Unionidae; genus Potamilus; species Potamilus streckersoni. The sequence continues at coordinate 2,896,672 of JAEAOA010002216.1, read as the reverse complement.
TCGACAATGCATCAAATGTATTTAGTTCTTCTGTCGACACAGATGACACAAGTAACGTGGCTTGTGCATAATTACAAGTATTTTATATAATGTCTTGTACAGATGTTTAGACTTAGATTTATAGGTCCCTAATGTTCTTAAATAAGCTCTGCTACATGAAATATAACCCGTTCTTTTGTTTTCTGATACAGGTGCAGTTTGTCCTATGCATATAAGTCAAAACATTCAACAAATGACGATTTTTAATACTTCTTTTTTACAGCTCTCAAAGTAGCTTCTCATATAGTAGAGGTCCGTGCAGTAATAGTTTGTAGTGGTAAAAGCAGCAGCTGACAGAATAAGAACAGTAATGTTTTATACTCATACAAAACTGTGTTTTTGTTTGTTTCAGCACACTGGATATGGAATGGATCAATGATAGCCGCTGACATGAGAAACAACCAAATTCCCATGAGATGAATTAATTTTCTGTGCATTTATGTTTTTCTTTCCTTTGACAAGGACAGTCAATACACTTTCTTTGAATTAATAAGTCCAGCGTCAGCTTTGATAAATAAATTTATATAAAACTTCAAAACATTCTGCTAGTTTGCTTTTTTAAAGAAAAGTAATATTTCGACTCTCTGTTCTTAAACTAAGAAACAGAAACAATAAAAATATACAGGTTTGTAAAACTTGATACATAATTTAATTCTGTCAGTTATAAAATGCAAATTTAAAAGGAACTTACAATATTCTGAAATAAATACAAAAGAGTCGTAAAAAGTTTTACTTAAGTCGATGAGATCTGAGTGTTCCGAATAAAATCCGGGACTCAAATGTGCTAATGTGCAAACAGTTATGATGAATCATAATGACATTGTCCAGTACTCACAATAGTCCCAGAAATAATATTTTCGTCCAGTGTCGTAGATCATTTTGCAATTCCTATGAATAATACAAGCAAATAGTTTCCTATCAAATTATATATAAACAAAACATTAAACACATCTACAGACTGATATTACACAAACATAGGAAATAAGTATGTGATGTGAAGTAATTTAGATTTTTAGCGTACCTTTAACAATTTTAAGTCATATTGCTACAATGTTTGCAGTGTGGCAGTTTATAGTGATGTCTAACACCGGGGTATCATGCCGCAGACATGTAGCATGATGTCCCACACAGTCACATTATCACGACACCAGACCGACCAGTTCTAACCGGGAATCAAACCTACGACCTTGGAAATAAGTCTGAATCAATTGATAAACTCTCTTACCCACGAACTCGCACTATATATACTCGTATGTTTTTTTATGTCGCAACATTTTCTTACATGATGCAAGTCACACTACTTTCTATGTAACATATGTGACAATAACCCACGTAGCAACATAACTCACATGAATAAACCATTCTGTGGAAAATTACCTCAAACTTGTCAACAGATTTATTATTGACAAAGATTTAAAAAGTTGTAATCACCTATTTACAGCTTATAAGCAGTTAGAATTCATCTGCCAAAAGTGAAAGCACAAAATGTACGGTACACCTCCAATCATAAAGAAAACAAAAGATTTTTGCAATAAGTCTTTCTTTTACATAATTAGGCAAATATACATATTAGAATATAATAAAAAAAATTACACAACAAATTTCCTATGACTTGAAGAAAATTAAAGTGCATTCAAGGATTATATCTTCTCTTGGTGTGCTTACTATCCATGTTGTATCATTATAATATCTACCTCCAACTCATCAGTCTCTGCTATTATTTTTTCATGTTGCCGATGAAATTAAGAGGTTATGGTCGTTTAATTCAATAATGGGGGGGAAGAAGCTGGATTGATATACACCAGTGTTGCAATACCAATTTAAAAAGTCAAGAACTACTTCTCAAAAGTTATTTAATTGCTCTGGTGATTGTTTAAGTTTTAAGATTAATAGCACACTAGATGATGAACACAATTTAGTCTCCTTGAAATAATACTCCACTAACCCCTCCATCACTAGGATCGACATACATTTTAAATGATTGGCTTCTTTCAATTAAGTCGTTATCTGACAAATATTGAAATTCCTTTCTCAAACAATTATGCTTGAGTGGATTCAGCACGTAATGTACTGATTAACAGGTGTAAAACCTACAATTTTAAAATCATGGTAGATTACATGTCTTCGTGTTGGGACATCTTGAAAAACAAGTTTTTATATTCACTTAGCAGTTGTTTCAATTCAGTCTTCACTTGTGACTGTATATGTGAAAGCTTATAATCCAGATTCTATATTTCATAACTAGGAAGACTAGTTACACAACATTAACGAAAAGTTAGATTGCATGCTCTCGTTTGGATCATCACTGCGTGGGACAAGTAGAACTAAATTGACTGAATGATTTATAGGGTTATCGTTGTCATCATACTCCATTGACATATTTAGATAACAGCGTTTTCTCTGTTTACGCCTATAGTGAGTGTTGATTTGATTACATAATTTACATCACCTTTATTCGGTATAATTTAACTGAATAGAGAGCACAGGACGTAGCCTGAACAAGATTTTGAGTTAAGGGCAAGAAAGTCAAAACTTTATCACCGGCTGAAAAATCGGTTCACTTGTATTGTTCATGGCTTAACTTTATTTTTGATTTAGTAAATTGAATATAAGTTATTCCTAGTTCACCAGAATTTTACAACTTATATTTGAAATCAGAGACATTATCAAGATTGAAAGACTTTTCTCGTAATAACTTAAATAATCCACTTACAGTGTATCTAATTGCTAGTTCAAATTGCCAAAAGCCTAATGATTATTGAACTGATTTTCTGACACCAAACAATAGAAAATGAACACCATCATCGCAATCTTTTCCTGTATCAAAACAGTATGACTAAATCATATTCTTTAATGTTTGATCAAATGTTTCCAACATTCCTTGACTTTCAGGGTAATATGTAGATGACTCGAAATTGTTGTGTATCTAACTCATACAAAATTCTTTGGAAAGTCACAGACCTGCAATTTGAACGTTGATCAAATTTGACAGATTTGGGAAGGCCAAAGAGTGTAGAAGAAACTTTAACAAAGGTTTTACTATTGTTTTAGTCATAATATAATGTGAAGGAATTGCCTCTCGAAAAATCTTGTAAACGAAAGTATTGGTTGCCCGTTTTAGTTTTAGATAAGAGACCGATACGGCCTACAAATTTTATGCTAAATGGTTCATCAAATGCGGAAATAGACTGCAGATTTGCCTCAGGTTTCTTCATATTGGGATTCAGATGTATACTAAATTTTCTATTCATGTTGATGATTCCAGAATAGTTGCTTCACCTAATGAGTTACCATGTTCTGTTTAAGTCAAAACGGTTTTCGATAGATTGCATCTCGCTTTTTGAAGTTTCAATCGACCTTGTAAATTTTACAAGATATTCAATGTAAATTTAGCCAAATTTAAAATTATGTATTAATTCATGTCAAATGCATAAGTTATTCCTTCTTCTTAGATGTTATCTGAAATCTTTGTCTTTTCCATACAGCATATTAATATATAGTTTTATGCTTTAAATCTTACAGGTTAAAGTCTGCTATTCTCTTGAATGTTAGTTTGTAAAATAGCGAGCTTGACTACCCATTTATTCCATCTAAACTTGTCAGCAACTAAACATTATCTCTTGGTGCTCGGATTGTTGCTTTTTGTCAAACTCGTGAAAGTGAAATAGTTTTATTATTTTTTTATTAATGTTTAACCTATTGCAATATAGCTTTGTGCCATTAATAACGTTCTTACAGCAATAGTCTTTTTTTCTTCATTCTACTCATTGTACAATCTGGAGATTAGAAGGTTTCTGCAGAAGTATAATCTGTTTCTTTTAATAAAAAAGAAAGTTCAAAGTGTTCAATAGATCTTCTCTAAATAGCTCTATGATTAATTTTAAACTGGTTTCTGCTGCTTACTGTTGTAGAAATGTATAAATGTTCTATATATTTAATCGTATTAGGAGCATGAAAATGAATAAATCGGTTCGAACAAGTTATATATCTAATATTTAGCAAACAAACAACGCTGTAGTTTACTTCGACAGATTAGGTCAGCCATATCCTATTGCTTTCTAAAGTCATGTGCAGGGGCCACGACTAGCATAGTATTCAATATTGCCTACTCTTCCGAATCACTGCTGTCTCACTTCTGTCTACGTTGGTTCTAGTCTCAGGTTCAGCTAACGTAGGTACGTGAGAAAGCTTGCCAGTAGCTTCTCGTGGGTTGGTGGTTCTTCCCAGGGTTCTTCCTGGCCGCCATGTTTAGCCTGTCTTGTTTTGAAAAATGGCGTTAAACCCTACACCAAAAAATATGTCGTGTTTTAACATTTTCAGCCACTGAAGGTGAGGTTAATGTAAGTAAACAGCGAGAAAATTGTTGTGAAACAATTTAGTTTAAAATTTGATTCTGGAACACGTTTGGTACATAATAAAAAGATTTTTTAATAAGTATATATTTCATCTTGTAGTATCAATATATAAATATATATATATATATATATATATATATATATATATATATATATATATATATATATATATATATATATATATATATATATATATATAAAATGGCGGCTTGACCACCCGTTATGACATTAAGGTGAAATGTATCCGGTATTTATGTAGTAAAAGAAAATATCCTCCCTTCCTATCTCTCTCTGTGTCTGTCTGTCTGTCTCTCTCTGTGTGTGAATGAAATTCTAACTGCAAACCATGATTATACTAATTTATGAGTTATGTCCAGGTTCAAGTACATTGAATGTTTCCACTTATGACATTCATATATGACCCGGATTTGACAGACCGGATGATCCAACACTGTATTTGTCATAAAGGTCTACACACAAAACAAAATCCTTCACATCCTTGTTTGTAACATAGCGTAAATAACGTTGAAATCTTTGTGGTCTATTTCCATAAACATACCGGATTTAGTTTATGTACACTGATAAAAACTGTCGCTGCTGGCAACAACAAATGACTAAGTTCCGTGCAAAGCAATTAAACGCACACCCTTCTCTGTGGTAAACAGGAATTAAATTTCAAATCATCTGGCTCTATTCTTACATACTCGAATAGAGGATTCATCCCGAATAGTATAAATAGATTTACGCAGTGTGCATCATCCTGCGGTATTTAGTGTTCATACTTTACTATATACTACAGTCTACAGTCAATTTGCACCTCTAAACTGCAAAGTCAATATGACGACTTTAGTTCTGATGACTGTTTGCATGCTTGCTGCTAGCCAAATGATCTCATTGTCAGGTAAGGAGCGCATTATACCCATTTTTGAATGAATCCCCATTGAATTCTTTATCAGCATATTTTTCTTTGGTTTATCGATAGAATTTGGACTGGTTTATATAATATTATCCATTAATGCGTCAATCGAGACAAATGAAACAAGTTGTTAACAATCAATTTACCATAATCTTCTAAGATGCAACAATGATTTCACAAGATCAGTTTAAATAGTATATTTTAGTAAGATATTTTGGCAACCAAGAAATCAATTTTTATCATTGAATTATGCATACGTTATACTTTCAAAGTAAATGTTGACTGCGTTCTTTCCCAATTCTTTTCACTTGCGTTTGAAACGGCGCCAGCGCAGGAATCAGTTCAACATGCTAAATTAACTTTTTATGATTAATAAATGAGTTGATTTGAGGGTTTATCCATGCGCTTTTTATATCTCATTAATTTGCTAGCAATCAGTCTTCGTGGCGGTCCAAAATAAATTGATTGTTATATGCTCACTTTTTTCTCTGTTAACTTTACAATATTTCACAATAGTGGACTCTGGCGCTATGAATTCATAATGCAGTCATATGAATAAATTAAAAGTTTTTCTATTGGAAACAAACAATTTGTTTCTGAATGAACTAAAGCTGATGTTTAGTGAGCTGCTACATACCAGCAGCCTAGAATAGTCCGCATTAACTTTTTTGATGCAATGTTTCAGATTTAGGCTAGCTATAGACACAGATAGGGTCCGTACAAATAAAATGCAAGTGACATGGCATAGCTGGTAATAAGAATGGCGAAATGTACTAACAGTTTTACATCCTAAATTTCCTAAAAATGTACATTCTTAGTTCTGCAATTCCGAATTACTTGAGACATATAGTTTCTCAAACTCAATTACATATATCGAAATTGTACTGTAAGTTCGAGTATATTTTAAGTGTAATTACGTTCTTCTTACTGCATTCAAAATGAAATACACATAACGACCCATAGAGACTTTACGATATTTACAAATGAAAGACTTCATATTCTTCCCACATTCTGATTTCAAACATTCAAGGATAGAAGAGAACACACTTGCAGATGTTATCACGCGAGAAAGGAGAACTTGCTGCTCCAAGCCGATGCATATTTCATGTAGAATTGGTACAGACGCTACTGATGTTGTACTTCATGTAGATAAATCCAGTCCATTATTACGAAATTTTGTCGAATACAAACAATTACCAAAATATATTTATTCCAAGATCAAATAGAAAAGTTGTTGCAATACGCATTATTTCGAAATAGGACCCAATTTCAATTTTAGGTACACCAAAACGCCATTTTCTTTCGAAACTTACATCTAGCGCGCGACCAAGTTCAAATATATCTGGGCGGAGTTAACGTGCGCACTAATACTATTGTTTTTTTAATGATGCATATACGCATCTGTATTTAGTTTGGTATGAGGCATACATTCAGGTTTTTTGTCTTTGTATAGCATTTTTTGTTTATATAATTAAGCCTCGGGTAGAATAAAGCATATACAGTAATAAAAAGGTTACTGCATTTGTACGGAAAAATATGAACTCGTTTTGTCAGATTGATTTACTACACTCCCAGGGTCGTGCAGTATATCCATCCGATAAACTGGTTCATATATTCCCAAACAAATGCAGTAACCTATAATTAGTATTATGACTCGCTCTATATTCGTATTTTGACAGTCAGATCAATGGCACTAATTGTTCTTTTGAGGTCGTGTCACCTACTCCAGACAGGTCTATTACTTTTCTTAAGGTGTGCCCGTTCGGAAAAAAAACCATAACAACACCAGCAAACCACTCACGGCTAATTTGTCGAATAATTCGTTTTTAGCATATCCACGGTATGAAGAGCAGTTTGGTCTGACTTTGTTGCAGATGTAATTATGTCACAACTGCAGGGATTATTTGGAAATAAAAATTTGGCTTTCTTATTTACAACGCTTGACATATCGATTTGTTCACTTTATTAAGGTGAATAGATGCAATATTAGCATGGATTTAACGAGTAGACATGATGAACTGCGATTGGAAAACAAAGTCTTGAGGTTTCGCTGTAAAGTGTCGTATTTTAATAATTTATCTTCAAAATCTGACTGGTACGGAGCCCTGTTGAAATCTAAACATTTTTCCAAGCGTCAGCGCCTTTTTTCTACTTGTATGTAGATCACCCAAACCGTGTACCCGCAGGTTTGAAGAACCCTTGCTAGCTGGTCAAACGTCTCCAATTAACATCATTTAATTTGTTCAACAATAGTTTAAGTGACTAATTTGGTCGTTATCTCTTATAATGTTTTGGCGTACATGTAACCCAAAGTTTTTCTTTCTCCCTGTGTATCCCTCAATAGTGTAATAGTGATACTAAACTATAAACATTAGCTGGCTACATCTATCCCATTATAATTGCATCTGTCAACTTGAGTGCGTCATCAGGTCAACATTTTATCCCTGCGTACAGGTTTCATTTTTTTTTTATTGCAATGCATTTTCTTAATGTTATAAATTGCTAATTATAAGTTTATTGATGTAGTCTTATTTTCCCTATAATATGTCGTTTGAAAGATATAATCCAACTACACAAACCCAAATCTGCCGTCGTATAATGTGCTGACAGCTTTGGGTCTCTGCACTTTCTGATAAATAATCAGTAGCGCAACAGTACAGACATTGGTCTGCTGCTGCATTATTTAAAGGCAGATCAGAGTCTATATTACTTGCAATTCGACTCTACGTATAAGCAGGTATAGTAAGATAAACATTCGTTGTATAGTTTTAAATTAATGGTATGTACTTGAAAAGCTGTTTTAATATCAAAGAATGCAACAATCATAACAATGGAAGTTATTTCCACACAAAATAATGGAGAATCTGCTCTTAAACAATACTAATAATAAGCGTGTGTCAAGTTTCTGCTTTTAACGGTTAAAGTACACAACGAAGTCATTAAACCAGTCAGCTATCAGATGGGAGTGTGCATAGTGCAATGTCTTTGCTGATATGCCAAGTTCAGAACTAATTTGAATTTGTTATGTTTAATCTGTTTATTTGTAACACTCCAAGTATAATTGAGAGACCATTGTACTATGATAGTAAATATAGTCGCAATAAATAAATAAATTAATAAATTAATAAATAAATACATAAAAAATAAAATCTCAACCAAGTGCATAAATATTTATATAAAAACGAATAATGACAATGCATAATATTGTAAAAATAAGAAATGAATGCGCTTTTGTCCTTCTCCAAAGTGACTTGTACCAGGAGTCTTTTGTCCTTCCCTTGTGAGGGAGTTTATGTGCTGTGGGTCTTTTTACCTGGGATCTAACTATTCACTCTCTTCGAAGAGATTTGGGGAATAACGGTACTAATTCAGTTCCAATAGTAAACCTATGGAAACACCATGATATTAAAAATTAAATAACTTAAAATTTTGGAGTGCTCATGACCAATCTTATATTTAGCAGTATAGATGAAACTTGGAAGTCAGCTTCTGTACAGAGGATATTATATGAGCCGCGGCATTTTCTGAGCTGCACATGTTTGAAACATGTGCTTTCAATTCCGTACCAAAGAGTCAGGTGCTAATTTTAGTAATGAGTGTTCCCAATAAAAGACTATTAAAGAACTGAAATTCCATCAAAAAAAATGTCGCTATTTTTACTCACTTTCAACAAGGATAAGGTCTCAAAAGATTCTTTTTCCTAAAATATAACTTACATTATTCACCAATCCTGGTCACCCAAACCCGTATATCCTCTATTTAAAGTTCACCCATTTCTAGACTGGTTTCCATTTTTCAATACCATTAGTACCGTGTGTCCTGGAAAGCGTAACCATCAACAATGATTATGTTACAAAATTCCTACTCATCAAAGCAGATATATTTTAAAATCAAATAACCGAGCTAAGTGATTCAGCATTTGGAACCTAGTCTGAGATGTTTGTGGGAATTTTCTTAATTTTGGAGCTAAATGTCCGTAACTTAAAAATATTCGGTATTTTCTTATATTTTGTTTTCTTTTTATATCGAAACAAAAAGTTGATGGTTCTTCTAAGAAAAGAACCTTTTTAGTCTGGGTTTTGTCATTCTGTATTTCCCATGTATTATGCCACTTGTATTTCATCAATAAAATATACATTTTTGTAGATTTGTGTTAGTAAACCTGCATTTATTTTACAGATAAAACAGATAGTCATTTGCAGAGATATTCATGTGGTAGTACCTGTAATATACTGCATAACATTACAAGGTGAATGTTTATTAATAATTGTTGCCATTAGTGATGCCAAAAACCAGGGCAGGTTGTTATTGTTGGTGTCAATATTGTAGCTCAGTTATATATTGGGCGTTAAGAAAATATTTGATTATCTCCGTGTGCTCTTTATCACATAACCACAGTATTCAGACTTTTTTGTACTATTACTGCGGCCACGAAGACTGCATGATTTGCATGCAGTATATACTTTCTTGCTGATGCTGCACAAGATCAATAACAATATATCACTTCATTCTTTTTTTAAGAATGCCATGACTATCGCCATATGGCCATCGTTACAAGCATCCATTTTAAGAATGCCATGACTATCGCCATATGGCCATCGTTACAAGCATCCATTTTAAGAATGCCATGACTATCGCCATATGGCCATCGTTACAAGCATCCAGCTCAAAATCAACATGATCTTTTTTTCATCGACATTTACAATTACAAATAAATAAAAAATGTTACTACGGTGGCTCTCATCCAGAAAATAACCGATAGCTAGTCAGACCTAGATTGCATTGTCTTTTATCACAGGAAGTGAAATAGTTATTAACCAGCGGTTATCGTTTGTAGATGACTTAAAGGCTGTTCTAACAACATTAATGAATATTGTTCCCAGTAAACGTTAAGACAATCTACCAAGTTTGTATTTTGACTAACCAAAATAATATTTAATGCCCATAGCTTATATACTTTTTTTCAGGCAGCCCAGTAAGTAATGTCTGCCCTGTTTTTAAATGTGTAGCTATTGAACCACCAGAATGCGCAAAACCGACATATTTCTTTATTGATGGACATAGATGCAGAGGCTGTGACAGAAATATCTGTATAGAGAGTGATAAAACCTATTGAAGGCAAAGTAAGTATGCCCAATCAGATGGATTTCATTACCGTTACTGAACTGACTTCGTGGTAAAAATTCCTGCTTCTCAATGAAGGTATATACGTGTATTCTAAACTGATAAATGCTTACACAGTGACTGAGTGAGCAAAATAAACATTGACCCATTTCCTGACTATAAAGCATGCACGCAATATTTCATGCATGCCTTTATGAGAGTAAGCATATTTTGGAACTGAGACCTTCAATACCTAGCTTACAAAATATCATGTTAAGATCTTTTGACTGGATTTATATAATTTCGCTGGTAGAGGGTATTTATAAAAGCAATGGCATTGATCAATTCTATATGCATATATATATATATATATATATATATATATATGCATATATACATATATAAGTAACCAAGACAGGGAGCTACACCATCGTCTCTCGAAGACGGACGTATGCCAACAATAACTATATATATATAGATATATATATATATATATATATATATATATATATATATATATATAGATATATATATATATATATATATATATATATATAATACATACATACATACATACATACATACATACATACATACATACACACACATACGTACATACATACATACATACATACATACATACATACATACATACATACATACATACATACATACATACATACATACATACATACATACATACATACATACATACATACATACATACATACATACATACATACATACATACATACATACATACATACATACATACATACATACATACATACATACATACATACATACATACATACATACATACATACATACATACATACATACATACATACATACATACATACATACATACATACATACATACATACATACATACATGCATACATACACACGTACGTACGTACGTACGTACATACGTACATACGTACATACATACATACATACATACATACATACATACATACATACATACATACATACATACATACATACATACATACATACATACATACATACATGCATGCATGCATGCATGCATGCTTACATACATACATACATACATACATACATACATACATACATACATACATACATACATACATACATACATACATACATACATACATACATACATACATACATGCATGCATGCATGCATGCATGCATGCTTACATACATACATACATACATACATACATACATACATACATACATACATACATACATACATACATACATACATACATACATACATACATACATACATACATACATACATACATACATACACACGTACGTACGTACGTACGTACGTACATACGTACATACGTACATACATACATACATACATACATACATACATACATACATACATACATACATACATGCATGCATGCATGCATGCATGCATACATACATACATACATACATACATACATACATACATACATACATACATACATACATACATACATACATACATACATACATACATACATACATACATACATACATACATACATACATACATACATACATACATACGTACGTACGTACACACACAAACATACACCTGGTCCAAAACATGCTAAAACATAGAGCAGCTGCAGTTCAACTGTAATCGTGAAAATACATTAAAGGCTGCAAATATACCATATAAATATAAATTTTGTCTTTTGATAGCAGAGTATTTTCAATACTGTTTAGAATTTTCAGATTAATGATTCTTTTGCGGATTTTCAAAACTTTATTTATTTAGAGAAAGGTTATTAATAATTAAAATATTCCAATTTCTGAATATATGTAAGTGATATTTCTGGATATATAAACAAAGGTGTACATATATTTCTTAATGTTCTTAGTAATGACGTAATCCACTGATTTTAATATTAAATTAGAACCGTAAAATTACGTACAATACATGGTCAGAACTAACTTAACAAATTAGCTGACACGATTTAGTGATCTCTTTAACAACTTGAACTTTTTTCTAAATCTTTTCAATACTAATACTGCTACTACTATAACAAGACTGCTGCTACAACTCTTTTTGACCTATAACTTGCTGACGTTGTCCTAACTAAATATAAATAAGATTACAACACTCCACCCACCTCTTCTTTAACATACATGCACATTTCATACATTGGTGTATTACATGCAACTCTTTGTAACATTTAGTCTCCATTAGAAAAGCATATCATACCTATTCAAGTTCATTTAATTTAACACTTAGGACTCTACGTCTTTTTTACTTATGTTAAATCACCCACGTGATCAATTCTTTTTTCTTTACTTTCCCAGCACAAAACATTACCGCTGACTTGGACGAAAACGAGAAAAACGACCGTAGCATCCGTGGACGCTTCTTTGCTTTTGAATACGAGTGAACTTCACGTGAACTTCACGTGAACTTCACGTATGCGTTATGAATGAAGAATTATGTGCTACATTTCAAGCAGGAAAATAAATTTTAAAAAAAAACATCGTCCAATTCTGTTTTTACTGATTTCTTTGTTGCCGCGGATAAAACTACATGTGTTTATATACACCATCTATAAATCGAAACCTTCTAATGTGTTGCCCAGTGTAGCTATAATAATTATAATGAAGATGCCACGTGCCCCTTTGAAATTATTACAACGCCGGAGAAGATTAAATAGCTCCGAGTCCTCAGTCAATAAGCTCGACGGCCTAGGTGGATCAACGATAAAATAATAAGGTGGAAGGTATGACAATTTAATAAACTATATTACGGTTTTGAACAATTACAAAGCACCTTTTCCACACAATTTCCTTCAACTAGTACAAAGAACTATTCAAATATCCACTTATTTCATCATTCGAAATTTAAAGTGAGAGTGTTTCCTTCCCTTGTTCCTTCTATGTTGCTCACATGCAAATTCCTCCTTGTCAGTACATTTGGTACCTTTGTTTCCATTCTCCGGCCCTGTTCCTTCCCATTACAGCCTATTCTCCTGGCTCTGCGCCTTCACAGAACTGCATATTCTCCCATGATCTCCATGTCTCATCAGCTCTCTAATCTTCGGGTGGAGTCCTATCCCTTCCGAAAAGCTTCCTCAGAATCCTTTGTTCTAAATCTCGTCCGAATTTCCTAGAACTCGTTTATCCCCTCTTTTTCACGAGAGCAAAATTTACTTTAGAGTACGTGATGTTACTTTAGTCACTTTAAAACTCTACTAATTTTTCCAAATTACAAAAGGTATGTAATAGGATAATGTCCTGTGCGTGAGAAACCCGCCCACAATTTGATGATCTTAGTTCTGATTGGATACCGGTGGTCTCTTGAAACTGTCTTGGGTAGAAAAACTGATATGTTATAGTGTTGAATTTTCCGGTCTCTAAACCTTAGCCGAACGGTGACTTCACTGTCTAATTGCAAAACAAAGTTTCTCACCATCGTGTCAAAGTTCTCTTTAAATTAACCGCGAACTTGAATGTGAAGCTATGGCTAAGTCACGGACAGGTAGTTATTAATGTTTTGTTTCAGAATCGGTCTAAAGTCGTAATATTATATAACACGAATTGGCATTACCAAAGTACTTTGAAATAAGAATTCTATCAGAAGACGTGTATAAACATGAGGCAGGAATATTTAACGAATTTTCTCACACAGCGTGACACTTGAATATTTTAATTACTGCTTTCATGGTGTATTTGTTGATCTATAAAGCTCCATCTCCCATATTTAGTGCCAGCCCCCACTACCACACCAAGCACTAATCCGGCCCTGTCTATTATCATGTATTTACACAAACACACAAAGTACACACTCGGCATAGTCTTATTATTTGCCGTTCCTCAAAGCTGGAAAATCTATCAACCAGAAATTTAGAATGGAAAGTTATAGTTTCCATTATCAAAATATAGAGACAGAGGTGAAATAAATGTTTAAACAACAGCCATAAAAATTGCTTCTTATTATATTGACCATGTAGGACTTCCCAACTACTGGCATATTACACTTTGTACCTTCCCTTTATTTTTACAAATTTAATAATATATTTTATTATTTACAAAACATCACTGATAGGGAAAGTTCATACTTGTTTCTGTTCTTGTTGATGGTGTTAAGGAGAAATATATATGGAAAGTCGGTAATCATTCAAATTCAGTAATTGTAATAATTGATTATGTCAGGTTTTATTTACCGTGGGGAGGGGGCGCCGCGAATCTTTTGTTTAAAAAAAAAAAAACATTTCCAGCACACAGCAAACCACATTTTATTTCACTGATTTCCAAGAAGAACAAAATGCTTATATTGATGCTATTACTTCGAACGAAAATGCCTATAGGTACAAGAAAAAGAAAATTTCACCTTTCATTAAACTAAAATGGTTGATATAATTCCAAGCAATTCTTAGATCCCATGGGCATCTTATAAATGTGACCGAAAGTTTAATTTTTGGAGTAGAGGAACGAGAACTGTGGTTTTCTTTCCAGACAGAATTTTCTTGTACTTTTTTGTTTCTTTTATGTTTTTTTTTTCTCAACAAATGTTATTGATTGAATTAGTTTATCACAACTATGAATTAGTATCACAATCATGCCCACTCTATTTGCACAGTGCAAACTACATGTCTATTCAAATGTTTGCCTTAGCCTTCTACTATGGTTGTTAAAGCACATCACAGCCAGCTCAATAACTTATATATATATATATATATATATATATATATATATATATATATATATATATATATATATATATATATATATATATATATATATATATATATATATATCTGTGTGTGTGTGTATCCGTGTGTGTAAACGGAAAAGACAAGAAAACAAATAATACCTTGTAACATGTTATAAATGGAACAGACAGACGGACAAATGTACATATTCACGTAAGTAGTATATTACTTCACTTCAGGTATCTATTGGGCTATCATGCTAAACATGGAAAAATGTACAGGTGTCTACGGGAATTTAACTTGAGGCCACCATTTTGAAATGTATAAGGAAAACTGTGGTTCAAAAGTTGATCACAAGATAAGTTGATCTGTTTTTAGCAATGTCCCATGTACATAGAGAATGAAAAAGGACGGAAAGTTTGTTTTGAAAAGGAGGTAAAGGGAAGGTTTGGACATTATTCTTGTTGTTGTTGGGTTTAACGCCATTTTTCAGCACACGATAGGCTATTCATGGCGGCCAATATTAATGGTAGAGGAAGAAACCGGGAATTCACCGGAAAAAAAAAAAACACCGACCCATGAGAAGCTACTGGCAAGCTTTCTCACACATCTACATTCGCCGAATCTTAGATTCGAACCCACGCAGACAGAGGTGAGATGGCAGTGATCCGTAACAGACAGCGCTTTAGACCACTCGGCCACTTGGGACATTATAGAAGGAAATATAGTTTTCAACTTCCTTTTTATCATTGGATTGTAAAGGAACTTGAGTCATATTTTTATAATGTCCCCCAGAAATTATACCCCTTTTCTTTTACACTCTACCCTGTGTTTTTGATTAAAATATGGAGGTAGGACACGGTAGAGACATCATAGATATGAGAGAGAGAGAGAGAGAGAGAGAGAGAGAGAGAGAGAGAGAGAGAGAGAGAGAGAGAGAGAGAGAGAGAGAGAGAGAGAGAGAGAATGGAAATTTTAACATGACGGATGATATCAATTACAAAAAAAAATCCCACATTAAAATTACCAAATAATTTCTCGTCGTACCATGAATGTTGTAAATAAGTTACAAGTTATAAACTCATTGCAAAGTTTTTATGTGGCATGATTCAATGTTATTATTGTCATAAAAAGATTCATCGACATACATACAGACAGACATAAAGTACCTAGTAGCATTTCACAGCACGTCAGCACAACATTGTCAGTATGGTGCTATATAAAAGTTTTATTCCAAGGATGTAAATAAACTGAATCATAATAATAATAATAATAATAATAATAATAATAATAATAATAATAATAATAATAATAATAATAATAATAATAATAATAATAATAATAATAATAATGTAACTTTCGAAATCAATGTAAGCATAAAGTATAGCAAGTTAAATTATATAACAGAACTGAGAAAGAGAAAGAGATGGGGAGAAAGGGAGAGAAATTGGAAAATAAAAGATGGTGTATTACGTTGTTTCATTTTGTAGCAAAAACCAGTGAAATATCCTGAAACTCTATTGTAATTTTCTGCACGCAATATTGTACGGGACATCATTTTTATTCTACCAAATAAGAAATATTTGCCAAATGTTGGCATTTTGTAACTTAGATATTAACATCTTAAAATGAATGATGTCTCTTTTGCAGAGGACGATATATCAATAATTATCGTTTCTCACGTAGATTAGAGTTCAGTTCTTGTTCATGAAATGAAATATAACTGTAATGCAAAAAACATTATTCCTACTGGGGCATTTTTATGAGGTGTGAAAAAAAGCCATGCACATCAATGCTGACATTTTGGTTTGTAACTTTCTTCCAAACCACTAAGTAACATTTGTTTGCAGTGCGATGTTTGTTTTGCAATCAGTACAAGTGATGAATGTTTTTAGGTGGCAATTTTGTTTTTCTGCTTTTGTTATGCCTAATATTCTTAATTTTTCTGTTAACATTTGCAACATGTAATCTTGCAAATATGAGAAATATGAAAAGACATGTTTATATTTACTTTATCCATGGTGTTTCTAATATCTAGATCAAACATCACTGTATTATATTTGACTTGTCAATGACACCACATTGTGTAAACACCACTTTCATGATACTTTTATATTATTATTATTATTATTATTATTATTATTATTATTATTATTATTATTATTATTATTATTATTATTATTATTATTATTATTATTATTACGCAACCAAATAAACAGAAAAAAATTCATGAATTTATTAAAAGCAACGGTCTTGGAAATCGATTGAAATTGATTTTTTTGGGTGTTCTCCAGTTCAATACCGCCAGATTCAGACATCACATTATATGCTTAAAGGACACATTTTACGTTTACCATCAATGTGGTCACAGACACTGCGTTGATTATGTTCAGTATAGATTTATATATCCTGTGCAAGAGTAACATGGCATCCATTTGCCGTAGCATTTTTTGTGTCACGACCAGTGCTAACAAAATAATACTCACTAGAATGATAAGGACCAACAATGGGATCCCTATCAATAACCGCGATTCTATCACAAAATTTCAAAGAAACAAATTGACTAATATCTCATGCACAAAATGTAAGAATTTGGTTGGTCACATCGATCACCCATAGTTTGTTTTAGTAGGGCCTGTTCCAAACTACGTGAATCTTTATTTTTTGCAGTAGATTTCTAAAAAGTTACTATTTGCAATTTTTGTAATCAAGAGGTGTATGGAGTATTTCATAATTGAATAACTGGTGTAGTTTTAAGTGCATTTATGAAACTCTTATTAATTGAAGCGAAATTGTTTGTCCTTTTCACAAGTGTACAGGACTGTACCAACAGAATGCGAAGTACCAATGCCAGATGCAAAGTATATAGTTGCAACATGTGTCCAAAAAGGGTTTTTTTTTCAAAAAAAGAATGAAGTGCGTGCGTCCATAAAGTATAGTCAAGGTATATACACTTTAAAGGCGTTTATGATGGCATGAAGTTGTCCGTGGAAATTTTATGTAAATAACCAAAAGCAAATCATGCCCATGGCTTAAAGGCGCTAAAGAATGCAGGTAATTTTTTCACGCACGTTTCATGAAAATGAATTTTTGTTGCATCTTTATATTCTTCAGTATGTTGGTGTAGGGTAATCCTGTTAGCGCATGGTTTCCTCTCGTTTAGTACCTTCTCAAAACAGCCATCACTAATGTCGAGAATAAATATATTCAATAATAGGATTAGCTAATTAAACTGCAATATAAGTATAGTTATACTGTAGAGTGGCTTAATGAAAGATATTATAATGCCTTTCCGGTTATTCATTCCAAAAGAAGAACAACGCATATTTTATATAAATACCTACGGTAAGTCATTGGAATTAATCAGCATAATTACGGCCTTCCGTATAGTTTTACCTCTACCATCAATTCACTTGACCTTTACGGCAATGCATGAGCATAGTTAGGAGTATAATTTGGTAATTCTCTGTTCGAATCTTTATTATTAAAGATGTTCATAAAAGCTGCCTTGTGTATTTTTATACAATAATTTAGACATATCAATCAAACTGTTTGAAGCCTAACATAGAAGTTAGCTTCAAATATAAACAGTTAAATACGTAGATCTTGACTTGGAACTCCAGTGCAGTTTTTGAAAAAATTGTTAGGCAGTCAAAATTATGCCAATCCAGTAGCTTTGTAGCTCTTCCTTAGGAACTTCAAACCTGTCCTGTCATCATTAATACAAGTAGTGGTAATATTAGAGCATGCAGTGGCAGATACGGTCGAGGTAGTAACAATAGTAGTAATGGTAATAGTAGTACTAACTGTAATACTAGTGGAAAGTGTAATATCAATCGTGACTGTAATGGTAGTAGCAGCAAATCTAACAGCAGTAGAAGTAGTAGTAGCAGTAACAGATGAGGATTTCTTAAAACTGAATAAAAGTAACGATTCCATGTATTTCAGAAAATAACCCAGGACACAAAACCAAGGACATAAACCATCTTAAAATATTATCACACCACAAGTGGAAAGAAAATTAAGAAACAATCAAATAGCCCTAGAATACCTACCATTTTCTTTGTTTCCCAGCCTTTTCATTCGAATAAACGACAGTTGACATGTTGGGGTTGGGGGTAAATGTGCAGTATGAAGTCCTGAAAGAAACACACTATACATGACTTGTACACCGTTGCTCTTGTGTGTGTGTGGTGGGGGAATGGGGTACTAGACATATGCCCCACCCCACCCCGCTCTTTTGAAACATTTTACATACCCCTATTTTATTACAAGATAAATATTTCGTATAACTTCTAACGTAGCTAATACAAATAAAAAATGAAAATACTCGAATAAATTTGATTTAATTGATTACATATATAGACCTAGTTTTCTACTTTCTTATTATAGCTATAATAGGACCAAAACGTCTTTTCCAGTGTTGTACGCTACAAACAACTTTCTGCTGCAAAGACGTACGCGTGTGCTTTTCAGTGATTATTATGTATCTATTCAGGTATTAAATCAGCTTGAAATATTTAAAAGGTTTAAGGGAGATAACCTTGATTATATACTTGACTTAGTCCCATTGAGTTGCAGTTGCTGAACTGAAGGAATCGCACTCCTCTCACAATCAACGGTCACGTGTAGGTGATGATCAGCTAGACAATCTAAGACCAATATTTTTAGTCAGGAAAAGCGACTCGTTTCCTGGAGTAAAATAAATATACAAAACCAGAGACCTTTTAGTAATGATTACGCCAGGTTGTTGCGTCTGAACGTAGAAGATGCATTGCCTATCGTTTTATTAACTTTAAGCTATACATACATTCACGACAATACGCAAATGGCTCATCAAAAAAAAAGAATATAATTTTCAGTGACGTTGTCGACAGATTTGTGTAACATTTAGAAGTCAAACCCAGAATCAGACTAGAGACTGACCAAAATCTAAAAAAACTTGCGTATATTTGTTCATAAATTTAGACATGGCTTTATAATGCATGATTTCATGCCAACCATGTCAATTGAAATCAATTCAGTTCTCAATGATCACTATTATCTAACATAATCCATAATAAATCAATGATTCACAAGTGCACAATTTAGACGTACATCTACTGCACTGGACTAAATACGATAAAAAAGCGATGATAAAATATGAGTCAGAAAACCTTATTTCTTTTCAAAATGAAACTATACATAAGTAATACATTTATCTTCTACATTGTTTATCACCCTCGTTTGCAAAATATATTTCTGTTAAACAAAATGGCGTTTTCCGGCATGGAACTATTTGCAGTGATAGCAGCAATACTCACAACTATTATGATAGAAATAAAACTCATAGGTGAATATTAAATATCAATACGCGGATGGAAGCTAGAACATACACCATAGCTGCCGCCTGAAATGGAGATAAACTCGATTCGAAACAAACCTTAGTATGAAATGTAACATAATTAATCTTATAATATGCAACTAATTTTGAACAAGTGAGACACACTTACTTAGAGAATTGTATAAAGAAATCAAATGACCCCCCTTTTTCATCAATGTGGAATATATATATATATATATATATATATATATATATATATATATATATATATATATATATATATATATATATATATATATATATTAACGTTAAGGTTGATCGTCACACTATGCAGGGCATCTTCCTTGAAAACTTTAATTTCGGTGTCGAATTAGGATGGTCACATTGCATATACACAGCAACCCTATAGTATATCTAACTGCTTTGGGCAAAACAAGCAACCAACTGGAGAATCCAAATAAAGAACAACGGCAATAGTTAGCAATATATTGGTAGTGAACGTTTTATGGGTAGGAGGTAAACACTTCCGCAGTTTGTATGCCTTTATTTAAATGTCGGTTAACAGTTATACAGTGGATCAATTACTCTTCTGTCACAATTCAAGAGTGATAAATTGCAACCAATTAGAAACGTTTCCATCAGGCTTTGACTGATGATTCAAAAAAAAAAATATCGGTCATGTACGTTCCAACATAGTTTAGATAATTTCATACTTTGACGCCATAGTTAGAGCTCTACATGGTTTGAAATAAGTGTACTGTATCATAGATTACGTTCGCCTTACAATATAGTAAGCTATAAAATCTCCTTCAGTGGTATTACCAAACGATACAATAAACAAAGAAATACAAAATGCAAACAAAGAACAAACAAACAACACAAAATGAAACAAAAGCCTTTTTATTGACAATCACATTCGATCATTTAATGAAAAACATGCAAAAATACTATATTTTGCTACATAAAAATTTGTTGTGGGAAATATTTCGTGCAAAGTTTGCCTCGTTTATTTTATCTAAATATGCAAACCTGTCACGCGATTCACAAGAGACCAATTATTGTTTTTAGAACAGATGCAAAATATGATAGACTATGTCCGCTATAAAATAATTTTGTTGTGCCCATTTGGTTGCCTCTTCGATAATACTTTGTTTGTTGCACGTCTTGCTGGTGTAAACATATGATCATGGTTTCAGTGGCACAATACCAATCTTTAACCGTTCCTAAACCTGTAGCATCCTCAGGACTCTAGTAATCGTTGGCTAAAAGCGTGGAGATGATGCTCGATATTACTCTTACGTTGTTCATCTGATATTTGTTTCTATTATGATGATTCTTGACGTGTCAATAAGAACAAGGGTAGTCATCAAGATTTTTGGTTACTTGGTCTTGATATCTTATTTTCGTTTCTCTCTTTCCTTCTGTCTTCTTCTACTGCTTAATTTACTGTTTCACTGCCAAAGCCGTTTACTCGGGCTATCAAAAATACATATGGATGATTAAAATTTGTGTTTAAACAAATATTTTCATATACTTTCTAACTGAATTTTAAAAAATATTCAATATTTGGAAACAAACATCCAAACACCTTTAGATTACCAGCAGAAGTGCAATAGTATGGACTACTGTAGCACTAGTAGCAGAAGCAGTGGTAATATAAACAACAATTTTGTTGTTGTTGATGTTGTTGTTGTTGTTGGGCTTAACGCCATTTTTCAGCACACGATAGGCTATTCATGGCGGCCAGTATTAATGGTGGAGGAAGAAACCGTGAAATCACCGTAAAGAACCAACTACCCACGAGAAGCTATTGGCAAGCTTTTTCACATATCCACATTCGCAGAATCCTAGACTCGAACCCGCGCAGACAGTTGAGATGGCCACTCGAAGTCCCGCAACAGTTTTGTAAGAATAAACTACTAGTAATCAGAAGTAAGTGTATAAGTATGTTACTAAGATAACAGCTGTTTAAAATGTTACGTGGTGGGAAAATTCTGTCAGCATAATGCTTATAAACGATTGTTTGTTCTTTGTTCTGTTTTGATATTTCAGGAAGATCATAAATTCACAAAACTATTCAATCACAAATGTAAATGAAAACTACAGATTTAGAGCGTCAAGTAAATGCTGTGGATGTACTTGCCCACATTGCTGGTAAAGGTGGAACAAATTAATTAAGTTTGTAATTATTTGATCACTCACACACGCATGTACGCACACATACATACATACATACATACATACATACATACATACATACATACATACATACATACATACATACATACATACATACATACATACATACATACACAGATATATATATATTATATATATTATATATATATATATATATATATATATATATATATATATATATATATATATATATATATATATATATATATAATAGTAAAGGTTTTGATTTCCACTCATCGTAGAAGATACCCGAATCTCATTTTACTCACAGTTTGACAAATTTCGTTTTCCACTTAAGATAAAACTCTACTAGGCGCATGTAAAGTCATACTTCTTAGATGTTGGTTTTCTACTCTTTAGCAGTAGCCATAAAATAGAACACGGTACTATTTCGATTTAATATCAGGCGTGGCATGGACGCATCAAGATGTATGCTACTCGGTTCTTTTCTGTATGTCACACGATTTTCCAAGTTGGCTCGATAATGTTGCATCATTTGATGCATGCAATCCTCGAGTTGCCATGGTTTTTAGACTGATACTACCGTACTAAATGCTGATTTTAATACGTCTCTTAAAACCACGTACTCGTAATCAAGCAAGTCCTTGGTGCGTATGATACATTTACTTTTACAATTTACTGTATAATATAATATTTTGACCAAGATCTTTAAACTAATGCTGACACTGTGAAAATACGATTTACTGGCAGGAAGATACCGAGGATCTGCAAATTATCAGTCAGCGTAATATGTTTTCACCTTCAAAGTAAGTAACAATGTCTGAATCCATTATGAAAAGAATATCTTTTAGCAATGGAGTTGATGTATTTCCCACTCGATGACAGAGTAAAAAGAACGATCAAATTAAGTCCCAAAACAGTGTTTGATCTTCACTCACATTCCTAACTTAAGCAGCATAGCTGAGATCTACCAAATGTACTGAACAAATAGCGTTTTGATCCGATTGTATGGACTAAAGTAGGCTGACCGTGAAATAGCATAGGATTAGATAGGAAATACATCCGTAGAAGTGGTTATTCGTAGTTTGATGATTTAGGTTTCCGATGCGTCACTCGTTGTTAAAGGAGATGATCTTCTAAATGTTCTAAAGAGGGCTGGTGTTGTGATGTGAAGAGCGGTGGGTGGCACTTGCAGCAAAGTCACCATTGTTATTATTGACGTTTAGTGGCACGATACCAATCTTTAACTGTTACTAAACCTGTAGCACGCTCAGGACTCTATTAATCGTTGGCGAAATTTGTGGAGTTGATGCTCGATATTGCTCTTAGGTTGTTCATCTGATATTTGTTTCTATTGCGATGATTCTTGACGTATCAAAAGGAACAAGAGTTGTCATAAAGTTGGTTGCTTACTTGATCTTGAATTCTTTTTTTTATTTCTGTCTTCCCTTCTATCTTCTACTGCTTAATTTGAAACAAATACGTACTAAATCTTAAAAAGCATGAGTGCTAGGTGTAAGATCATGTGGTGTGTGAGTGGCATCACACACATAGCTGATCCAAGGGTGAAAACAATGAATCACAACATTGACGATTCATTAATCGCTTTGAGAACCGAGGATGCGGTCGTGACAATGGTGCTGAGAATTCTTAGATAATATAAACGACACGTAACATTGATACACTTAATGTTTTAACAATAAATGTGAGAATGTACATGTATTTATATCTCAAACTCCGTGATCAAAAGTTAAAATACGAAAACGCTTTTGGCATTAATGACGCCGTACACAAATAAGGAAAGAATAAAAATCTCCACAACTGCATATAAATAGGAAGACTATTACGGTTTGGATGTATTTGTGTAAGCACTCTGATGTTATAGTCCTTGTGTAAATTATGGGTTCTAACTTCTCCGAGAATGTAATTTCCTTTTTTGTTTCTATCTGTACAAGACTACTTCGATAATTACTCTCGTAATCTTTCTTTATCTACTTTGGTTTCTTCTTCTAACACTATTTCTAAAATTTCTCTAATTCCACTTTAACTAATGGCTATTATGTGACTGATTCAAATGCGAATTCTTTCTTTGAATTACCATACACAGTGTCTTTATCACAAATAATCACCTCTTGTATCCAAGCATCGAAGTCAATACTTTCCAGTCACTTCCATTTGTTGGTGTAGCCAGTTAGATATGCAGACATCTTGGTAAGTATCAAGTATTGAGAAAATACTAGGAATGTCAATCTCACACTGAAGTACACAATTTGTCTTCATGACAATTCGCTTCTTCTTTACAACCTTTAGTCTTTCGTGAGCAAATTATGTTTTGTTGGTCATGTCCTTGCCTAAGGTAATATTCGTAAATGAACCACATCGAATCGACTGGTAAAATAAATCCGATAGGAAATGGTCACCAACATATACCACACGTCAGCCATTATTCAACGTAGAATCAGTAGTTGGTAATCCACTAAGTCAAAGAATTTGTTGCAACACTGATGAAAAAAGTTAGGGCTTGGCAAGCTATAATATTAATCACTCACATGATTATCTTATCTTTTTGGTAAAATATTCACACATTTCTCCCAAATGAATCTGGTGGTAAAAATATCAAAGAAATGCGGCCATTGGCTCAGCAAAGATCACATGCCGATGATTCTTTTAAAGTGTCTTTGTGTTCCTGTATATTTTTATTCTTTCACTCGAATTCGTTTATTGTCGTTCTAATTATCACTGCATGGTTTTAGGTAGACCTAGTGACATTCAAATTCTTAGAGTCGTCGAGTACCTGTTAATTATGTCTGACCACATTAACATCTTCATACTAATCAGCAGTGTTATAGCTTTGCGATACCAGTGGTTAAGACGTTCACGTCGTAAAGAAAGTAATCGTTCAATTGTTCCATTCATTGTGTTAAAATCTGTACAAAGGTTCTGTAAATGTGTTCTGGTAGCTCAGGCGGTAAACAACGAATCCTCTTTTCTAAAGTATCCGAAATGTGGATAATATTTTGGGACTCACCAAGGGAAAGTAGGAATATTTTTGCCGGATTCGAGATTCTTTTTCAGTAATGAGATTAATGTTTATTTAAGATTAAGAAGTATTGCGTGAGAATTATCTTTTAGTTACCCTAGTTTGTCCTGTGCTGGCAGCAATGTCTACATGCAGTTAACATGATTGGTCAGTATCAAGGGCATACTTTCTTTGCGTGATCATAATGTGTAAACAACGTTTTTATGATTGGTTCTTAAGTGGGGACAACTTGTCCTACGTGCTAAAGTTAGTCTAGTAAGAGACTATATAACCAATCTCGCGAGACTTGAAATGAGGTTTGTGGGTTTAAAATACAAAGTCCTAATATTTTTTCGGGCAGAGTCATTCTAACACCTTAAAGTAACAAGGCCTATTTCGTTTTTTTGTTGCCAGGATTGTTTGTTCTTTATCTGATTTTTGGATTTAATAATTTATTTCCTCAACAAGTTGAGTTTTTATAAAACAAAATTCTGAAAGATATTCATGGAAATTTATTCTTGAATTATTTGGAAACAAAGACTGTGATTCAAGTGAGAAATTGTTTTGAGACAGAACGACAGTAAATTTATATTCTCTGAACTTGATGTCTGCAATCGTAGTATCAAACGTTTGCTTTGTTAAAGTCATCATCATGTTCATTGAGTGTCTGCATTCAAAATGATCTTCCTGTCTACGAACATTTAATACTTTAGATCGGTGTTTGCAAAGTATCGTGCTGTGGTCGTTTCTGGTGGACAAATTGATACACTACATCCAAGAGTCGACAGACGAACTGATGATTTTGCAAACGTACAATTTTGTGATTATCCAACTTTTTCACACGAAAGTATTGATCTTGCCTTGACTTCATGGCCTCTTTGAAGACGTCGAAATTTGACCACTTGACTCGAATGATACGTTGAGCTTCAGTCCTTTGTCTTTGCATTTGGTATGCATCTGTCCATGATTGACGCAGGATTATTAATCCCAATTATTGGGCCCAGCACTCAAACGAAATTCACAGTTGTATATTTTGTGTGTTCGTCGATCAATGCTCCTAACAATTCTGCTATATCTTGGCGACAACTACCAGGGCGATCGATGCACATACAACTATCAATGTCAATGCAAAGGACTCGAACTCTTAAATGTTCCAAGACATGATACAAGTTCAAACTGCAATTTGGCTATCACGTATGCTACAATTGTGACGTTTCCTAACTCGTCTGGGTAATCGCTTACAAATTCTGCGAGTTCTTTGTAATTCACCAAAACTACATCTTCACATGCGACTCTCACTTTCTTATCAAAAAGCAATCTTGTTCATTGTGATGACAATGTTTGTCTTGCTTAGACGTTGCAGTATACAAACAGCGTAAAGAAAACATTAGCGTTCTTGGCAATAATGAGGTGAATCAAGATGGTACAAGTTGGTCAGTGATGACACTTTGCATTTGATCAAATCTTCGAATTGACGAATGTATATTACATCGATGTGTTCTGTCAAGATTTCAGGGTAGTCGGTAGAGAATTGAGCATATCTACACACCCAATGGTACAAGGAACACATAATGCAACCATCCAAAGAAAGGTTTTGGATTTTCATTTCACAGCCTTTTTTAGCAGGTTCTATCTACTTATCTTCATTATACCACAAGTAATGGAGCAAGTACAAACCTTTGGGCTGAGTATCGAAGGCCGTTTGAGAGATAGGATTGAGGTGGTATGTTAGATAGTACCTTCTCGACACGGACTTTAATCGATAGACTAATCCACACGCTTTCGTGATGGCAGAAGTTTGCTTCATGGGATCGATACCTCCTTTAACCGGTAATAATTTTCTAATTCTTCCATTATTCTGTCGTAAAATGTTCGCATTGGACGACAATAATTCAACATTTCTTCTTCAACGTCAACAGGGTCTCAAGAGTGAGTTTGTTATCAAGAGTGGAATGTATTTTGTTTTATTGTGTGCATAGGAGTCACAATTGTGAATGTCGGGTAAATGAAAGATCACAAAGTGTTGATTAACTTCCGTACTGAAAATATGAGGAAAATAATATTTTGTCATTTAAAACTATTTATGAGTTCTGCTCTAATGCATGGCCAAATATCTCGTGGAATCTTTGATATACATGTTTGTACATTCATATCAATGAATTTGGCCCCATGCATGCTGACTGTTGGAACCTCTGTTCCTTGTTTTGAATATTGTTTCAAAAGAAATTGTCCATTATATCATGAGACGTTATTAGCCATGATTGTAGCATATCAATGACAGCTCTTGTAATGATGTGTTTTCTCTTCGCTCCAAGTGTCGTCGATTGGATCTAAAATAGATTCAGAAAAATTAGTAGCATTCCGAGTTCCCCGACATATCTTTGAAACAATATATATTCATTCCTGGAGAAACGTATTACTTTATGTTGTTCATTCCATCAAGATATTTACACGTGTAGCACACTAGATAATGTATAAGCACATTTCTGTTCTTCTTGTGATTGCTTCATCGATGTGTTTCGTAATAGGATGGACTGACGAAGGACCAACGGAAAAGGGAAAGATTGAAATGGTGGATAGAAATAATTTAGTGATCGGTAGCAGTATTAGTTAATGATTAGGTATTACTTAGAGCAACTGTAAATACAAATAAATGTTTGAATTACCTTCTTTTGGTTCGTCGTTTCGCTTACTTTATATTTCCCACTCGATTGTATACAATCGCCGGTAAGTGAATGGTTGTAAGTTCAATGTTCAATAAGCTGTGTTTGTCATGCTCAACTTTCTTTACTTAAACCATATTTCATGTTTAAATCAAACTTGTTTCTTATATTTACTTAATCAACAAAATTGAAAAAAGAAGCAACTGGTCAATTTGCAAGTGGATTGTGAATAGTCGCAAAAGATAAAGAACTACACAATGGGCAAATAAGCAAAGAGTTCATTCGTTCATTCACTATATCAATCAACAGTTACCTGCAGTCTTTATTAAAACCGCTATCAGCGCATGTATGTGCATTTGTATGTGACATATACATATGCACACATACTCTCTCTCTCTCTCTCACACACACACACACACACACGTGTGGAGAGCGATAGATAGATAGATAGATAGATAGATAGATAGATAGATAGATAGATAGATAGATAGATAGATAGATAGATAGATAGATAGATAGATAGATAGATAGATAGATAGATAGATAGATTGATAGATAGATAGACCGATACATACATACATACATACATACATACATACATACATACATACATACATACATACATACATACATACATACATACATACACACATACATACATACATACATACATACATACATACATACATACATACATACATACATACATACATACATACATACATACATACATACATACATACATACATACATACATACGTAAATACATACATAGCCAAATCTATAGATATCCGCTTTAACTTTTAGTTTATGCACATGAGCAAGCACTTTTGCTTGAGTCTGCTTGTATATGTTTATGATGGGATTAAAATTTGTATGGAAAACCAATACGATATGCTTGATCAATATCCCCCAAGCAAGGCACTATTTACATTTGCGTAGGAAACGCCCACATATGACTCATAGGTTGGCCGACCCAATGCAATTGTTCAAAACGTCACGAGAGATCTTACTGGACAGTATAAATAGATGACGAAAGTATTTTGCTGGAAATAACTCTTAGACAAAATCATAAAATAACTGTTGCTGTGCCTAACTTTTCAAGTATCAACAGGATGAGGACCATAATTTGGATTGTTATCATCGTGTTTGCTGCTTACCAAGTGATGTCATTGCCACGTAAGTGAAAATTCACCACAGACTCAGCTGTTGCCCATTAAATGCAACATTATTACATCATTTCCGTATTATCATCAACATTTGAACGGGCACGTAAACTTACATAATTTCGCACTACTTTTGCAAACAAATTTTATTTCTGCAAAAAAACAGTGAATATAAGAGGAAAAGCACACAATGTATATGTGTGTGATTTAGATTTGTAACTTAGATTTAACATTTTTTCAGTCATATCGCTACGATGTCTGCATTGTGGCAGTTTAAAGTGATGTCTAGCATGTAGCAATCCACTCGCATTATCCTATCAACAGGCCCACCTGTCCTAATAGTAACCTCTTAATGCTGAGCACATAGCGAGGCAGCTGTTAGTACCATTTTTAGAAGTCTTTGGTACGACTCAGTCGGGGTTCGAACCCGCGACCTCCCGCGTAAGGGGCATACGCTCTAACCACAATGTCTAATAACTAGATCGATTGCTACTGATAATAGATATGGAAGCTATCCAGCATGGTACTGTAGTGTTCTGTATATACTATCAAAAGTAAACGTGGTGCAAGTGTTTTCCTAATTTAATTTCCCTATCTAAGTTTGTTCGTGTGCAAGATAGTATCATACTAAATGATAATAAAAAAATAGATCACAAATTACTGTTAAAATTATGATGTGAGCATGGAAGGTCATAAATAATTTATATTGTTAGGATACTACTTTCTGCGTTAGAATTTGTTCGAAAATAGTAATAACTTAGGCGTCATTCAAGAAAACGTTTATTAAAATGCCTCAAGAAAATACGATTCGCAAATGAAGATTGTGTGCGCTTGATGACCTTAGAAACATGTGCCTTATATTATCAGCCATAAATTCAGCTATTTTAATTTCAAAGTAGCAGAATGCACAGCGTATGCTCTTATATATTGCCCTATCAGATGCTATCATATATTGCCCCGTCGGAAGCTTTCGTATATCACCCCGTTTAAAAGACTTCATTTCCCTTGACATCATGACGTTTAAACCATTACTTAAAACTATGCGAAATTAAGGCATCTACGTTTCAGAAGAACTAATCAGACAGACTTTGTCTTGCTTTCATGAAATTCACAACTTGATCGCGTACTTGTCTGAAAACATTCGTCTCTAACACCTTCTGTACTTTTCTGTACTTAAGACTTTTGTAATGAATCTGACATAAATGGGATTATTGATCGTACTTTTGGTGTTATATGTGTAATGTTGTCTACAAGTTGTATCCAGCTAATTCTCCATTCCTTTCCCTTTATTTGTTGTTTTTTTTTGGTCGTTTGTTGTTTATTTATTTCAGCAGAAAAAAAACTATTTCGATAGTTACTATAGCATGGTCGATTCTCCTTATAAAGATCTATCCATGTATTTCTATCTTTTCTCCAGTATTATCTACATCACTTGCGATTGGTGTTTATTTAATATATGCGAATAACCATGCAAATTTGTACACGATTTAAAGATGTAGAAAGGCGACGACTGCAGGGGAAATGATTCAGTACTGTGCATAATTTACTCGATAAGTCCGTAAAGGAAGTTCTTTCCGTTCAGTTTTAATCGTATCCAAGCAAGTGTATGAAACTAATCGACATTGTTGCTGTTGTTGTCATTGTTGCTACTATTGTTGTTAGAGATTACCTTGTACTTAGAGTTTTATATTAATCTTGCAAACAATTTGTAACGACAATTTGCAGAGACAATTTACAACATGGGATCGAATTCACGACAGACGGAACGAAATCTTACAACATTAGAATTCACTTTGCACCGTTAATGAGGCTATGCACATTAAATCGAATGATGCCATAAAAGATGAATGTATCATCCAGCTTTCCAATCATTATGCCCCAACAGCACCACCTATGCCATCCTTACTAAGATAAGAAAGAACAACAATGAAATCTTTCAAAGACCACGATACTCATAAATACATAACGAAGAAATATTTAGTAAGTTGCTATCTGGAAAAATTAGTGATGATTGGTCACACATACTGCCTGTAATTTACGCTATTTTGACCAGTTCCAAATATGATAATATAATTTTGGCAATAAATATCGAATTTTCTACTAAATCTACATTTCAGCAATCAATAATAGCATTCAGTGTTCCATAGCCAACTTTATGATGCAAATTTGTTTTCATTCCATTTTAGGTTTTCGAGACAATTTTGCTTGTCCCCTGTTAAAATGTCAGGGGATTGATCCCGAATGCGCTCAACCAACTTATTACCGTCAAAAGGGACGTGTTTGCAGAGGATGTGACCGTAATATCTGCCTATCGACGTAAGTACGAACGATCAAGTGAATATACCTTTTACTCGTTCGTGTTGCTTCCGCTAGCAAACCGATAAAATTGTTTTAAGGCATACATTTATATCCGTACATCATGACCTGGAGATGTTGAGAAAATTCTGTCCAAAATAGAGAAGCAAACCACGCCCGTTGTTTGGAAGACAGAAAGCATGCCTGTGACAGGACCTAGCTTTTGTTTGCAAGACAAATTAATCACCTTCAGTAGTTTACTCTTGTTTTTAATCATTTTGGAAAGAGATATATTAAAACATGTCTAAATTTTAAAAAATATAGTAAATGCAAAGTTCTCATACAAACTGGCTCAGTGAAAGATATGGAAATGCCTCTCTCATTTTTCAATGCAGATGATGAATAGGGTTATTTTAATGTGTGTGTGTATGTATATATATATATATATATATATATATATATATATATATATATATATATATATATATATATATATATATATATATATATATATATATATATATATATATATGGCCTGCATTCGATTCATGTTATATCCTTGGCATGGTTTAATTATAATTTAGCAATTTTCTGTTCAAATATTTTAAACATATACCAGTCAACAGCACTGTTTGACACGAAAATTGAAAAATAAAAACTCTGCTAACATGAGCTAAGAAGATCCCATAATGGCTAGCCAAGATTCAGTTATGTTAATCCTACATTACACCATGACGGATCGATCAGATAGTTCAATACATGTACTTTATCCTAGCGACATTTATTGGATTTAACGAGTTGCTTTCCTTCGTATGTAATGCCAATTAGACAACTGCCTGTAACAGCGGTGTGTTGTACCTCTGTCGAAAATGGTAGAGGCATTTGACTTCAAAAGGATACAGTGTAAGTTTAATATCTGAAGCATGACTACGTGCCAGATAGAAGCAAATACGGGTGAGTTTGAATGAAAATTATTTGTACAAATACGAAAAATCGTTCATCTATAAGTCAATTCAGTTTTGTGCTTGCCTTGTCTTGATCATGTAGGAACAGCGTTTGATTTGTTAAACTTGATTTTGATTGGATGCGGTTTCTTGCCGTTGCATCCAAAGATATTCGCATACCAGAAACACCAAAATACCTGATTGATCCTTCAAGTCGTAGATAGGGCTAGCATATCGTGACCTTGGCTAGCGAAGATGACAAGATCCATGGTAGTCCAAATAAAAAAATGTCCTTTGTTGTATGCTGATCCAGATGTTTTATAATTATTCTCCTAAAGCCATCAAAGACGTTCTCAGCTTCTCAGCGGTAGCATAACAGTTTTGATAGCAGTAATAGTAGCACATGCATTAGTGGTTGCAGTTGATGCAATATCAGCAATAATTTAAACATCAGTTGCAGTACAGGGTAGTGGTAGCAACAGTAATACTACAATTAGTAGTAGTAGTAGTAGTAGTAGTAGAAGTAGTAATAGTAGTAGTAGTGGTGGTGGTAGTAGTAGTAGTAGTAGTAGTAATAATAGTAGTAGTAGTGGTGGTGGTAGTAGTAGTAGTAGTAGTAGTAATAATAATAGTAGTAGTAGTGGTGGTGGTAGTAGTAGTAGTAGTAGTAGTAGTAGTAGAAGTGTCAGCAACAACACAATAATAAGAAGAAAACTTTTTAAAACCCAGCAACATATTGATTTTTAATATTTCAGAAACCTTCCGGTGAAATAAAACTTGAAGGAGTTTTACCAGTCTGATTGATGAGGCAACTTAAGAAAAAAAATTCCCAGGAAATGCTAGGCGTTCATTCAAACCTGTTTGTTATCACAAAAGGATGGTTGCAAGTACCATGTGCCATGTGTAATACTGAGAAATAAAGTTCTATGAAATTGAATACCTTTGTATTATTGTTCCATTTTTGTCCATTAATTCAGTATAATATTTACATTAGCACCGGTTATAGATAAGTCAATTTATATATAATGGCTAGAATGACACAAATGAATTTGAGTTTATATATTCATTTATAGAGATCATATCCCTCTTTTTATTTATAATTATACGATATACTTGCAAGATTTGTGTATGTGTTCTAGGCTCGAATAATCCATGTCCCAAATGTTGTTTGAAAGACCCAACCGTTTAATTAACAATTATAATCAAGTTTTTATTCGTATTTTGCGTTGGACTTATTGTATTCAGTATCATTCAAGTGAGATAATTTTATTACATATCATGGTTAGTTCCGTTTGTTTGTTGCTCCTAAATAGCTAATCAATTAACAACTAGCCTTTTCGCTAGATAAATTTTAGGGTTTTATAAATTGAAATAATGTAGCAAAAATCAGAGACTGTTTGCAGGTGATTACGCTAATACAACATGATATGCTTGCATTTATGACAACTGTTTATAGAAAGAATATAAACTTTGTGTAACTTCAATGATAGATATGTTTGTTATTTAAATGTAAGACCTGGATAGGAGCTAGAGTTTTATCAGTAACACACAAAATCAATGACAGCCCTAGTGCGTTTGCACTCTGTGCAAACTATGACGTTGGTGCCTACCCCCATCCCAGACAAAAAAGAAATCACTTCCGTCTCATATTGGCGTCCGTTAAATCCTGGTGCCCTAGGCGATAGCAAAATGCGTCTATATGAATGATTTATCTACAGTGCTTTTATATTCAACGATAGCAAAGTTGAAATTGCCTGTCGACACAATGCGGTAAATGTTGGTCACGAGGCACACATACTGAATTTAATGCTTTGTTGTTGTTGTTTTTATTTAACCTATTATAAATTTCTAAAAATTAATTAAATATGAAAATATCAAAAGCCATCCTCTCCCTTACCTTCCTCTCTCCCTCTCCCTCCTCCTCCCTCTTCCGCCCCTTCTCCCCCCCTCTCTCTCTCTCTCTCTCTCTCTCTCTCTCTCTCTCTCTCTCTCTCTCTCTCTCTCTCTCTCTCTCTCTCTCTCTCTCTCTCTCTCTCTCTCCCATCGTAGCAAGATAAGGACGAAAATACATGAAATCCATGAAAAGACTATCGTAGAGGACTTTCGCTTGTGTCTATGCTTTCGCAATGTCTCTAGATCTACGAATGATGATAGAAGTTGAGAGAGAGAGAGAGAGAGAGAGAGAGAGAGAGAGAGAGAGAGAGAGAGAGAGAGAGAGAGAGAGAGAGAGAGAGAGAGAGAGAGAGAGAGAGAGAGCAAGTATAGTATGTACACTGTAGCAATGGTATACCACAAGATGTATATATTTTATATTTTATCTTTAAGAGAAAACTAGGTTTAGATGCCTTAGATCAAAGAAAATATATTAAACTAATTTACTTCTTCCTGGTTTGTTATTTCGCTTAATTTTATGACAAGCTAATTTTCTGTAAATTACAGATCTTGTTATAGGTGTATTCATTTTAAATTAATATACATTTTATATGCCCAAGTGAACAATTAGCATGTATTGGTAGAGAATAAAACACGAGTATTTTCAGAAGTTATGATTCTTCAAACTACTTGTTATATAAAAAATGGTATCTTGAATTGTCTACAATTAATCATTCTGAACGTCACCTGTGTATATGACTCTGTATGTGTGTGTTTGTGTCTGTGTGTGTCTGTGTGTGTGAGAGAGAGAGTGAGAGAGAGAGAGACAAACAGATAAACAGAGACAGAGATCCGTGTACAATGATGGACACTACAGGCAAATCCCATTCCTTCTATTTCACTTTCTCTATCCACATTCCATCTGTAACTCGTGTCAAACTGACAATATAGTTTATTTAGATCATTTGTTACCCGGGGATAGAAGCAATAATATGCCAAGGTAAATACAGTTTTCGTGACTAAGTTGCACATGAATGATTCTTAAAAGTTACAAATATTATAAAAAGAAGG
This sequence comes from Potamilus streckersoni, assembly GCA_016746295.1. Taxonomy (NCBI): domain Eukaryota; kingdom Metazoa; phylum Mollusca; class Bivalvia; order Unionida; family Unionidae; genus Potamilus; species Potamilus streckersoni. The sequence goes on along the minus strand of JAEAOA010002216.1, from coordinate 2,861,067 downwards.
TCATAGTTACGGGCAAAATGTATAATTAAAACAGGTAATGTGATAAAATGCAGCAAACTTAATAACAGAACTTGATTATTTATTTCAAACATATTAGGGCATAATGTTTCACTCATAATGAATAAACTAAGAACGTAAGCCACCCACCTCCATTCTTCAACGGTAATATATACTTCATATAAAGTAATAGAAAATGTTTTATTGGTAACCATGACTGATTATTTGATGATAAGCAATGTTGTGGATGTGTAAGACATGATACATATAATTCGTATTCTAAAAAGCACCGATACTTTGAAAATCTTCATATTTTCATTCATCCCAGAGTAATGATATAGAAGATCAACGGTGTTTGTATGTGTCAATCAGACGGGGGGGGGGTACAACGTGCAAGACTGTTCTTAATTATATTCCCGGTGGCCTACACGTTATAACATATTTGCTATACAAAATCGCGTTTCTCTGTCTATTCGCCTTTCTTTCCATTCGGACTGCCGCTACGTGTCCGAGGTTGTAGAATTTGCCGACCTGTTCCGACTGCCTGTCGTAAGAGGCGAATACATAGAAACAACCAATTTGCCGTTGGCTGCAGCCCGCGTCGGAGGAGGAAAGGATCCTGGTAGTTGAGCAGTCTTGCCGATGCCATCACTGTTTTGGACTATACTTCTATACGCGTGGTTGGGATGGGCCTGGTCACGCAGAGCCTTATGAGGTCTTAATTTACTCGTTCACACTCTCTACATTTATCCTTGTATCGCTCTAGAAACCACCGTTGTCTCTATATTTTCCCCCTTAAATTTCCTTTCTCCTACTCTCAGGAGACTTCTTTGAAAGCGGTGGTTTAACTGGTCAATCGGGTGGTAATTTTACCTACTGAGTATGTATTAAAGGATAAATCGGGAGTTGATTATCCCTACTGATGTTATGCCACCTGTGTATCAATGGCACTTTTAAAAAGCCCCCTTGTGCATTATGTGGCGGGTGGGAGAGTACGGTAATGAAACGACCAAAACGATTTTCTAAAGAATGGAAAAGTCAAACAAAGACAAAATCAATTCCAGAAAACTAAAATCATGTCAGACGCTGAGGTTGAACCATGGATTCTTTTCCACCCATTAATGGTCATCCAGTCCAAAGATGAAAGCAAACTACTTGCCGCAGTGCTACCATTTATAGTCGAAAAGACTTAGATTAATCGGCAAACACAAAAGTGTAGAAAGAAACTAAAATCACGTGGTTTCCTTGTAGTTTGTGATTGGAAACCGCATACTGAGAATATCCACAAAAGTAAGACTTTAATTATATTCCAGTAACCTGCTTCACCCACAATGCGTCACTCGTTGTCGCGAGTTTCCTGGAGTCAGCAACACAATAATCATCGAAAGGATGAAAAATGAGGTGTCACTACCGTCCGTAGAATTCAAATTAAAACGAAACAACAGTTTGTTTGACACTAGCACCATTATTTTCACCTTCAACAAAACAACAGTACATAAAATTGTCAGATTTGGATTATTGCAAGTCAAGGTCGAGATAGACAGGCTAAATCCACTTTGATGGTTTAAGTGTCAGAAATACAGCCATCATGAAGACATATGTTCGAATAGCACCCTTCTCACCTTCTCATCGGAATTCTAGTGCAGAGCCACTTCTTGGTGCGTCAATTGTGGAAAGGATCACCACGCAAGTTCCAAGAATTGTGAAATCTGGAAACAAGTGAAGGAAATACATTGGGTAAAATAACATCCCCTATCCAGAGGCTAGAACGCGTGAATAAGCTTACATTTCCCTCCCCTGCCCAGTCTTCTCAACTACAGTGAAAAACAATTCAAGAACAACTAAAATAGCACAAACGCAAACAAGCCCACCTAATACACAATAAAGCCCGAATATTCCACATTACAAAGCTCGGAAAAGCATAGTTCCACTCAGACGTAATACAAGAACACGCCACAGACCAAATCACCGGGGATTAAAAAGAGTTCACAAGCAAATAGGCACCATAATGGGTCCAATGATCGCATAAAACTGTACAACAGGTTTCGATTACCTGGATGCAGAAGTTGGAGACATCGATTTCATGGATGCAGAAGTTGGAGACATCGATTACATGGATGCAAAATTTGGAGACATCGATTGCATGGATGCAGAAGTTGGAGACATCGATTACATGGATGCAAAAGTTGGAGACATTGATTACATGGATGCAGAAGAAACTACTCTATGTATTCGAGGCCGCTCTAGACCTACAACCCAAACATTAAACCCATAATTTCTCCAGATAAAATAAGCACATAGATTTCCACCGCGAAAAGCTTAATATTCATAATGAAGAACATACAATGAAATTCTTGATGACTTAAGACCAACTCCAATGATATTATTTTGCTTTTCAATGAACATAATCATGCAGTACTATGCCTGCAGGAAACATTCACAAAATATACGGAAAACATCACACTTAAAACTATTCCCTTTTCAACACGTACTCTATAAATGATGACAAGCCCACAGGAGGAGTTTCCGTTGTTGTGGACAATAGGGCTAATCATAGCGTCGTTGTGGACAATAGGGCTAATCATAGCGTCATTGTGGACAATAGGGCTAATCATAGCGTCATTGTGGACAATAGGGCTAATCATAGCGTCATTGTGGACAATAGGGCTAATCATAGCGTCATTGTGGACAATAGGGCTAATCAAAGCGTCATTGTGGACAATAGGGCTAATCAAAGCGTCATTGTGGACAATAGGGCTAATCAAAGCGTCATTGTGGACAATAGGGCTAATCAAAGCGTCATTGTGGACAATAGGGCTAATCATAGCGTCATTGTGGACAATAGGGCTAATCAAAGCGTCATTGTGGACAATAGGGCTAATCATAGCGTCATTGTGGACAATAGGGCTAATCAAAGCGTCATTGTGGACAATAGGGCTAATCATAGCGTCATTGTGGACAATAGGGCTAATCAAAGCGTCATTGTGGACAATAGGGCTAATCATAGCGTCATTGTGGACAATAGGGCTAATCAAAGCGTCATTGTGGACAATAGGGCTAATCATAGCGTCATTGTGGACAATAGGGCTAATCAAAGCGTCATTGTGAACAATAGGGCTAATCATAGCGTCATTGTGGACAATAGGGCTAATCAAAGCGTCATTGTGGACAATAGGGCTAATCATAATGTCATTGTGGACAATAGGGCTAATCAAAGCGTCATTGTGGACAATAGGGCTAATCATAGCGTCATTGTGGACAATAGGGCTAATCAAAACGTCATTGTTGACAATAGGGCTAATCAAAGCGTCATTGTGGACAATAGGGCTAATCATAGCGTCATTGTGGACAATAGGGCTAATCATAGCGTCATCCCCTTAAAAACAAATTTGCAAGTCATTGCTGTAATCATCACTCTACATCAAGTGATTAACTTTTGTTTTATTTATATACCACCAAACACTAACATAATACTAAACCAATTAGACAACCTTGTTTAATACGTGCCCACGCCATTTGTTCTTATAGCAGTTTTTAATGGCCATAACATTTTATGAGGATCAAATTACATCAGTGGCAGAGACCATTTCCGGACATGCGTCTATATAACGCCAATTCCTCACCTGTATCCATTTGACAATTTATTTTCATTCGCTGCTTTTGGACTATGATAAAAATGGTCGCTGATGACCTTCACAACAGTGACCACATTTCAGTCTCTCTAAATATTATTAACTCTGCAATCGTTTAAGCAATTCAACAATGGAACTTACAGAAATACAACCGGGCCAAGTTTGAGACATTTTGTAAAACTAGGCTTAACAGTGACACCTTTCTAAACGTTAATGACCTTATTAAACATTTTACTTCTCACATTTAATCGAGATTGCAAAACAATCCATTCACATGTCCTCACCGAACTCTAACAGAACTCAAAATCCTTGGTTCAAGAAAGAATACCAAGAAATCATTAGAAAACACCAAGAAGCACTGAGAAAATTTAATAATCGTCCAAAGCCCGAAAATTTAAGTACGCATCGTATTCTCCGGGCTAAAGCTTGCCGTACGATAAATAAAAATAAATAATGATGGGAAAAAATAAAGTATGCGACACAAATCTGCATAATAAATGGAAAGGGAAACAATTTATAGTTAAACAACATTCTCAGATCCAGACACGACATAGCAAATATAATTGATGATAGTTTCTCTACCAATTCCTTATCTTCTAATTATTTAGAAGCCTTCCGACGATCAAAACAGACGACACGGCTGAAATTCACATCTAATAACTCAGAAAGTTATAGTCACTATCGGAGCTTAAGAAATCTTTGATCAAGGCCCATGATACATCCGCTGTGCATGACGAAATACATTAACACATTTTTATAACTACTGCCAGAACTATCTTTAATTACTTTTTTGGAAATCTTCAGTTATATATGATTCATTGGTAATATACCAAAAATATTGAAAGAAAAAAACGGTAATACCAATTCCTAAACCAGATAAAGATAACACAGATCATACCAACTATTTTGATATTGATTGGACGAGTTGTGTGTGCAAAACAATGGAACAAATGCTCAATTCTTGGCTTCTTCTGTACTTGAAGTTTAATGATTTAATGATCTCCTTTTCAAATTGGACTACGATATGACCGTTGCACCAATAATCGCCTGGCTAGACTGGAAATATTTATTAGCAATGCTTTTATCGGAAAGAAATATTTAGCATCCGTTTTCTTTGATCTAGAAAAGACCTATGATACAACCAGGAACTATGGAATAATGAATGACCTGCACGATCTGGGTCTTAAAGGCCGTCTGCCCTCTTTCATATTAAACTTTCTCTTAGATAGGGAATTCAAGGTACTAATGGGTTCTACACACTCTGATATGTACGAACAAGAACTGTCTTTGCTCCACGGCAGCATTTTTTTGTGGCTCTTTTTATCGTCAAAATTAATAGCATTACCGAGTGTTTGCCTCCTTGTGTGGATTGCTCCCTTTATTTTGACGCTTTCCTAATATGTAATCAATTAAAGCACATGCCTACAACTGAAAGACAACTAAAATATAGCATAAACAAGAATCATAATTGGGCAATGTTAATGGTAAAAATGTCATCCTCAACTTATATAGAATTTTTTTCGCTCCATGTTGGACTATGGTTGTATTTTCTTTGATTTAGCCATAAACCATATCTAAAGATGATTCATGCAATTCATCATCAAGGGATAAGACCCTCTCTGGGAACATTTAGGATTTCCACAAATGAAATCCTTCTCGCCGAAGCGTACGAGCCACCTTTTCTCACACCGTAGAGAAATGCTTTCGATACAGTATGCCCTTTAATTAATATCAAACACTCTAAACCTGTTTATCGGTGTATTTCAACTAAACTTCAAAGCATTATGTCAAAACAAGCCAAATGAATACATTCCATTGGCATTAGACTAAACATTATAAATATTGATCTTTCTAAATACGTCCATTTCCGAAACACCTCCATGGAGTTCTAACCAAACAAAAGTACTTTTTTGACGCTACACAATGCAACATAAATCTGACACCAACCTAACATCTTCCACAACGCTTATCAAGAAGTCTTCGCCGAATTTTAATTACAAACGAATTTCCTCTGATTAATTAAAAGCCGAGGAAAAGTCTGCTGCAGCTTTTGTTCATGCAAATCACACAACAAACGTTCGCTTACCTAAAGGTACAGGTTTTTTCAGCCGAAATAAGAGCAATAGACCTTGTTTTGAAATATATCGATAGCAAACATATTTTAAACTGAATTATCTTTTACGACTCACTATCAGTAATTCAGTTACAAAAGAATATAAAATTGGAAAACCCATTTTAAACCTAGCCTTTACGCCTCAAGTGACCTCATAATTTAAAACCTGGTCTTAACGCCTCAAGCGGCTACATCATTTTAAACCTAGTCTTAACGCCTCAAAAACGGCTACATCATTTTAAACCTAGTCTTAACGCCTCAAGCAGCTACGTCATTTTAAACCTAGTCTTAACGCCTCAAGCGGCTACATCATTTTAAACCTAGTCTTAAGCCTCAAGCGGCTACATCATTTTAAATCTAGTCTTAACGCCTCAAGCGGTTACATCATTTTAAACCTAGTCTTAACGCCTCAAGCGGCTACATCATTTTAAACCTAGTCTTAACGCCTCAAGCGGTTGCATGATGATATGATACAGTGAATAACAAACTGTTATCCTAGGAGAATGGGCTCCGTTCTACAGAATCAACCTTAGCGACGAGGAAGTCGTTCAAAGAATTATAATTTGTCATACTTCTATAACCTAATCGTATATATCAAAAGACGAAGATCCATCTGAACGCGTTTCTTGCAAAGCCATTTACGGTTGAACACTTTGTGATAGATGTTTTCAATCACCAACCTGCACGCGATCGTTGCTATAAATGTTCATCACATGGAAGAGCAGTTTGGTACAATAAACATCTATTGCATTTTAAAACTCATGACAGAAGTAAACATTTATTCAAAGATTATAACTTTTACTCTATCACGTTTGAGTAGTTTTATGTAATGTATATACACTTTTGAGTATTTTTTCTGTGATATATTCACACGTTTGAGTATTTTTATTTAATGAATATATCTTCGATAATACTGAAAACCTTGTCAACAAAATTGTTATAGATATACATAATTTACATTGCCTGTTGATGGGAAAGCTCAATCAATCAGTCAGTAAATCAATCATCACATTCTGACACATTCATATATACTATGGTAATTTAAAATGTATGCACATATTGCAAAATATTTTTATAAATGAGAGATAATTTGTATGGAGGAGAGAAACACTGATTACCTTATTTAATACTTCTCCAACAAGGATAAATCCAGTCGGAAAAGTGCGAAAGAAAATTGTTTACTGTGAAATTGAGCTACATCACAAATATGCTAAGGGCGGTTGTGTAAAATCACAATATTTTAGCAGCTTTTTCTATCTAAAAATCTATCTAGCCTTTTATCAAAATAAAGAATTGTCTAATAAGTCATCAAACGGTTTAGTTTAGGGACTACAAGCCTTAGGCTGGTCTTTGTCGTTTACATTATTATGCCAAAACATGTATTTAGATATTCAGAAGATATGAAAATATACAGAAAGAAGTACATATGGACAAAAAACTCTAACATGATTATCAACAAAGCACATTAGAGTTTAAAATACAGTCTCTCTCTCTCTCTCTCTCTCTCTCTCTCTCTCTCTCTCTCTCTCTCTCTCTCTCTCTCTCTCTCTCTCTCTCTCTCTCTCTCTCTCTCTCTCTCTCTCTCTCTGTTCTGTATATGTCAAAATTAACAATTAAACAGGTTAACCTCACAAATCCTACTATCAGTCCGTACAATGCTTAAAAGTCTGCATTTAAAAGCATGGAGAGCTCATGTGTTCTACTCTTCTATAAAACTGAGCCTATAATTCTTACGATTTCTCGCTATACATTGAAATAAAATTGACCTGAATACCATGAACATTATTGCCATGTAACTTATATATATATATATATATATATATATATATATATATATATATATATATATATATATAAATATATATATATATATATATATATATATATATGACATTTGTTGATTAATCTATATTTTTAATAATCTGAGATCATCTTCGTCGTTTTATTAATGTTATTAATTATCAGTCTATTATCCTTTGAGTGCCATTTTACCAAGATAGGTAAGATCTTAGCCATATGAACTTTAACGAATTTACAAGCCTAAGTCTGTAGCTATGATGCAGAGATGCCGAATTTTTTTTAACTTGTTTAACCGTCAAAGGAACATCGATACATTAACTGATAATTCCCTCGATAAGTTACATAAAGGTGGCCTTTCTTTTGTGGTAACGAGATTTTTTCGTGGTTAATTGCTTTACCAAGTCTATAGACGCTTTCTTGCACACGATAACATCATGCCCATGCCACATGCAAAATTAAAACACAGTTATAGGTTCGAACTATATGTAAAAAGTTATAAAGGTTTGGGCATATTTATGTGATCTTTTATCTGATTCGTATTACGGTAAATGAAGTAACATGACTCACACTTTTTTTTCAAAGTAAGATAGCGAGGACGGGGATGGGTTTCCGTGATAAAATGCCTGGAATATGTTTTCGAATTACGCACGTATTTAGATCAAGGTCAGAAAATAAAAATCGTTCTTGCCTCCCAACTAACTAAATAAATAAGTAAATAAATAAGAAAGCTGAATTAAATAAAATTAAAACTAAATATAAGAAGATAAAACTAAATAAAACAAAATCTAATAGAAAAAATATTTTCTTTTCGACAAGTGTATACATATTGATATAACACTAAATGGAAAATCTGTTTTGATAATTGCAGACATGAACATGAACAAATGTTGTTGTGTGTGGCAAATAATCCAATATTGTCAGTTTTCAACAATACTTGTGCATGTAAGATTATTTGTGAGCAATAAACAAAGCATGTATGAATTACATCCGTCATGAGCTAAATAATCTATTCCCCTAAAAATAACATGAAAAACTAGCCCTGTGGTCTATTCTAAGATGCAAATATCCATAAAATTTTCCTTGTTGAATCTGAATTCAGTAATTTTCGCTGTTATCCTACAAAGTTTCCGTTGTGGTTTTAGTGTTTTCGTGTTCCTGATATTTATATAAATATTTGGATAATTGTTCAAGAGGAAGCCAAACAAATGTAAATATATTTATTTCCATGGATGGTTGTCTTTATGCTGAAATACTTTTATTTTGCTGATGAGAAATGCTGTGTGTTTGTATCTTAAATTAGAGTTTTGAAGTCTCTGCTTCATTGGTTTCTTTATAAAGAGCTTCTTGCCTTTCTAGACGAGTTTAGCAACCCATATATAGTTGCGGTTTTTTCAAACTCTTTAATATAGTACACTTAAAAATCTATTATATTAAACTCAGATCAAACCCTGTTATCAAAGTTTGTTTATGCCGTCTAAATTCTGGCTATGAAAGTGAAAAAGTTCAAAAGGTGTTGTGGATTTTTCTTTTGTATCGTAGGTTTTTATTCAATGTTGACGTATATCACAAATATTACATGAGCAGGTATGCATACAATATAGTACTGAAAAAATGGCTAAATCATAGGAAGATATTCATGTGAGCAAGGGACTACAAGTGTGAGATGACTGGACGTAGTACCTTTACTTTACGTGATAACCTAACTATCGACTGATATGGTATTATAAGACTAAATGTGAGTTATGCAATGTCTAGAATAAATACTAACGAACTGACATTATATTCAATACGTTATATAAGGGATAATAGGGACGGCAGGTGTGCACAAGGCACTGCAAAAGGGGATGTACAATGACTAGAATAAAAACAATTCACATCATAACATATGTATCGATTGTTGCTGAAGTATGAGAGTTAGTAATACAATATTTCACATATGAATATAGAAATTCTTTCATGTCCATTAGTGGTAAACATGATGATTTTCAATTTGTGGTGTGTACGAAAATTTTGCAACTTGGTACTATATTAAATGTGTAAAAAAACAAACATACTTGACACATCATTTAATGTGATATAATGTGATGTACAATATAGTATAATAAAATGCAGTAGATTATTATATAGTAACAAGTGATATATCAGAACGTAATATACATAGCATATTCAATAAGTGCTCTTTCCTAAAATGGCTGCGTGAACAAACCATAATGGGTTTTTGAGGGTTCGTTAGGAGATTACAGAGGGGCCAGATCTGGTAAATCAAACTTCTGGGAGGCGCTCTACCCTCTCGTAGTATTAGTTCAAACATTTAGATGCCGGCTAGTTGCTTATACAAACAAACAAACGGCTTCTATGCGGGTATATATATATATATATATATATATATATATATATATATATATATATATATATATATATATATATATATATATATATATATATATATATATATATATATGTGTTACTATAACATATATATATATATATATATATATGTTACTGAAGACAACGTTAGTTGTCTCGATGTTGCTTTGATTATTTTAATTAAAGTTATGTAGGGAAGGGGGTGTGTGTTAAGTGTCTAGGTCTCTAACTTATCTAGAGCCAGTAAATTGAAGCTAAACGCCATTTATCTATGGATTTGACAAAGCTGTATCTGAAATTCTGCTCTTAAAATGCGGCATTATACTCCTGAAAGAAAGAAGGTAAGTAGGGAGTTGTCGTTACCTTTTCTTTATGATTTTAAGATATTTTTATTCCGCTGTTAGTAGCAGACAGAGATCCTGGAACTTGGGCTCCGAGAAAGGAGCCTTTTTTGGTAGGATACCAAATTTCAAGAAAGTTTGAAAGGTGTTGAAACTCTTTCTTGAATGTTTCTTCATCTACTTGATGACAAGACTTTGCAAGCGGTGTATTAACTTATTTCCGAAAAAGATGTGTGCTAACTTAATTTCGAAAAAGAGGTGGCCTAGAGTTTCAGTTTCCCCGCAGGTTTTCGATTACGAACATCTGTTTAGAAACATATTGATATTGGCAAGTAGTTTGCAACTTACGACTTTAAACGATACATGTCCTGTGATGAGGTCAATGAAACCTACAGAAATCAATATCGTATAATCTTTTGATCTTGGGTTCTAAAACAGTTTTCTTTAAATTTAATTATTATTTGCTTCTGGTAGTGATTTCGCCGAAACAGAGTCCTGTGTTGTTTTCTGTGAACTTTTTGAAAATAGTCATGCATTTTGCATAGTATGTTGGAGCAAGTAGAGTGCCAGTATATTTTAGGACAGCCTAAATTAAAATTGAAGGTTCCTAGCTGTAGACCTACCCAACATCTTGCGAAAAGTTCCCATTTGGAGGAGAAATTATTTTGTATTACTTCTGAATGTACTGAATTCTTAGAGCTCTCATTTTGCATTCTATATTGGGGATGTTAGGGCTGCCGTCTCTAGAGGGGTTGTAGCATATATCTCGTGAAAGGGGTTAGAACTTGGAATTCCCAATAAATGTAAAACTATTTATAATGACTAATGTGGTATAATGTTGAGACAAATCCAATACACTTGCGGTATGCTAGATTCTGCTGCAAGCTTAGATTGTGAAGATATTAAATTCTGAGACAAGAGATTGGTTCCTACTTTTGTTCTGGTATTAGCGTGGTTCCAAAGAGGAAGCCGACAATTGTCTATAAATTATATTCTTGCTATTTATGTAGTAACTATATTTTTAAAAATATCATATTTTACATTATTTTTAATTGTATCATTTAATTTTTTGATATAATTTGGACATTATTGAAAGTTTGTTCAATAATTGTACAAGGGGACATGATTCAAATTTCATTCATTAATACTGTTTAAAGAATAAACGTTATGTCTGAGATAACTAAAATCTTCATTAGTTATCAGTTCAAAATATTATATTAAAACATAATAAATACATAATACGCTATATATATATTTAAAGAATAATACAATTATGTATCTCTATTTGTTCATAAACGTACTACTGTTATAGAAAATATTGATGATATTTTTGCAATAATTTAAGCTGATGCTGTTGCTACCAATGCATTTACAGCAGGTGTCCTTCAAAAACAGATACATGACTTTGGACATTTCTGTGATAAATTTGATATCATGGTCAATACAGATAGAAAAAAAATCATTGTTTTCAGAATTGGGAGACATTTTAAGCAAAAGGATGTTTAGCTTTGCACAAATAGACGTAATTAATATGTGCCTACTAAAAATATATGGGGTTATTTTTCACCCACAAATTGGTGTGGGTAAAAGGAAAGCAGACACAAACAACTCATGCTAAGAATCCAGCTGTAAGTATTGTAAATAAAATGGCTATTTTATTATGTTTGATCATTTCAAAAGTTGTTATTCTGTGATAAAACCAATTACTTGTTATGGGTCATCGATTTTAAGGTATGAATTTAGTAGCGATATTACAATTCTGCAATACAATAATTGCAAACAGTATTTAGGAGTTCCTAAAACTACTAATGCAAATCCATTATGTTAGGGAATGCGTGAGACGTCCATGTTGTACGTCGCACTTTTTAATGCTGTATTAAATATGAGTTGTAAGAATGCTTTGAACTCTCTATCCAGACCATTTGTATTTAATGTTGAAAAGATACCATTTGTATTTGATGTTGAAAATATACCATTTGTATTTGATGTTCAAAAGATTAAAGTCAACTGTGTTAACTGGTTATCAAAGTAAAGGACTCTTATTTTTCTTTGGATCTGGGTATATCTGGATCTATAAAGATGCTAGAGAATCAACATTTTTTCTCGCTATTTTCATAAAGAATTGTTGATTCAGCTTTCCAAAACTTCTAAGGTAATCGTTGATAACTCATATAGACAGTAAATGATAAACGTCGCAAACGTAATACCTTTACAATGTTAAATAATGCTGCTATACAAAAAGTTGTGTAGGGTGTGTATTGTGAACACTACATTGCATTTCGCAACCCCATGTCGCATTCTATATTTGATTGCATTGTATTTGCAATATGGGATGGTGAATTATATATTATTGAACGCAACATATTTTGTGTTTTTCTATGAAGATAGCATGTACTGGACCAAACCTATAGTAAAATCTTAAAATTTTTAATTTTAAACTGCACAAAATAAAACGATTTTCTAAAGACTCATAATATATTTTTGAGACTATAATTACAATTTTCCTTTGAATGAAATTAGAGATTTCAGTAGCAGCCGACGAATAATCTAAATGTCACTTAACACAGTAGTGAGAAATTGGAGATTTGCTCCAATATTACTTATTAGCAAGAGGAAAAACGCTGAAAGTAAATTATAATAGTAAAGATTTTAGTTCCAATACAGGTTTTCTATCGACAAATTATGACCAAGAGCAAAGAATGAACGATGTGCCTAAATCAAGTTCCACTGATATTGATGAAAGCCATGGCCGAGATGCTCATGGCGATAAATATATTTGAGACTTAATTGATCAGGATGCTCATATCACCTTCAGATTCTGATAACGAAATAGAAGACTAAGATTGTGTGTATTTTCTTGAGCGCTGACTTGGCGGCTTCGGTTAATAAGTTTTAGTTGAAACATAATTCAGTATAATACCACCTACTTAAACTTTTATTAAGCCATTGGAATTTTAACTTGCCAGCAATATACCATTTTACTAAGACGTTTACTGGACCATTGGCGTCAAATGGTGTCCTAATCTGTCAGTAATATACCAGTTATTCAGATTTTTATGGGGTTTTTATTGTCCTAATCTGCCTGCAAAAAGCAAGTTACGGAGGCTTTTACGAGACCATTGGTGTTCTAATCTGCCAACAATATACCAGTCACTCAGGTTTTTATGGGATCATTGACATTCTAACCTGCCAGCAATATACCAGTTGTTCATGCTTTTACGGGACCATTGGTGTCCTAATCTGCCAGCAATAGACCAGTTATTCAAGCATTTGCAGAACTAGTGGTATCTTGGTCTGAAATCAATGGACTATTTACTAAAGGTTTTACAGAACCGTTGGCCTCTAAACCTACCAGCAACATACCAAATATTCAAGCTTTTACAGAAACATTGATATATTAACCTACCAGCAATGCCAGTTATTCAATCTTTTACAGAACCAATAGAACCCTAACCAGACAGCAGAGTGCAATTGTTTCAAACTTTTAGAGAACTATTGGCATGTTAACCTGCCAGCAATAGATCATTTTTTTCAAGATTTTACAGAACCAATATCAGCCTAACCTGATAGAAGCAAAACATTTATTCAGGCTTGTATAGAAACATTGGCATTTTAACCTGCCAACAAAAGACCAGTTTTGCAAACTTTTATAGGACTATTTGCATTTTAAACCGAATGCAGTAGACCAGTTATTTAAGCTTTTACAGACCTATTGACATCTTAACCTGTCAGCAAAGTAACAGATGTTCAAGCTATTACTGAACCAATAGCATGTTAACCTGCCAGCAATAGATCAGCTAACTACTGGCTTCTTAACCTACTAGCAATACCCACGACATTGTTTAAAACTGTTGGAGAGTCAGAGATAGGAACAGCAAAATGACATTGAGTACATATTTTGGATTGGAAGATGAGATTCTGAAAGTTTAATGCAAATATCCGATAGAAACTAGAGTAAATTTAAATATTCAAGATAGTTTGTTAAACATAGATGATCTGACACTTTTTCGTGGCTAATTTTGCGTGCAATATAATAAAAACCAATAAATTATTCCCACGGTACTAATATTTGCTGACTATAAACTAACATAGTTTGAATTTCGTCAAGGAACCATCATAGATATGGACCAAGTCCTACAACATAGTTTGCAGTATGACGACAAAGTCAACCATGTCAAGTTGATGCCTATATTATGTGATGCAAGAGCCACAGCGACATATAAAATGGCATGATAGCAGTATGGCACTATTGATAAATGTATTACTTTCTTTTTAAAAAATACAATTATCAATTAAAGAGAATGGCACAATCAGGGATAAATCTGATGGTTTTTATTAAAAGACGTGGAGATATACAACCTGATATATTCTGTGGGCATAATCGCATTACGTTTTCAGTTCAGTGGTCAGATAATGCATACATGATCAGCAATTATATATATTGTTTAATTATTGTTATCAAAAATGAAGATGAAAGGTATTAAAAACCTGCTTTGAAAAGTTTGTGTACGATCGCAGCCAATCATCCTGCATCCAGGATATATAAGCATCATTATAATATATAATGTTGATATAAGATATACTCACATGAGAATACTCACTGAGAGGTGTCTAAAGAGGAAAGCCTCAATGATGATCACGAAGTATGGTACAAAAGTATTATTGTTAATGATTCTGCATGATGTTTAGCTAGTAAGTGGATATTTAGTTCGGTTTTTGACTGTGTCTTCCAGTGAGTGAAAATTTACACATAAATATTTAGAAAGGGTTTTATGTTATGAACTATCTTTTCATTCAGCATGTCTTCCTCATGAACTCTACGGTTGTTTAATAGCCATGTGTAGTGTGCGAGCCTAATTTGTAACAAACATTAGCATCACTGACTAAACATTATAAGTTTTATATATATATATATATATATATATATATATATATATATATATATATATATATATATATATATATATATATAATGAAGGTAGCATACACACTGAACATTAGTATGTCAGAGTTTAAATCATTTTGTGCGTTATTTTGCAAATCTGAGTGATCCTGAATATATTATTAATGGATTTAATTAAATGAAGATAGTGAGAGCATTCTCAAATTGCTGGCTTGAAAAACGACTGGTCTGTTATGGACATTTTCAGTATTTTTTAACACTGTTGCATATATAAACAGACACATTCTCTTGCGTCTGTTTCAAGTCAAAACCAAACACAAAAACGAATATTGTATACATTACTTTTTAAGAAGAGTACCTTGTAACAATTTTATTGTCTTGGTTCAAATAGCACGTTTTGCACATTTTTTAATATATCACAGAGGAAATAGTAACTAAATATCTTTTCCAAAGGTACGCTGAGATAGGGAACACGGATTGGAGAGAGCGTATATCGAACCCGCGACCATATCGCTTTTTAGTTCATATCTTCCATTTTACGGACAGAATGATCACGTCTTCGTACTTGTCCTGTGACACTAAACAGCTATGTCGTTCAGTTGGTCAAAATAACCATTGTCAAACGACCGTTTTGTTTTTCCAGAGTTAATCCAATCTTCGGCGTTTAACCATGCATTTTACTGGTCTATGTTTTCACAACCCTTAATTTCAACAAAAAGAGAAAGATATATTGAAATATATATTTGAGAAAACAAAACCAAATCCCTAAGAATGTGAAGAACACATAATCTTCATGTACCAGCGATCCTAAGTAAAGTAACTGTGCACATGCCCGTCATGATTAATGACTATATTGTGTTACTGAGCAAAACAACATTACTTTATGGAGTCTAAAGTGCTGCAATAAATATATTTAAATTTAATAACATTTATTCATTACTTCCTATTTATATGTAACAATGAAAATAATACTCCACTGATAGCCCATATTTACCATTTATGTTAAATCGATTTTGATAATCATATGCTAGAACTTTCAAATATATTTACCTTTCATTGACTGTTAATATATATATATATATATATATATATATATATATATATATATATATATATATATATATATATATATATATATATATTTACACACACATAATCTATTTTCCCACAATACAAAGAAGTGAAAATTCGAGATACACTTTCACCATTATGATTAAAATTCCAAACAATCCTAAAACTTATATCACAAGTCCAAAAGTAAAAAATGTTTCGAATGCATTCCAATCGTTTTGAATGTCGTGAGGTATCACGATTATATAATCCAGAATATCTTTGAATGAGTCTGCAATAATTAAAAAATAGTGTTTTAGTCCAAAAAAATGAGCACTTCGTAATTCCAATGAATAATCTAAATAACCTAAATATATATTTTCTTTAAAATTATATATGAAAACAACTATAAGTGATCCCTCGGGCTGGTCATAAAAGATGAATGAATCATTGTTTACTAAATGCTGCATATACTAATTTCACATGACAAGTGACACAACAGACTTTCCCAGCAAGAAACTAAGGACTTTAACAAATATTCAAGCAAACATCTTGTTTACTTCTAAGCATTGTGGCAAAAATGAGGTCGTCATTTCCACCAATCACGAAAGGAAATTCAAAAAGTTTTACTAATGTTTATATCTAATCAAAAATTTTGTCTGGGGAATAAACAGTTTACGTACAGAAACAATGAACCTACTACTACTACTCTTACTACTACTACTACTACTACTACTACTACTACTACTACTACTAATAATAATAATAATAATAATAATAATAATAATAATAATATAACAACTGGCTTTAATTTTGATAAGAATGTATCGGGAATGTTACCTTTCCATGAATTTTAAAGTGTATGTGTGTGTCTTTTTGTGTGTATGTGTGTGTACAAAAATAGCAGCAGATATTCTCACTCATCCAGACTATACAAAAGACTTTTAAGGCCTGACCGTATAAGTGTGGATGAATTTACCCGCGCTGTCTGCTGAAGATAATCTTTACTGTTCCAATGTTACTATCATTTCTTTGGCTGACTTACAGAGTTGCCATGCATCATGAATAAATATCTTTACTATTCTAATGTTACTCTCATTATTTTGACCGACTTACGGACCACCTATGCATGACAAATATATATCTTTATTCCCCCAATGTTGCTATCATTATTTTGGCTGTTTTACAGACCATCCATGCATCACAAATAGATATATTGATGGCTACAGAAATACATTCAGAGTGTAAAATCAAAGAAAATATAATAAATTTTGTCAAGGGAATTAAAATCTAATTATGAAACATTCAGATCAAAATCTATATCTGTTACTGAGGTGCATTTACACCTGTGTTCGAACACATTTCCTGGCACTCTCAGGAAGTAATCAATATAAGGAAATCGTCTTTATATACGTGTTTTCATTTGGAAATTTTACTGCCAGCGATCTTTCACCTCATAAAATTTATTATTTAGTGTATTTAATGTCTGGATATGCATATCCGTTCAGCAAGTTCATTTTGACCGCACTAGGTCACATAACTTATCATCTGGCCTTTGAGTTATCGATTCTATACCGAGATGGTTCAAACAGGATGATCAATTAGCTCTTTGCTGATTTGTAAGTTGCTGCTAACTACGTGGGCCCAGATCTGATGGAGCATTACTGGACGGCATATATGCGTCTATGAGATCCGCAATTAGTATGACATTATGCAATGACGAAATAAAGTATTATGTATATTTAACATATCATAAACATTATAATCTTTCATCTAAAAAGATATTGGATCTCAGTATATATCCTTTTTACTTCTATGGATTCTGAGAATCTTTTAATAATTCAATATATGACACTAACTCAGTTTTCCGTTCTAAAATTTTCATTTTACCGTTGAAACCTCGGTGCGAAAATTATAAAAGAAAATTTAAGAATTCATTTTAAAGTATTAAAATAAAAATTTTACAATCTCAAAAACTGTGCAATAATTGTATAAAATATAATTCATTATCAGTTCTGAAATGGAAAGTCAGTGTATTCACTGATAGGCATATATATATATATATATATATATATATATATATATATATATATATATATATATATATATGCAAAGGGAAACAAATACTGTCTATTTCTTTATTATATGTTCCATCAGTAACAAGAACTACATCCTGTGAACGAAGCACCTGAGCTCATAGAGGTTGTTCAGTGCATACTGATCAGTAAGTGCTGAGCGAATAATAATGAAAGGAGTCAGGTTGTGTCACGCTCTGAGAGATTAACTATTCTATATGTGTACGTTGCTCTAATCTGTTTGCGGAATAAGTGACACGTAAAGTTTTGATTCTGTTTTATTATATTTTCTGTTTAAGTTTGAGAAATACATTCCAGTGAAGAAAGTACTCTTCTTCGTCAAGAACAGAAAGAGACCAAAAATACACATCCGCCAAAAAATACTCTCTCTCTCTCTCTCTCTCTCTCTCTCTCTCTCTCTCTCTCTCTCTCTCTCTCTCTCTCTCTCTCTCTCTCTCTCTCTCTCTCTCTCTCTCTCTCTCTCATGAAAACCAGAAAGATGAAATCCGACAAGAAAACTGGATAGTCTTCAAGAATTAAGTTAGTCTAAGTTAGATATTAAATAGTGTCTTTATTAACTTTAACGATATTCGCGCTCTTTAATATGCTTTCTTACTTTTTTCTTAACAATGCAATTTCATTTGCATTGAACTATCGAGAAAATGTTTCACACACTAGTTGTGAAAATGCATATCACCAATAATAAAAGCCAAAACAACAAGAACCTAGAACTAATATTAAAGGTATTGTATCCAGTACAGATATTTTAAGGATACTGTATACAAATATATTGTAAGTTGCAATACTAGATTATGTTTATCTCTCATATCTTTTAGTACGGTCAGTAAGAACGTAACTGATGACATTCTTCATGTAAGATATCTGCAGATTTTTTGTACTATCTGCCTGATTTTGTTCCTAGAATTGGCACTTGGATTCCGTTGTATCCTTGAATGTGAACAAATTTGTTGTAAAACAATTCGCGTGAATTTAAATGCTTTGTAAAGTTGCCCAGAACAACGAGAGAGAGAGAGAGAGAGAGAGAGAGAGAGAGAGAGAGAGAGAGAGAGAGAGAGAGAGAGAGAGGTGGTGGTGGTGGTGAATATCCATCCATACAATAGATAAAATAACAGTGCATGCTCCATTATCATAGTACATTTAATTATCCATACTAACATTTTCATTGGGTCCAAACCCAAAAGAAACTTGCTGGAAAAGTACCTAACTAGAAAAATTAAATTTCTTGTTATAGGGTAACCGATATTTGTTGGAGAGGTTAAATTGTGGGAGGGACTAAGATTTTATCTCTAGCTCAGCACCGTTGCCTGGTTGCCTACTGTACACTTCAGCATCAATACTCATGAACGAATTCGGCATCATGCTTACATTCTAAGGATTTGATAGTTTCGGTACCAAAAATGCCTTAATCTAATTCAGAGACCGCAAATAAAAGGAACGAGGGTTAAATAAATAGGGACTACATTGACAAGTACGTACCTAGAAGCAAGAATTATTATACGTGTTCTATTATGACGATTATTATTTTTTGTGGTAGTCAGTTTAACACTCATGGAAACCTATGGCACATCTGTTTACTTTTTTTAAAAACTATATTTACCAAAGCGGTATCATTTTCATGGTTGACTAAGATTTGTACGACAGTCTAAAACTGATATGTTGGTGTTAACCAGGGGACACTTTTTGGAGCAGATACCTGTAAAACCACTAAAAATATTTGTCAAATATTCCGGTTTTATAAGAATGTTTCAAAATATTGAATGCTTATTTTGCTGAAATACAGTTTGTATTTAAAAATCTACTACGAATGAATAAAATTGATACATTTACAGTTTGAAACAAATTCAAATAAAGTTTTTGATTTGTAACTCTTTGTATTTAAAACATTACATCACATTTGTATGCAATTATGAAACAACAAAAGGATAATTCCCGCAGTCAGATTTATTTTGTCGAGTAGTTATCGATAGTTTTAGGATCAGTATCGTGTTTTATAATATAAATTGCAAACCGTTTCAATGTCAATAGCCACAAAAGGTGTCCTTGGATAATTAAAATACAGGCCCCTGGAAGATCTACCCAAGTTCACAGTGCTGCTCATCTATATGATGAAGATCTAAGTAAAGTCCTACAGATATTCTCCTGTGTGTCAAAGAAATGTGTTCACTTAATGTTTATGCATATTTCCTGAACTCAAAAGTGATCGGTTCTCGTTTCCGAGAGTGATTTATTAACGTCTAATATTATTTCGAAATACTGAATTCGATTAACTCTATGCTGCACGAGCAAAGTGCTTGCAGATAAAACAAAAAAATAAAAAATAATAACATTCAGCTCTCGGGTCGCAGATGTGCACCGTCTCCGTGGAACGTATGGATTCGATGTTAGTAACACCACAACACGAAAGGTTGTGTCAGAAACCTGTCCATTTTACAGAAGCAATTTTCAATTGTGAGTAGTAGGGGAAAGTAAGAATCCGAGCTCAACAACCCCTTTCCCCACCCCTCCAGACCTCCAAACAAATACAAAATACCTAGGTAACGTAATAGATCACCTGTTGCAATCAATAATTGTGTTAAGAATCCGAGCTCAACAACCCCTTTTCCCACCCCTCCAGACCTCCAAACAAATACAAAATACCTAGGCAACGTAATAGAACACCTGTTGCAATCAATAATTGCGCTAAGAATCCGAGCTCAACAACCCCTCCAGACCTCCAAACAAATACAAAATACCTAGGCAACGTAATAGATCACCTGTTGCAATCAATAATTGTGTTAAGAATCCGAGCTCAACAACCCCTCCAGACCTCCAAACAAATACAAAATACCTAGGTAACGTAATAGAACACCTGTTGCAATCAATAATTGTGTTAAGAATCCGAGCTCAACAACCCCTCTAGACCTCCAAACAAATACAATAGAACACCTGTTGCAAAATACCTAGGTAACAGGTAAAATTTAATTACGTGATCTTCCAGAATAAGTAAAATGATATGTCAGACTCAATTTTCCAAATCATTACGATTTAGCAGAGCGTGGCGATTGTGGACTAAATTACGCATTAGAATTCCAATAAGGTAAGTGGTATTATACCTCATTACCAACTGTTAATATCTCAACTCTAGATATCAAAAATATTTCATTATCATGGTAATAGAGGCTAAACTTTATTTTACCGCTCACATAACGACGGGACTCAAACAAATCTTTTATTTGTGATTTGTTAAGAGGGTATTTTTTGTCGATAAAATACACCTTTGACCGATCAAGATCAATTGTAAGTTTGGTGTATTTATGCTGACTAATCGGACAGTGAAAGTTGTTAAATTCCGCTAGCAACTTTTGATACAATTGTTCGAGATAATTAAAATACTCGCTGTCATCAGATCTGATGAGCGAAAGTTTTAACTTGTCACGGGTACCACTAAAGCATATGCCTGATGTTTCATTATTAATTTCAACTGTCAATGGTTTGCCGTCCATCATTAGATATTTGATTTTGCTACTGTAGCTATTTGTTACTGTCAAATTTTCAAACATTATTTTTAAAGTTTAGATAAAATTTTAGTTTGCAAAGATAATGTCAAGTATATCTCTATCATCATGACAATACCCAAGTGCAAATGTATCTACCCCATTTTCGCAATAACGTTTATCATCAAAATTGCTCAAACCGCGTTTGATAAGGACATCTGTTTCGAGCTTATGATGATTTGTCCGAATTGACATAGCTCTTATAAAACTAACACCGCCATCAAGCGCGTACTTGTAGTCATCAAATTTTATAAACTTTTTAACAAAATCACGAGGCAGACCTTTTGCTTTTTTTGTTATTTTATTATTGTCTAACATTACGGCATACATTTTACTACGTAATCCGATAAAGTATTTGATAGCGCTCGAGTTCATTTCATCTTTGAACTTACCAATAACCTTTTTATTTGTGTCGTCATGAAATTTACTGTCACGTGGGTAATTGGAAAGATCAAACAGATATCTATTATCATGCATATCCTGATAGACGTCCTCGCATTCGATTTCATATACGAGCGAATCAGTATCAGTAAATAATAATCTACTAGCCGGCCATTGATTTTTAACAAAATTATAATGAAAATCGTACATCAGCCACTTTGATAAATCTAACACTGAAGCTCCAACGTAGATCGGCTTGTTTAGTTTTAGATTTGTTTTTCTTCTTTGTATCGCAACAAGATTATCACTAAATATTTTCATGCTCACAAAATCATCGTCTGACACAAGTTTGTTTCTGCGATTGACATCATTGACTAGTTCGATATTTACGCGTTTCCTAATATTCTCCATCGTCTTACCAAAAAACAGAATTGTTCATCAGTTTGAAAAAGTTTTTCTCAAAATCAGTTTTTGCCGCAGCTCTTCTTGTAGTGTTTGAGTTAATATAACCTCTCATCCACGGCGACTGATTAAATTTTAGTACGCGATGAACTTTTCTCAACACAAGACCAGCATCGACTGCTTGTTTTAAAGCTTTGTAATGCAAAACATAATTACGTTTATGAAGCAAATTTGGTACTAGTTTCTTTACCATAGAATGTTGTCTTGGTAATGCTGACGCTTGTTGTTCTTCTGATAACAAACTATAATCTATGACCATCGATTCCGCACAGAAAGGATAATCGTTATGTAATTTGTGTAGCGAAGTTGGATAATCGAGATCAACTTCAACGAAATACGAAACATCGTCGGGTATCTTTTTTTCTGTCTCTGATAGAAATTGATCAGCCGTGATCCAATGAAATCCACCAAACGGCATTGATTCTGCCATCGAATACCCGTACAAGTTATTGCAATCTAGATAAACTATATACTTCGAAGGAAGGTCAGGATTATACTCTTTCAAATATTTGTTGTTTGCTTCAGCATACTTCTTCGTTATCACACTAATACCACCTCGGATACCTTTTTCGATAAAATTGAACATATCAACATCAGTCAGTAATTCCAACCTTACCTTACTAAACTTTAACAGAGCATCCCATGACAGTCCGGGGGCAGAATAATACCAGCAAGGATCTAGTCCGTAATTATTATAACTCACTTCTCGAAAATTTCAAAAACATCTGCTAATAATAACACGTCAGTTTTCAAATACAAATCGTGATAATCACCAAAAGTTTCACAATCAAACTCTTTCCAAATATCTTGTGCATACCTGTACTCATCATCAGTTATATTTTCATTTTTAAGTTGTGAGTAAAATTTATCTTTGCCAGGTAAAGATGTTTCATCAAATTTACTCCAATCGTCGAGATATTCGTATGGAAAAACTCCTTTTTTAGCTAGTAGATTAAATTTGTCTCCAAAACAGTCTCTTAGGTTATTAAATTTACTACAACCTTTTACTAGCTCATCTAACGATGCTGCCATAAACTGCAGGCTGTCAATAAAACGCAATTTACCTAGCGTAACAGACATGTACTTTTCAAAATTATTTGGGATGCATTTGATGACGCTATCGAGTTTTAGACGAGATTTTATATCAGGATCACCAAAAGCTTCTACTATAATATGGCTATCATATCCTCGAAAATTGTGAAGAATAACTGGAATAAAATCTGGAGCATGAAATTTTAAATTACACTGATCATGAGCCGCTCCACGATACTGTCCGGTCAAATGGCAATGGTCACGTACTTTTTTGTTGTCAGTATCAAAAGCTTTTTCACAAATATAACAAATTTTCGCTTGCTCGTGATCAGATTCTTGTTGAGGTGTTAATTTTAACATTGGAGTTACTCTTTTCAAACGATACGTTATATGATCAACTTCGCTGATCAATTGCTTGAGAAGCCAGACAGCTGGATTTTTACCACGATAGAGTTGGATTGGTTTAGATAACCTCGAATCAGCGCAACAAACTACCTTGTACGCTACTCCGCACGGAACATGATTTTGAATTTTTCTTGTACTCGATTGGTTAGGATCATTTTCTACGCCAAGTACAGGTTGAAGTAAGCATTCGAAATCGACGTATATGACGAAAGGAATTTTTAGTTTATGATTATGATGGACAAACTGTAACACGCTATCTTTTTTAGATGGCATTGTTATTCTTTGTACGTCACTACAGTACTGCAAATGCTTTTGTAATGTTTCATTGTCTCTACAACCGTGCAAGCAGCGATAACAAAAGAACTTTTTGTTGTTATTTTATTATACTGTCTTCCAACTAGTCTGTTAAAGTTTTTGATCCAAACGTAATGATTTTTATAAAACAGTAAATTTATAGTCGATTGTGAAGCCTTTTCTGAAATATACCTCGGATAGACATTTTCTTTTTCATCTAATCCGAAAACGTTAATCGAAACATTATTTTGCTTTTCAAACTTTGGTATTTGATTTTCTGCCACTGGAAAGTTAATACCAGCACAATTTAATCTTGACACGTGACTGATATACTTCTCAACACGATCAGCATTTTTTTCTGCTGGAAATAGCGCGGAAAGAACAGCCCATTGG
Organism: Potamilus streckersoni; assembly: GCA_016746295.1. NCBI lineage: Eukaryota > Metazoa > Mollusca > Bivalvia > Unionida > Unionidae > Potamilus > Potamilus streckersoni. The sequence goes on along the minus strand of JAEAOA010002216.1, from coordinate 2,836,268 downwards.
AAACATTTGCTATCGACGTTTTTTATGTTTATACAGCACTGTTTATTTTTTATTTTTGGTGGCAGGTCGATATACGAACTACCGCGTAATGCGTCATATTTCATCGTGTGAAACAAAATTTCCTTGATCATTTCAAACTTCCAACCCGAACCTAATTCGGTAAATTCTTCTATTTTTTTTCCAAATTTCTTGGTGTATTTCATTAGATAGTGACAAAAGATCACTACCAAGTAAAACACGTCTAGATTTTGCGTTGATGTAAGGGTCTGCAATTTCCTTGTTAGTAGATTCTTCCGTCACAAGTAGTTTTGAAAATATAACGTGATATTGCACTAACAATCTTAGACCCTTGTGTTTTTCAAGCTCACGTTTTACAGTCGTCTGTAGCAGATGAAAGAGATTTGTTTCAGAAAAATTTACTAAAACATTTTGATTATCAAACTGATAACTATTATCAAAACCTGTAAAAGCAGTCGCTATTTTATCAGGTTCTCCAATAAGTCTCTTCTTGGCTATATCACGCAATTTCAACATTATTATATTATAATATAATCTCTAATTGATAATTTACCTCACACTGCGCATGCGCTAAACAACAATTAGAGATAAAAAATATCACCTATAATATAATGACAGTAAATCTGACAAGCGCACGTGAGCACGAGGTATATCATGTTTATCCGAAGTACAACCTGTACGCTGGAAATGCACTTGGTTCGGTTATTAATATCATTACTGGAATATCTGTTGGTAAAGCAACGCCAGCGGGTTATACGATTAGTGTAAAGGGAGATAATACTGAAAGAATTACGATGTTTAGAAAAGATTTTATTTACACGTTATTTTGCGATGACATTCCAGAGGGGAAACGAGTATATCATTATAACGGTAAAGTCACTGATGATAATATTGAAAATTTATCCTTACAAGACGAGTTTCAGCCGCATTCGGTCTTTGATTTATACGAGGCTAACGATCGCGGTATTATTAGAAACAGAAAAACTAAAAAAGTTCTTAGTTCTATGAACAATATGGGATATCTTATAGTAACTGTTAGAGGAACATCGACAGATCGAGTTTGTTATACTGGTCATAGGTTTGTTTACGAGGTGTTCAACGGATCTATACCCAATGGTCTGGTTATTAATCATATCAATAATGTAAAGACAGACAATCGATTGGAAAATCTAGAGCTAGTGAACCAACAGGAAAATGTGAGAAAAGGACGAGGTGGTGGTATTAATTTTAGATGCCCAATAAAACCTGTAATTTCGTTAAACCTTGAAACGGATGAGGAGATCAAATTCAAATCAATTACAGCTGCGGCGAAATATTATAATATAAATCCCAGAGCAGTAAAATTTGTAGCTGATGGAGCAACAAAATCAGCTTTTTCAAACAAATATGATGCTAGTATTATTTTTAGATATGATGAATAATAATATTTTGTAATTCGGTTTTAGACAAACAATGATGAGCAAATGCTATAATATCATCGCAATCAAATTTTAGCGTCGTTACTGCACTTTCATTAATTTTATTTTTTTCTGCTTCTGTTAGTAATATTTTATGAGAATCACCTTGCATTACAATAACGTCAACGGAATATGAACTATAACCTGACAGGCATTTTCTTACCGCTTCGGTCAGTTCGTGGTAGTTTATTATATTAACTTTTTGGTGATATTTTACCTTGTCAGTCATCTTATAACAACAAATTAGATAAAAAGTATATAATATGGATATGATGAAACGACTTGCTAGCGATAAGGTCTCCACAATCTCTAATGATATGATACACAAATCTGTTGGTTATAACGAAGATGATATTTTATATAACAACGAGTCTGATGATGGTGAAATAGTCACCGTCGTTAACAGATATAATTATAGCAGACCAACCACTGGAAAATATAATGTCAAGTATCACATTGCTAAAAAAATTATAAAATTTAATTTTACCGTTACCGAACAGCAGGTATTTTTGCAGTTAATCAGACCTTTTTTAAACATCGAAATTTCAGGTCGACAGAAAAATATCAAATTCGATTTCATATTTGTCAAGATTTTTAATCTTATGACGATCTCTGACGATCGCAGACAATATCTAATATCATTATGTAAACCAGTAAAATGCAAATCTATCAAACGAAAGTATGAGGAAATTTATAATAGCATTATTTCACAGTCGATAAAATCGACCGGGTTGGAATCCAGCTGTTAAATTTATCACTATACCCACGCCATTTGACTAAACTTTTATCTCCTTTTTTCCTAATCACTTTTTCGATAACGAAAACATCTTGTTCAGTTTTTTGTAGTTCTTGTTCGTAAAAACTACCTACTATAGGTTCCCCAGCCAGATCTTTTAACGCGTACGTTACAGGTACTGTTAAGAGTACTTTATCAACAACAAATACTTCTTCGCTCCAGTTTGGAGTAAATCCTTTTTCAAATATCTTTTTAGTCAAAGAGATTCTAACTTTATCACCGACCTTAAATTTATGTCTGCGGTACATGTTTTCGTTTGCTAATATTGGATTTTTGATAGCGTCATTGGGTGTCATTTTGATGGTTCGATGTTTCGTGTTATTATATTCGCCTACGATTTGAGAAAGGTCATCGATGTACCTGTTGGTGTTTTTAGCTGTCATATGTTTGTGTAATTTTTCGTTTAGCGTGCGATTAAATCTCTCGACAACAACGCTTTTGCCTTCGTTTCCTGTAACGTATTTTTTAATATTATTTTGTTCTAGAAACTGTTCAAACTTTTTGTTAAAAAACTCGGCTCCATGATCAGTCCAGATTTTGTTTGGTTTTCTTTCGGTACTCGTTATTATTTGTTTTAACGCATCAGTGATTGACGTTCCTGTTTTATCTGAAACTGGCACACTAAAAGCGTATTTGCTGAAAACATCTGTGACATTAAACAAATATTTCTTATTATCATTAAACTGAGCCATATTAGATACATCTACCAAATCTATTGCCCAGATATCATCTACAGCGTTTGCAACAACTTTACGTCTCGGAAACTTTTTTTTTAGGTCTGTGTAGTTCGACTGCAAGATCATCGTATAATTCTTTTCCCCGATCGCGAGGCGATTGACGAGACTCTCCGAGTCCAAGTTTATATTTTGCCCCTATCATTCCCGGAACAAATCTTCTATCAAAACGTTCTCGTAGATTTGTTGGCTCCATATCATGTAATTCGTCTAACATTACTTTATCACAATCTGCTTTCGAGTTTTCATGATCACGATAACAGATATCGTGACGCATTGCTATTGCATCCTCTTGATTATAAGGTTCTTGTCCTGGCAATGGATTGTCGTTTTCATCTAGTTGTTTGTCTAGCGGATTGTAAGGACCTGTATACCGATGACCAGGCAAAGTCCAACCGCCTTTTGGTTTTGGTAATTTACCAATTAGTTTATGTATATCTATACCTAACCCTATTATTTCTCTGTTGTTACAATGTTGACAGTACGTAATGATTTTATCTTGTTCTATGCAAAGATCTTTGTCACAATCACAATTGCATTTCATTTTATTTTATTTTGTTTCATAAGATTAATCGTCGATCAAGATAACTCTATCAACGCTAGATCCTACTTGTTTTTTCAAAAACATACTTTTCTTTCTACCACAGATTGCACAAATACTTTTTAACATCGTTCTATTATTTTTCGTTTTTTCCATCATCTCATCCTTGTTCTCTGTTTTAGTTTTGCATTTGAGACAGTATGTTGACATTATTATATCAAGGAGTTTAGATAAAATTGATTGCAATATTATCATTCGCATGAGAAGGAAGCTCATCAAATTGTAAAATAAACTTTAAAAAGTTTTTACTCCCAGAGCTTTTACTCTGGTGCATTTGTCTGACAAACATGATACAATAACAACCACAAGCTGATGTTCCAATCGGCTGTAGTTGATTAGACGAATAATTTATTTTATCAAATTTTTTAAAAATATATTTTTTTTATGAGATCGCTTGGAGGAAGTCCGAACGAATCAAAATAATTGTTATCGTGGACAGTAACCCAGTGGGTGCCAGAGCCATCATTGAAGTTTTCAATATTTACAACACAAGAACCGCCTGTTGGTACGTCATCGAGTTCATCCTTGGAAAATACTCCTCGAAATCCAACAACGTCCTTCAATTTTTCAATGATGTCAAAATTGCTCAATAACGTCTGGTCCCTGGTAGAGTTAATCCGCGTCCGATTCCTAGTAAGTTTGGCAGCAGACTTCCCGCTAGTCCCGCTAGAAGTGGAGCGAAAGGAATAATTCCTCCTTGTTTTGTTTGTTTGCGTTTTGTTGTTTTCTTTTTTTCCGATGATTTTGTTTTTTTCGGCGACTTTTTCGTTGGCATTTTCGGCGACTTTTTCGGCGACTTTTTCGTTGGCATTTTATTTTATACTGTTACATAAAATTAACGATAGATTTGTTTGATACCACGACCTTCGACTGCTTTCTTCGTTGCGCCAGAGACTGCTCCTGACGCAGCCGCAAGTCCAAGTGTACCAAGTACTGGTAAAACTTTGCTAGCTATTATTGATAACGCTGGTCCAAAAAATCCACCTTCTTTTGACATTGCAGTTACCTGAGAAACAGATAATTTCAGCACAAAAGGTTTGTTGCGATCGAGTTTATTGATTTGTTGTTGCGTTAGCATGACTTTTACTGCAATTTTATTTGAAGTTTCCGGAGAGATCATCAAAGAAACAGAGCTGCGTTTAGCAACAGCTGCTGATAATTTTTCAACTTGACCAGATGTTAGGTATATTTCTCGAGTTGTGTATTTGGTTTTCATAATGTTATATCCAAGTTGTTAGATTAAACTTGTACTGTCATTCTTCCTTTGATTGAATCGATGGTCAGAAATCGATCACTAACCAATAGCGCGTATACGTTATACTGTTCACCTGGCACATCGCCCAGTGTCCACGTGACCTCAATATCTGCAGTCGATCCCACAACACGCTCCAAATGTTTTGATACATCAAAGTAAAAGATGGGATAGAGCGTTCGAAACTCTTCTATTGATATTTGAGATCCACTGTCCGCGTTCTGATATTTTTGCATTGCTTCCATAAGATACATGTACGGCCGAGAGATGTTTCTGTTGGTGTCTACGGCAAAATTACATTCGATTGCACGTTCGGGATATTGTTTGGAATTTACTCTCACAAATATTCGTCTAACGTCTGGGTTATCGAATACGGAGTTGTTTATTTCCTGATTGTTACGACGTGCTTGTCGTTGAAATACGACGAACAAGTGTCGCGGTAGTTGTTCGCTGGGCGTGGTCGTTACACGCCACGTGTAATCAGTCGCGTTGGGAATGGCTGTTTGATAAATCCTGTTCTGTTGGAAGTGTATCTTTTTTGTAAAGGTGGCTAGTAAAGATTCGAGCTCCATCATTTTAGCTAATGAAGGGACAACCCGAGGCATCCACAGTGCTAATCTTGTAATAGAAAACTGTCCCTCATCCACTCCAACAGCACGCATTATGCAATCGTTTTGATCAGCTCGATCTAATATAAGCGTATGTTTTATTCCTCGAAACAATTTGTTATAATCACGGCAAAATCCAAAGATTGTACTTAACGGCAGCATCATCGTTATTTGGCGAGATTCTGCGGCAAATGCTTTTCGTTTGGTAAATCCCTCGTTAAAATTTAATCGTCGTAGATTTTTAATTGCGCTTCTTATTGCATTCGCTACTATAGTACCACCAGCTGCATCTGCGGTTAATGGTGGAACAGTATGTTGTGCAGCGGCATCAGCTCCAGCTGGGGTTAGAATAAGTCTGTTTGCAACATCAGCATCAGCTAGCTCTCCAGTTTTAAACTCATTCGACACAGTTGTACCTAGTCCAGTATCTTTGAACCACATCATATTTGTAGCAACTGATCTGGAATAGTCATCGCTAAACGAAACGATGTTAAGTATTGTACTCGCTATGGGTAAATGCATTGAAATATCTTCTACTGTTTGATTGGCCAGTTGGTATCGTGCACTCTTAAACAAACTCCAACCATTATTGACGAGAGCGATTTCTGTTCCAGCTGCAATATTACCAGCTGCTGCAGTTAATATTCGGCCACGCACTTCTAACATTGCCTTATGGGGTAGTAGAAACACGTCCTCGTCTCTTGTGTTAAAAGTTCTAACCCCAGTTTTATTCGGTTCGTTCGAGTTCTCATCGAGATACTCGACATACTCTAATTCTGTTACAGCATCGTCAGTATCAATTTCTTCTGCAAAGTCGAGATAGTTTTTAGCTGACATTTATTTTATAATCGTTACACAAAATTAAAAGGCAGCAGGGGTCATCGGTTTTGTTTTCTTTACAAGTTTACGTACTATTTCTTCACCACTCGGCGACAATAATTTTTTTGTTGTAGCTATCATAGCTCGTTTTGTTTCTTCTGTTGGCGCAATATCTGATATTACTCGTTTTATTTCTGACGGGGAAGGTCCTTTAATCTTATCAGCAATCTTTTGCCCTACTGCAGTGCCTGCTGAAGATGCCGCCCCTATAGCGAAAGCTTTACCGGCGTCAAGTGCAATGGGCGCTACTTTACGCGCGATTCCTGGAATATTCTCTGCAATTGTTGTAAATATATTTCCAAAAAATCCACCTACGATTTTTCTTCGATAAACTTTTCTTCGTCTCATTTTATAAAATTATGTACACAAAATCACATTCCTAGGCAGTGCGTAGGTGTAAGTAATACGTGACTATCTCGTTGTTCACGTCTATTTGTCGTCCAGATTGGTCTGTGAGTTGCATTGTAATGCTTGTAATTTGATTCTCAGGTGTTATTGGATAGTAGATAATCTGTCGCGGATTGATTTGCATGAGAGAACCTGGTGGGACTTCTGGTGAGAAACTGTAGATCGTTTGCCCGCGGTTGCCTTTTGACGTATAAGATCCAGATGCGATAGAGCAATTGATGAGTATTGTATTTACTTCTGTGATATCTACTGGTAGTTCTCCATCAAATGTCAAAGATTTATCTTCACCGGTGGTATAGTATAAAACTCTAGTAAAACCTAACATCTTTCCAAAACTTCTTTCTTCAAAGATGACTTTCATATTTCTTTTCACTGTTATCCTAGCTCGTAAGGTGTTATAATTCGCCGCTAATTCGAAATTATCAGCATTCCCACCAGCTTTTGTTAGAAGCTCTTTTATTGTTCTGTTTAGATCAGTAATGTTATAAGCTCCTTGTGGAATCTGTAGTTTGTATTGTATATCAATAAACTCTTTTTGTGATGTTGGAGATTGTTTAACATTAACGATTAAAATTTCATCATTAACCCCAGTTTTAATATTCGGCATGGCGTTCCAACAAGTACAAGAAATTAATCCAATCTCATACTGTTTTGCAGGATCTAGTTCTATTGGTGGGTTGTAATTTACTGTAAAATTCGCGCTGTTTCCTATTATTTGTGATGAATCAAGCAATAATGTTGCTTGCATTATACTAATATTTTAGATAAGATCGCGGTGTAAAATTTCGTACTCGGATGATGTTAGTAATCCACTCGATCTTAGATGATCAAGTATATCAATAATTTCGTTATCAATCTCTACACTTTCATTACCAGCTTCTTTAGAGGATATCAACAGCATTAGCCGATCGACTATGTCTGCGTTTGATGTAAAAACTATAACTCCACCTCCAGTTCTTTCTTCCGGTAATCTTTTATCTCGCTTTTTTTCATATTGTTGGAGTAGTCTTTTAAAATCCCAACCTTTACTATAACCTCCTGGTTTATTTCGATATTGTATTGATGTTTTTAGTAAAATTTCAGCCATAATTCCATCTCTAATACGATCAACTAATACTAAAATATCTCTTTCATCTTTTTCATCTTTAATTTTATCATCAGCACGTGAGCCATCTTCTACAATTCTTTCTAATTTTTCTATCAAATCGTTATAGTTTTCTTTTGGCCAATCTCGAATACTATTAATATTAGTGATATCATATTTTTCCATAAACTTTTCATACTCAACATCTTCTATTTTAAACCTAGCTTGTACTTCTGTAAATTTTTATAGATTCTTCAAAAGATACCATTTTTATCACACTTTCTTGTAACGTTTTTTGTTTCTCAGCTAATTCCTCAGTTTGTTCTGACAATTTTTCCATCATACTTCTTATCTCATCGGGATTAACCGTCAATCTTGTTATTGCGTGTTGAAGTTCAAGAGGATTGTTCATTAGCCTGTCAAACTCAGCTTGTCGTGCAGCAGGATCAGCAATGTTTCTTACAAGTTCGTTTACAATTTTTACAGTTTCTTCTTTTGATCTTTCTCCAAGTAAACCAAACAAACCCTTTTCTTTCATTTTTGCTAGTTCTTCTGGAGATAATGTTTGTATTTCTGGCTGCTTGCCAAGCATCGCCTCAGTAACAGGTTTGAAAAATTTGGTTCTTTCTTCTTCTGCTTGAACTTGTCCACGTCGAGCTTCTTCCACCTTTTTCTTAAAAGCCGCTCGAGTTTCGAGAAAATTTTTTAGTAATTCGATTTTCTGTTGATGTTTGTCCATTATTTTTATACGCTTTACAAAATTATATCATAGAAACGTCTCAAGGCAACAACGAAACATCTTGGTTGGATCACGCGCTAGCTTGTCAAATAAAAAGAAACTATATCGATCTTTAGTTGCTCGATGATATAATTCGATAAATTTATCTTTTGTAACATCACCACATTGTTCGTTTGCAATATTTCTCACATCCACATTATCTAGTCCGGGAAATAATATGAAACAACCCGTATTTCGCCTAATAAACCTATCAACATTATAAAAACCTTGGGCAAGATAAACAGAATTACATCTTTTATTACGTGATAGTGAAAAATATGATCTAATCTTGTTCATTTCCTCATTGTTTAGCGGAATATCATCAAAGACGATTATCTTATGCTCTGACGAATCGAGTTCGTTCACTGGAACGAGTTCTTCTGGTTGTTTTATCAAAAATATATCATCACCAATGCCAAGGTCATCACGAAGTTTATCATTATACTCACTTAGTAACTCGTATTTGTCTTGTTGGGGGTTGATGGTGTAAATATACACCTTATCATAGTTAAAGTTATTATTGAGTAAAAGATTTAATAACAAATTTGTTTTACCAGATCCAGTTCGCCCAACAATAAGATAATGACAGTCTGGAAGTTCATTGTTATGTTTATGCTTCACCAATCGCTCGGTGTCAAAGTTTATTATCTTCGCCATCGTATAATTTTATGTTATATTAAACCAACAATTTTGTGTAGAACGGTATGTATAATGAGCTACTATACAAAATTTGGAACATTAGCAGTAGATTTATTAACAGAAGGTTACCAGGGTGACTTATCCAAGTATGCGACTCTTGATAAGCTCAAAAATGAAATCAACAATTTGTTAAACGTTGCAAGTGTAGATTCAAATGAAGTTGTAGTTTTCCAGGACAAACAAGGACGATTAAAGACGAGTAATGTACAACTATCAGATGTACTAGTACGAAATCCTACTGCAGTTGCTAATAATATTGTTACTTTTAACAATCAAGGTAAGATAGAAGATTCGGGTAGGTCAGTTAACGATTATGTTAGAAAAGCAGGTGATTTATTTACGGGAAACATTGTTATGAACCAGAACAAGATCACATACCTTGGAAACCCAACTGAGGATAATGACGCTGCTACTAAGAAATATGTTGATGATCAGGAATCAAAGTACGTGTCGGTGCATGGCGGTATAATGCGTGCATTTCTCAACATGAACAATAATGGCATCAATAATCTTAGAACACCAGAGTTTGATTTTGATGCTGTAACAAAGAAATATGTTGATGATATCAACAATGAAATCACCAAGTTCAAAACTGATTTTACTAATCACATCACCACGTTTTTAAATTTTCGCAGAAACATAAACAAAACCAATAACGAATTTTTTGGAAGTCCGCCGTCTGTTGATATTACACTCGATAATATTAACACAAAACTCAACGATATTATTAGTGGAATTCCTAGTATTGTTGAGAAAACGAGTATGATCAAAATTCCTCACAAGCAGATTAAAAATATTGTCTATACTGTTGCTTCTGGAATGTCTACTTGGTCGCCGCAAAATAACACTCTCAAACATACTACAGAGGTCACTGGTGTGTATAGATTGTCTGTGTTTAGCAGTGCAAAGTTTAATATATTTACCTTATTTCCATGGCGTCACTCGACTGATAATTTCTCTGGAACCGTGTCTATTGTGTTAAACAAAGATGTTGAAGAAACTTTTATGCTAATAGCAGATGACAAAAAATTAACTGCTACGTCATATTGGTATTGTCTGGAATTTGTGGCTGAAACACCTCAACTAGTTACTTAATCAAGCCTGAGATTATGTGAACAAATATTATAATGAAAAAAAGTATAGTTGATTTCAATCATATTTCAAAAGATATTCCAGGACAGGATGTTGACGCACTAATACAATACTACAAATATTATCATAAAAAACTTTGGTGCGTTAAAAAATGTTACAAATATTATAACAAAATACTTCGAGTAATATCATATCTACCCTTGTTAATGACTAGTTCTGGCATAATTTCAAGTGGTATATCATTAAACCCGTTTTTGTTAATCATATCCGGTGTTGGTGTTTCTCTTACAGCAGCTTGTAAAAAAGTTGAACCTAAAATTTCGATAAAAAAGCACGGCTGCTTAACATCAATTATAACTTACAAAAAACTACTTGATCAAATAAGATCTTACCTACGAGGAGTAAAATATAGTATGGACGATTTAATACGTGAATTTCGTATTATTGACAACATGTTAACAGATATTCTACCCATGAGGATCAGCAAATATGAGAAAGATTATCAAAAGAAGTATGATATAACATAAAATTTTATATAATACCACTTACCTTATTGGAATTCTAATGCGTAATTTAGTCCACAATAGCCACGCTCTGCTAAATCGTAATGGTTTGGAAAATTGAGTCTGACATATCATTTTGCTTATTCTGGAAGATCACGTAATTAAATTTTACCTGTTACCTAGATATTTTGCAACAGGTGTTCTATTGTATTTGTTTGGAGGTCTAGAGGAGTTGTTGAGCTCGGATTCTTAACGCAATTATTGATTGCAACAGGTGTTCTATTACGTTATCTAGGTATTTTGTATTTGTTTGGAGGTCTAGAGGAGTTGTTGAGCTCGGATTCTTAACGCAATTATTGATTGCAACAGGTGTTCTATTACGTTGCCTAGGTATTTTGTATTTGTTTGGAGGTCTGGAGGGGGTTGTTGAGCTCGGATTCTTACTTTCCCCTACTACTCAATTATATGGACTAGAAGATTTAATAAACAAAAAGTAATTTTATATTCGCATCCTTGTCGAATCCCCGAATTTTCATTAGATTAGGTGGTCTTAAAAAAAGTAGAGAATAAAATTGAAAAACCAGAGAAGAGAGAGAACTGTGGTTGCGATTGTGATGTAGTTGAGTGTGGTTGTAGGTGAAGCGATGTGGTTGATAAAACGGAGATAGACATCTCTTTCAGAGAAGTAAACACCACCTAGCCGGGGTAAAATTTACCAGTGTTCACTGAATATGATAGACAGAAGTCGGTATGTCAAAGTTAGACTGGGTATATGAGGACCTAAATAAAGGAATTCAAAGCTAGGTTAAAAAGCCACAGGATTTTGGTATAGACAGTGTTTTTTTTTCTATAGATTGCTTCATGAAGTCATTTGATCTTCAAGGCAAATACATAGGAGTCTTACTTAGCCGATGATCTTTTCAGTAGTTTTTTTTAAAATTATATTGTTATAAATATACAACAAAATATTAGTTATATAATGTGACTAAAGCCCATATGACATTTCCTTTGCCGATCAGAAGCATCTGAAAATCTCATTTGTTAAAAATCTTGTTTGATAGATCATGTTCATGGATATAATTTGAGATATTATGACAATGCGTGATTTTTTTCGCTATGTCAGTGCTTTTTTCTGCCCATTGCTATCAGAAATGACAAATTTTAAGTTACGTTTATTTAGACTGTCGAAAGTTTGATTATGTCTCCAGTAACTTCTTAAACAGGTAGTAGTAGCGAGTTTGGTGATGGCGTATTCTGCGTCAAAATGCCAAGGGCATCAATTTCTTCGTTGTTAAGTCATTTATTAAAACTAAGAAGGGTATATATATTTTCAACTTTACATCCCATATCATTTTAACAAAGGCTTTAGCAAACTTAAAAATGACAGTGGATTAGGACATTGCCACAAATTGGCTATCCTGATTCAGTTTTTCAGCAAAAGAGTCTAAAGCAACATAAAATATAAAAGACTTATTGGACCAATTGAATAAAAATTTGATTACCATTTGAAAATTAAAATTTTTCGCAGTGATAATATAAATAAATCATACAAAGTTTCTTTATAATTAAATATGTGTTACAAATTGATTTCAGTGCACATAAAATAATTTGCCTGGTTGAAATCATTTCAAAGTCTGTCCGTAACTAATTGTAATATAACATTTCATGACTTATTTTGTTACCTACAGTAGATAAGGATTTTTAAAACATAGTTTTTTTAAAAGCATTGAAAATTTGTGAAAACTTGAATATACATGCAATATTACATAGCATTTAAATGTAAATATCTTTAGATATGCACTAAATTATTCATAATGAACCTGACTGATCCTAATCCAAAATGCCAGAAAAACTCTAGATACAATACTTCGAAATCTTTTAAAAATAACAATTTGCAACAAAATTGATTAATTACAACGTCTAATAAAATCTTTGAAATTACATTTACAATCTATCAATTAACTTTTAATGCCACAAAATCATACAAGTACTCTTTGATTAGAATTTACAATAGGAACTTCAAAAACATCTGTATTAATTACAGGTATCTTCTTAAACGTTAACAAGAACAACCATTAACTAAAACAAGCTATTCATGATGACTCTGATAATCAAATTACACGCCTACCAGTCATAAATTACTCATCTCATGTAAATTTGTCAAAATAAAAGTGAAAATACAATGTATTAATTCAAAAATATGAATTCATTTACAACATCATAATTACATGTGGTATACAAAAACTTTAAAAAATGTTAATGTATGTCATAGATAATCGGATTTGGTTAATTAAATTGATTGAAGATCTGAAATATTATAAAACATCTATGAAAATTGTTCTGTTTTTAAATAAAAACTAAAATTTGAATAAATCTATTCCTGAAAAAAGCTTTATTTCTTAATTATTGAGTACATGACTTTCGACCAAATAATTTAAAACAGTTTATAGAAATAATCAAATCCAAATACAGCTTTTATATCATCTTAATAAAGTATATTTTTAAAATAGGCATGTGATATAGATTAAATTTGTTATTGAATACCATTTATTTCTATAGTTTGAAGGAGAACACGGAAAGACGATAAATTTAAAGTGTTAATCTTACAATTTTTAATACATATTAGATCAAACTGATTTTGACAAACAATGAAATACCCACGTTTAATGTATTGCATAATGAAAGGAATTTCAAGCACATGTTATTATAATCAATGTAAAAAGATTATATTCCTACTAGAACCATGTACCAATATATTTGCAAATTTTTTTTCAGTGCGAAACAAAATAATTAGTCCAAATCATTGATACAGAATACAAATTGATAGTACGGTGAATATCAGACTTTTGCAATAACATTTATTATACATATTTTAAGTGGTATGATATTCAAACCTTCTATGGTTCAAAGGGTATCCAGTTAACAGCATTAAAAATGGTATCACACCGTATGGATATATTTATATATTTCACTTGATAGGCATATTTTTTATAGTTTAAAATATAATAAATGGGAATATATTTTCATTATCAAATCATTTAGAACAATGTCCGTTAGAATGGTAAGTTAGAAAGATCTTCTTCTTCTCTCTTCTCTCTCTATGTAAATCTCTCTCTCTCTCTTTCTTATTATTAATTGTATTACCATTATTGCTTATAGTTATATAATTATAAAAATTATCATTAATTAGATCATTATTATTAATCAATTTATAATTTTAGTTTATTATTAATGAAAAATTTCACTATCAATAATTAAAAAGATAAACCGAGGAAAAGGATTGATGATGAAAGTGACATTCTTCAGAGATCAGAGTTCAGACTATTTTGTTATTATATCATTCTATACGAAGTCTGCACCAAGCATTTACCAAATTATCCTGGTTGTTTGAGACCATTAAGAGAGGGTTTTGATAACGTTATAAATAGATAATCCGATGGTAATTTGCCCGTGTATCATTCCTTGGTTAAACAGTCAAACAAGGTACATGAACCTCGAAAAACCATGGTCAATAACATTAGTTTCAAAAAATACATACCTAAGATAAATTTGCGGGTAATGTTAGAGAACATTAGGCCAATAAAAATCATAGGAGTATTTGTGAGTCGAAACCTTTTTAGGACATTGTGACCAAAAGAAACAATTTTTGCACATTAAAGTGTTTAGATTACATCATGTGGACCAACTCAGTATAGTAATCACTTACATGTGAAACCCATTTGTTCATGTAGAAAAGGTTTCCAACCAAACCAATCTATTGTCACTTAATGATGATGTCATAATGGATTTAGAAAGCAACATTTGTGTCAAATACCCGCTAACTACCATAGTTAAAAGGTCAAATTGAAATTTGCATCGAAATTCAATTAAACAATTGTTCTATACAACAAGCCTGAATAAAACTTTGTTAAAGTTTACATTTATAAATATTGGTAAAGAAATATTGTTTGGTTCAAATTCACAGTTATAGTAATTAAATTAATGTAAAAATTCCTGTACTGCAGGAGTCATTTTTTTACAATTTTCACTGGATTTCAAACATAGTAACTCAACTTTAACCTTTTTAAACAAACGTTCCCTACCCAATGGTGTACAATTTACTGCTTAAAGCAACACAATTTCAATCCTATAATCCAAGGATAACAAAAGCGAACTGGATTATAAATGTTACTTGCATTTAAATATAGGCAATAAAAAACGTTCTGTTAGCCCAGGCAATTTTGATCAAGGATTAATTAACACGGCCAATGCTTCCTAAATGGTTAAGGGAAGAGTTTCCTAGAGGTAATCTACACATTAACGATAGTTTGTGCTGACAGT
Organism: Potamilus streckersoni; assembly: GCA_016746295.1. Taxonomy (NCBI): domain Eukaryota; kingdom Metazoa; phylum Mollusca; class Bivalvia; order Unionida; family Unionidae; genus Potamilus; species Potamilus streckersoni. The sequence continues at coordinate 2,821,039 of JAEAOA010002216.1, read as the reverse complement.
CTAACAACCTTAAAATTAAAATGTTTTCTTAATTTTGTTATTTTAATTATAATCCCACTTTGTACACACTTTCAAGAAATAACATATTATTACGTTTGTAAAATTACTACTAACCTTACTTATGCAACCCTGGAAAATATTCTTACCAAATAGATTATTTATATATGTCTGCGAAACGAGCTTTGTTTGTAATTTATGTATAATGTTTCAGTTTGTTTGAATTATCGCTGTCTCTTTATCATAAAAGAACCAAAACAGCGTAAAGATCGATTGAATAGATTGTACTTAAGAGTAAATATTATCAAATCGTACTCCCTACCATTAGGCAGAAGTTTAATTTAAAATTAACATTCTAGAACACCAATATTAGGGTGAATAATATCTATGCAACTCATTTTAAGAATAAAGTTTTATAATCCTTTCTTTTAGTATGAAGATAAAACAGCATATAAAATCCATGATAGTTGAAAATTTAATTGAAATTTTATTTCCTGAAATAATTTTTATCGGACATAACAAATGCCAGTAAGTTGTGCCTGGATTGGAATGGCGTTATCAACACACCCTTGAATAGTTGAAATAGTAACATGAAACACGAAACTTCATTTATCTGGTTTTGACAAATACTTATTAAGACAACTTCAAAACAATTGTTATTAAGTTCTTCATTACCAAGTGATGAAACTTATTATTTTGATAGTTAATGAATTAGTATATTAAAAAACCATTAAATTGGTTCCCTAATTATACTAGTACGATTTTCAAAACCGTGTACTGATTATAATGTTTTCGATTACTCTTGACCTTTGAATGCTTACCAAGTAAAAGTTAGATGATTGGAAAGTTGAATTAAATGGCAGGTCCTATTATCAGCCGTTGTATAGCACAAAACCTCATTTATACAAAGTTTTAAAGATATAACGGAAGACACGACCCCGCACTCGTTTGTCTGTAACAAAACATGTTCAAAAATGCTTGTACTCCACCATTGAATCAGGTATTTTGTCAAAAATCACATGGGAATTGGTGACATTGTTTAATTAACATGATAAAATATGTATGAAGGAACATCCATTATCATTTCAAATTGAAATTAATTGGGATTATAATAGAATTGTACCTTGGACAATCACAAATATAACCCTACTTGAAATATTTTGTTAAATACGTTCATTCAAGAATCACATATTAATAATTCAAGACGCATTACAAAGAATACGATGTCAAATGTTTGTTCGAAATAAAAAAAAGGTTCATGAACAAAATTTTTATTTAATGTTAATCTTAAAAAAATAATATATTATTATTTAAAGAAAATTATAATTTGTACAGGTAAATAAAAAATCAAATACCAATCAACAGAAAAAAATTTTATTATAATATTTAAAAAATAAATAACAATACCCAATATTTAACCCAGATGTTGGAAAAAATGAATAACAAGCGATTAAAAAAAAGCTTGCTGCAAAAATATAATAAAACCATGGGCAGTATACAACATTCGGAAAATTTTAATCGAATGGATTTGTCAAGGAAATTACATGGCTTGTTCTTGTAACAAACTGCATAATTTTTGTAACTTCCTTAAACACTTTTCAGTTAAAAACCCAAGCACGATACAATTTCTGAGCTTTCCGTAATTTGCAGGATATATGGATCGTATAAATGTTGGCTAACACCTTCTCCATATTTTAGTAAGTGCGGTGACCACTTTACGCCCCACTAATGTAATTGGGATTATACGAGGAGTGGTCTAGAAACGCATTTAGGTGTCCAAACACGGAAAAGAAATGGAAGTCGAGCATACCACCCCAATTAAATGACTTTCGGTCTTTTGTTCTAACCAAACTTCATTCCCCCAACCCCCTTTTGACTTCTGTCGATGAAGGAACATTCAAACAACTAAACCAACTTTGCGTTCTTCTCATTAAATTTAGGGAAGGGGTCAAGAAGGACGCTGCAAACACTAGGGATGGGAGCTTTGATAATCGTTGAAAGGCTTTTTGTTCAACTTAGTTTTTGGCCATCCGTCTGGCAATGAAAAGTCTGTCTTGATCGCTGGGGTGGTTTGTATGGTCGTGGGGGTGATGGACTTATCATTAGGGCATTATAATCTTTCTGAGTTGGCAAAGCTGTTTTCCTCCTGAAGCGTTCCGGTGTAAAGTTGCAGTCCGTTGCAACAAACCGTACGGTACACCTGATTATCCGTTTCGGACAAATTGCTTTTAACCATCAACAACACAATTGCAGTTCGGGTGTTGCAATGGGAAATCTCAGCAGATTAAGGATCTGGAAAACCTTTTAAAATGCGTGAACTGTTGTTCTTGCCAACGATGGTATTCCATAACCATTGTTTGCATGGCACTAGAGTCAGTTTTAGGTCATATTTCCATCGGATTTCAATAATAACATCTGAGATCTTTCAACTCCAGAATCGTCCTTTTATAAAATAACTCCCATGAATCCCAACATGGGTCCCATTGCTCTTTTGACAATAGGATTTTTAAACACATCCACGCAATGAGCATTGATACTAATGGTACGATGAACTTTACATTGTTGAAACAAATTTGTGGTGATGTAAATAATACCAGTATTACGATGCTGCCCGTTGCGCGTAAACCACAATTTAATTTATTATTATTTGGGGTCTTCTCATAATATGTCGTTGAAAAGACCATTTGGATTTTTAAATGGGGCCAGACACGATTTCCACCCCACTTCCCCAAGAATTCCTTCCACAAACACGATATAATCTTCTTGACTTTCTCACAGGACACTGTACATTCGATTGCCACTCTTTGTAATACCACACAATAGTTTGAGGTGGAGGATCGATCAAATTATGGTTTATTGTCTATCAAACGTTTGACAAATTCTTTTTTTCGCCTGAACCGCTGGTTCAGCAATTAACATGTTTAAAGGATGGAGAAATATAAGTGGATGAAGATAGATCATAGACAACAGAGCTTACCCATCTGCAAGAATGTCAAGTTTGACACGAAACCCACCCCCCCAGACGAGACAAAAAGTTTTTATACTTTTGTTAGAACACGTTTATTGCAATCTTTAAATATGAACAATATTAACAAAAATAAAAATACCCAATTTTAGCAAAAAGGTTAAGTACATCGATACATCAAAACGATCAAAGTATAATTATAAAAAGTCCCCTGCACTAATCAACATTTTTGATGACGAAGGTGTGGTGTCGTAGGAACAGTGTGTAACATTCGTAGTCTCTACACTTGGCACAGTTAAACTGGGGTCCTCCAAGTGTCCGTTTAAGGATGTCGATGACAGTCTTGCCCCTGAAGGGGGTGGTTTTTCCTCAGAGACAGGTTCATCTAGCTTTTAGTTAATACAGATTTCAAAGTTACATCTTTCACTGAAAGTTTGAATTTATGATCCAAAAATCTAAGCAATGTGTACCACTTCATTTGTCCAGGTCAAACAACAAACTTTTTTTTGTCCACATACATCGTTCCAATGAGGTGTAAGTCACAAGCTAAACTCACACACCACATCCACACACACACACAACTCACACACACACAACACACACACACACACATACACACACGTCGTCTTATAGATCTTCAGTGCAATAAGAGTCGACGAATATTGTTTTTCCCTTATATGTCGAGATGAAAAGCGCAAGGCATTTAACATAATAAATCTCTCGTGGACATTTAAAAGGACAACTTTCGTGTTTTTTAGAGTATTTGCTGTTCTTAAAGAGTCCCACAAGAAATCGGTTGGTAAACAAGATTCCAGAGAGCAAATCCAGTATAAACACACTACACGGTGACTCAAATTCAATACAATTTCTCGTTATAAATGTTGGTAATCCTCCACATTTTGAATAATGTCATTGAACTTTTCCTTCCATGGAATCTGTTGCATCACGAATGCTAAAGGTGGTAGTCAGTTTTTATACCTCCTAGAGCGAAAGTGATGGACGTAGTGAATTATTTCTGACAACTGTCTTTCAAGGAAAAATATCTTCTAATGTAAATGGTCTAAAGCTGAATATTCGGAAGAACAATAAATCTGACAAATTTATTGACTTTTGTGACTTTTTCTCTTGTGAAATGTCTCGACCACAAAGTTCCTCTGGCATAAAATGAGTTTTTTTTTGCACTGGCAAGTCCCTGCCAAATTTCCCTTGTTGATCTTTTCATGCAATTCTTGGTAATCTTTGAATACTATTTTTAATGGGCTTTGAAATGCTTTTCTAATGTTGTTCAACGCTTGACTTAGACAAGTTGGTTTCTTAAACGACATGGTATGCCACTTCAATTACTAGGGCCCCACTAAAGGTAGATAGTGACAGTGTGAAGATCACCGAGATTATTCCAGGTACGAGGAATCCTTGGCTGATACCTGTTCCCACTGGTGATGTGACACACCGCAACTGAATCACTTGACTTTATTCAAATCCCTGAACCATCACAGGACAAGAGCAAAACAAGCCGAAATCTAAGTCCAAGACGATTGTTAAATCAAGTTCGACTGACAAGAGTCCAAGACCAAACAACTAGATCGGCAGAGCAGGGACGAAACGGAAGTCTCTATGTCTGCATGAAATAGAAATGAAGTCTCTCATCGTTTCACTCAAAGGTCACATCTCGTAGGCTATAAGAAGTAAACTAGTTCTGTCACTGACAAGTTATATAAATAGAATTTGTATTGTTTTTTTTTTATTGAAGTACATGCATTTTTTAGTACAATTTTCCTTCCTTAGTAACCAAGTAATTGATTTCTCTTCGTTTTAAAATTTGTTGTTAAGCAGATTAAATTTTATATCCGTTCATTAAAAATGGGCTTCGTTGTTGTTTATTTCTTCACTATACTTGTTCAGAGATCTGCATTTTTCTTTCTATATGTCCACACTGGGTAAATTACACCGCGGAAGTCATTCCCTAGCAACGAACCATAGTGAAAAGGTGTGTGTTTTTGAACGCCGCCAATTTATCACACATTGTTTAAAACCTGACAAACTAGTAATAGACAGCTCCCTCCAGTTCTATAGCGAACATGTTCTTCCTTAACCAATGCATATTTTTGTGAGTTTGCTGTTTTGATAGCTGACAATACATATTGTTTAATGAGCGATATGCAGGTTTTGTTTTTTTCAATTTTTCACAATCAACACATAGCATGGTATATTCGAAGTCACGTTGTCTAGCTTGAACGGCTAAATGACGCTCTCCTCTACTTTATTCTTTTTTTCGGGGGGGGGACAGACAGCTGCGTCCCTACTTAATCGAAAAATCAGTAAAGTGTTTTTCATGTATTTTGTTTTCCCCCTGATGTGTTGCTATGTTAAACTTTATAAATAGAATTTTGATCAAAAATTTTATTATGTTCTTAATTTTTGAAAGGCTATGTATTCCTAGTGTATCTAAAGGTTCACTCATCCGATAGGGCTTTATTTACCCTTTTTGGGGTCGTTCCCTTTGCTCATATTCATGTGACCTTGGCTAGGGTGTCCTATATCCTATGTATGCTATATGTATTGTGCTATATTGTATGTTGCTATATAATATATTTGTGAGGACAGCTGCATTACCCAAATTTTTTTCCCAGTTTTTCTAGAAACAAAATTTATAGTATATGTGTTTATATTATCACTTCATTCATATATAATATACACACATATACTGAAAAAGGAGATTTTTTATTTCGTGTATATTAGTTAATTTATGTAATTTTATATTTTGGACTTTTTCTGAGGGTGAGACGGTGTATAATATATATTTTAAAAAAAACACCTAATGTTTTAACTGACTTTGCGTAGTGTAACGTGTCTCCCTTTATATAGGTACTATATATTTATTTAGATGCAGTGGATTACTTTCCAATGCAGGGCGCACCCTGCATTTTTATTTCTAGGATTATCTCAAGATTGCCAAAGTTGCTTGTTTACTACACATGGGGTTTTCGGCTAAGCTCTTTTCGCAGGCCTGCCCATTCGTATCGCCATGTGATAAAGCCCTACATGTCCTTGTTCTCTTACTTTCTTTCATGTGTAAGATTCCTGTCTAAAAAGAGAAAAAAGTTATTAGATTATTATAGTACAATTTTTTGTTTAATCTTTCATTTCCCTAATTATATCTGTATTAATGAACACATTATTTCTTCTATATTATCATATAAGTATCTTTTTTAAAATTTCCGTCTAAATAAAAAAGCATGTTTTACCTAAAATTTCCGGGGATTTTTTTTTTGTAATTTTTGTGATTATAGCATTTTATGCTAATGACGCTCGCCTCTACTTTACTGCTAATGAACCAATAATATTTTTTCAGACATTTCTCTTTTTTACAAATGGAATATTTTCACCGACTATATAAAAATTGAAAATGAAATCGCTCTAATGCATTCTTATTTATTGGAACGTTTATTAAATCGTTCGAAACGGATATGTAAATTGTATTAACATGTTTATTAAATCGTTCGAACGCATCACTAATAAGCTTGAAGTACTAATAAAGTCAGATTAGTCGAACTGTCAAACTGGTGGATTACTGAATCATTATAATTTGTTAGTCATTTGGTTCAAACAAGTTTGGAAATAATTTGAACAGATTAGTAAATTCATTCACCGGATTTCTAGATTCTTTTGCATAGTAAATAGTTTAGTGAGTTATGTAAACCAAGGGCGTAGTTCTGCTAAGTAGTAATTTTCTATATAAACTCTTCTGCAAATAAAATCAAGAAAAATGACTACAGTGCAGATCAAACAGTCGTATACTGGACGATGATATAACCTGGAATGGGAAAATCAAATTTTTAAATCGGTTTTTAATACATGTGATGAAATGTGCATGTGTGTGTGTGTGTGTAAATAGCATGTATGCTGGTGTCTTGATACACTAGGAGGTAAAGAGTCGTGTGTGTGCGCGTGTGTGTGTGTGACAAACCTCTAAAGCATATATGCGGTGTCTGATACACCACAATAAGGTGCATGTTTTTATTCAAAGGAAACAGAAAATCCCGAGGTGCCCTTAAACTAAAAATGAATGTAAGACGTATAAAAAACTTACAATTTACAAACTATTACATATACTGCAGTTTATACATATAGAAATACAAATACACATTATTTTGCTGTAGCAGTGGCCGAGTGGTCTAAAGCGCTGTCCGTTACGGATCACTGCCATCTCACCTCTATCTGCGTGGGTTCGAGTCTAAGATTCGGCGAATGTGGATATGTGAGAGAGCTTGCCAGTAGCTTCTCGTGGGTCGGTGGTTCTTTCCGGTGATTTCCCGGTTTCTTCCTCCACCATTAATACTGGCCGCCATGTATAGCCTTTCCTGTGCTGAAAAATGGCGTTAAAACCAACAACAACAACAACAAAAAAAAATTCATAACAGTGTTGAATACAAAAGTAAAAGTTTACAATTAAGATGTTAGCAGAATACAATGTATGGACAGAGTAGTTAAATAAGATTTCATGACCAGGCTGATTAAAAACTATGAATACAATGACAATTACAAAATAACTGTTAGTACTTATTGTAAATAATGCCATGTTTTTTTTAGTAGAGCATTTCTGTAAAGAACAATATTTGTAACAAAAATTAATCATGACTTTTCAAAACTGGTCAGAATCTTTTGCAAACTAAACATTTGGATACATAGCATTATAAAGCCCTATTCCACCAACAAGCATTGTTTTTACTGAGAGAGAGAAAATAGCTTTAATTGTATTATTTATCATTCTTTCTAGTAATCTGTCTCTCTGTCTGTGTCTTTTCCTTTACATACACACACACACACACACACACACACATTATATATGTGTGTGTCTGTGTCAATTGAATTGTTGAATTATGTGCTATGGAATGAATTCTGTAAAGCTTTTTATCATTTCGCATGCGTATTTTTTTAATTTTCAATTTTAAATTTAAGATATTTCAAATCAATTAATTTTTATTATTATTATTATTATTACTATTTCCATTATTATTTATTATTATTAATATTATTATTATTATAATATTATGATTTATTATTATTATATTATTATTATTATTAATATTATTAATATACTTAGCACGAGTCTACAATTTTTGTTAAAACATGTGTTCACTGTAATGTAGATGTGAAAATCGTGCAAGTACGAGCTTTGTAAAAAATAAATTCATTCGCAAGTAAAAATTCAGAAGTTACTATCTACTTGATTGGTTTACAACGTATTCAGGCTTTCCTAAGGTCCACCATGTATTGTGAAATATTACACGTAAAATAAAACCGTAACATGAGATGAAATATTTAGTTTTCTTTTATTTCTTTAGTTAAATCGTAATTGAGTGCAGTTCAGTAACCGTTTTCAACATTTTAGAGAGTTTCGGTAGCTTATTACCTTAAACTTTTATTTTTGTGCTGGAAGTTGTCTGTTCTTAATGTTACAAGAACGACATGTGTTTTGAAATTACTTTATTACTTCTAAATAATTATTTCACCCCTGCAGAGCAACACTATTGGTTTTGGACAAATATATTAATAAAATTTCTCTAAATTTGAACTGAACAATATAAATTGTGCTTCACAGTATAAAAATTCTGGGAATTTTCGTTAGCTAACGTTTATCTGCTTTCTTTGACCATAACTGAAAATCAGACTGTGTCAGTTTGAATTGTTCACAGGACATACATGTTTTCAGAACTTCATAACAAATTCGGATCTCCTTCTTAAAGTATTTTTTTTTATATGAGTATTACGTTTTTATCCAGTTTTTTAGGAAAATAAATTTTTAAAATTTACGAAAGCTTGCTTGACTTCACTCTTTCTTTGTATTTACTTTGAGTGAGCCAACTAACAGAATTTACCATATGTCTGTATGTATAAAAGTTGCATAAAAATTTAGGCTGACACCAGGAATCCCTAGCGTTAATAGCATTTTTCATTCTTTTTTTTCATTTTTTCTCTTTTTACTGTTTTTTTATCAATGTTAACAGAAAAGCTTTCTTTTAAAAGCTACTTGGAATGGAATCTTTTTTATTGTCTTGTTATTGTTGAAATGCTACGTTCCTGTGGAGTACAAGCAGGTTGAATCTGACTTTAGTTTTCATTATTTGGAGAATTTGGAAATATACCTAATTCGCGTAAGTTATTTTCAATATATATTGCCACTGCATCCTCTGTTGTCATTGGTTGATTGGACATCTTTCGGCGTGTTATAATGTATATCAAAAGACAAAAATTGCAATATTGTGATGCAATGATCTATTATCTTCCATGCCGAGTAATCAATGATATGAAAATACATGTATTTTATTAAATTAAATGCTTTAATACAATCATGGCGTAAATCTTTTCTCTCTCTCTCTCTCTCCAGTATCTTCATCTCTCTGATCTTCTCTCTCACTTCTTCAACCTTGTCAACACCCTCTCTGTAAAATCTCCTCTCTCACTCTCTCTCTCTCTCTCTCTCTCATTTTTAAATATTTTTTATTAGGATTTGCATGTTATGGTCTCATTTGTTTTGATTTTTAGGCAGGCTGCTTTCGTTTTATAAGGAGACAGAGAGGGTTGGAGAGAAGGGATAGCACAAGATAGGGGGAGATTGGAATACAAGCAAAGAGCAGCTGTAAGTGTTAAATATAAGAACATGGAGTAGCTTTACAACAATACTGGAACTAATGCTCTCTAACAGTCCTTGATTTCAAGATCAGAAATCTCCATAAAGGACTCATTTGGTATTAATTCAGTTTCCATTGAAAAATATGTAAACACCATGATATTTAAATTCAATAACTTAAAATTCATCAAGTCTTATGATCAAGCATATATATTAAGAGTTGATATGAAATTTGGATACCATCTTTTGTCAGAAGAAATGGTTATATAGCCGCGGCATTTTAAATAGACATTCATGTGTTTGAAACATTCCGGTGCTAAGTTTGGAATGAGTGTTCCAAACTCGGGACTGAAATTCCAAAAATAAAACAAATTGTCATTAGAACTATATTTTTACTTAAATAGGTCAAGCTCTCAAAAGAAGTCTTTATCTAAAAAACATAATTTTACATTAAAACAAATCCTGTACGATTCCAATCCCATATATGTCTTATGCTAACCCATTTCCATTGGTTACCATTTTTTTATCCATAAGAATTATACATGTTCTGGATCTAAAATGGAAAGCCAAGGAGTGAGATCAAAAGAAGTAAGGTGCATAAATTAAAGATGAATGATAGTGGACTAGGGGAGATATTTTGCAAATAGTAAAAAAATTGATTTCTTCATTTTATGATGCATATGCGTAAGCAACAAGGCCTTATATGTTTAGAAAAAAAATCTTGATTGAAAGTGAACAGATGAAATAGGATGAGCTCAGAAGGAAAATAATAGAAACAACGTGGTCATTAAACTGTGACAATAGTCATTATGATTGGACTTTTTAATCTGAATGGGTTTACAAACAACGAACATCCTATATTATAAAAAAATTGTATTCATATTTTCATACGAAAATAGGTCTGCACAAACATTTCCAATGACTTGTTATTGACATTGGTAAAAAAATAATTTTTTGCCTCATTATTTCCCAAATGATCGCGTGTAAAATCCTTGGCTATTTAAGTTATCATTGTAAGCTTAAATAACATCTCTATAGTTACAATTGACATTCGATTTATACAATAGATACGTATTGATGTCAACGCGTAAGTATTAAGTTTCTTATAAAAATTGTGTTTAAGCTATTGCCAGATTTGCACTTTGTCATCCCGTGTCACAGAACAAATAACAAATGGACATGAACTATGCATATGAGAAATATAAATTCTCGAACTCGTGTGTTATATTAAATGAAAATCAGCTATGGTATGCCACATCATGGAGTATCAATTTGCAGATTGTTTCAAAAATTCCAAATTTGCATCCTAGACATATAATTTGTTTCAAGCACCACTTTAAAATCATGTTGCTTTTTATGTGACATTTTAATACAGCTAATCGATTTCAAATTCCTTAGATCCCACAATGCAATCAAGTTTATTCCGCAGATCCAAATGCCAGAATCAACTTTTGATTGTTGGCTGAAGGCCATTGTAGTTCACCTAAGCGGTGTGGACATGAAACAATGAGACTAGTGTGGCTTGAACCAATGTACCAGATTATAAATCTCTGACTCATCAGCCGCAGATGTATCATTGGTAGTAGTAGCCATTAGAAAGTAAGAATCTGTATGCTCAACAACCCCCTCCAGACCTCCAAACAAATACAAAATACCTAGTAGAACGTATAGATGAAAACCTATTGCAATCAAAAATTGCGTTAAGAATCCGAGCTCAAAACAAATACAAAATACCTTCTAATTAAGACCTTGCAATCAATAGTTTTTAAGAATCCGACTCAACAACCCCTCTAGACCTCCAAACAAATACAAAAGAACACCTGTTGCAAAATACCTAGGTAACAGGTAAAATTTAATTACGTGATCTTCCAGAATAAGCAAAATGATAATGTCAGACTCAATTTCCAAATCATTACATTTAGCAAGCGTGGCTGATAATGTGGACTACCAAAACGCATTAGAATTCCAAGTAAGGTAAGTGATATTATATCTCATACCAATGTTAATGTCTCAACTGTAGATATCAAAAATATTTCATTATCATGGTGATAGAGGCTAAACTTTACTTTACCGCTCACATAACGACGGGACTCAAACAAATCTTTTCATTTTGTGATTTGTTTAAGAGGATATTTTTTGTCGATAAAATACACCTTTGACCGATCAAGATCAATTGTAAGTTTGGTGTATTTTTGTTGACTAATCGGACAGTGAAAGTTTTTAAATTCCGCTAACAACTTTTGATACAATTGTTCGAGATAATTAAAATACTCGCTGTCATCAGATCTGATGAGCGAAAGTTTTAACTTGTCACGGGTACCACTAAAGCATATGCCTGATGTTTCATTATTAATTTCAACTGTCAATGGTTTGCCGTCCATCATTAGATATTTGATTTTGCTACTGTAGCTATTTGTTACTGTCAAATTTTCAAACATATATTTTATAAGTATAGATAAAATTTTAGTTTGCAAAGATAATGTCAAATATATCTCTATCATCATGACAATACCCAAGTGCAAATGTATCTACCCCATTTTCGCAATAGCGTTTATCATCAAAATTGCTCAAACCGCGTTTGATCCGGACATCTGGTTCGTGCTTATGCTGATTTGTCGAATTGACATAGCTCTTATAAAACTAACACCACCATCAAGCGCATACTTGTAGTCATCAAATTTTATAAACTTTTTAACAAAATCACGAGGCAGACCTTTTGCTTTTTTTTTGTTATTTTATTATTGTCTAACAATACGGCATACATTTTACTACGTAATCCGATAAAGTATTTGATAGCGCTCGAGTTCATTTCATCTTTGAACTTACCAATAACCTTTTTATTTGTGTCGTCATGAAATTTACTGTCACGTGGGTAATCAGAAAGATCAAACAGATATCTATTATCATGCATATCCTGATAGACGTCCTCACATTCGATTTCATATACGAGCGAATCAGTATCAGTAAATAATAATCTACTAGCCGGCCATTGATTTTTAACAAAATTATAATGAAAATCGTACATCAGCCACTTTGATAAATCTAACACTGAAGCTCCAACGTAGATCGGCTTGTTTAGTTTTAGATTTGTTTTTCTTCTTTGTATCGCAACAAGATTCTCATTAAAAATTTTCATGCTCACAAAATCATCGTCTGACACAAGTTTGTTTCTGCGATTGACATCATTGACTAGTTCGATATTTACGCGTTTCCTAATATTCTCCATCGTCTTACCAAAAACAGAATTGTTCATCAGTTTGAAAAAGTTTTTTCTCAAAATCAGTTTTTGCCGCAGCAGCTCTTCTTGTAGTGTTTGAGTTTAATATAACCTCTCATCCACGGCGACTGATTAAATTTTAGTACGCGATGAACTTTTCTCAACACAAGACCAGCATCGACTGCTTGTTTTAAAACTTTGTAATGCAAAACATGTTTACGTTTATGAAGCAAATTTGGTACTAGTTTTTTGACCATAGAATATTGTCTTGGTGATCATGACCGTTGTTGTTTTTCAGATAACAAACTATAATCAATGACCATCGATTCTGCGCAAAAAGGGTAATCGTTATGTAATTGTGTAGCGAAGTAGGATAATCGAGATCAACTTCAACGAAATACGAAACATCGTCGGGTATCTTTTTTTCTGTCTCTGATAGAAATTGATCAGCCGTGATCCAATGAAATCCACCAAAAGGCATTGGTTCTGCCATCGAATACCCGTACAAGTTATTGCAATCTAGATAAACTATATACTTCGAAGGAAGGTCAGGATTATACTCTTTCAAATATTTGTTGTTTGCTTCAGCATATTTCTTCGTTATCACGCTAATACCGCCTCGGATACCTTTTTCAATAAAATTGAACATATCAACATCAGTCAGTAATTCCAACCTTACCTTACTAAACTTTAACAGAGCATCCGGGGGCAGAATAATACCAGCAAGGATCTAGTCCGTAATTATTATAACTCACTTCTCGAAAACTTTCAAAAACATCTGCTAATAATAACACGTCAGTTTTCAAATACAAATCGTGATAATCACCAAAAGTCTCACAATCAAACTCTTTCCAAATATCTTGTGCTCGTCATCAGTGATATTTTCATTTTTAAGTTGCGAGTAAAATTTGTCTTTGTCAGGTAAAGATGTTTCATCAAATTTACTCCAATCGTCGAGATATTCGTATGGACAAACTCCTTTTTTGGTCAGCTAATAGATTAATTTATCTCCAAAAGTCTTTAGGTTATTAAATTTACTACAACCTTTTACTAGCTCATCTAACGATGCTGCCATAAACTGCAGGCTGTCAATAAAACGTAATTTACCTAGCGTAACTGACATATACTTTTCAAAATTATTTGGAATGCATTTGATCGAGTTATCGAGTTTTTTTAACGAGCTTTTACATCAGGATCACCAAAAGCTTCTACGATAATGTGGCTATCATATCCTCGAAAATTGTGAAGAATAACTGGAATAAAATCTGGAGCGTGAAATTTTAAATTACACTGGTCATGAGCCGCTCCACGATACTGTCCGGTCAAATGGCAATGGTCACGTACTTTTTTGTTGTCAGGGTCAAAAGCTTTTTCACAAATATAACAAATTTTCGCTTGCTCGTGATCAGATTCTTGTTGAGGTGTTATTTTAACATTGGAGTTACTCTTTTCATACGATAAGTAATATTATCAACTTCGTTAATCAACTGCTTGAGAAGCCAGACAGCTGGATTTTTACCCCCGATATAGTTGGTTTGTTTTACATAATCTCGAACCAGCGCAACAAACTACCTTGTACGCTACTCCGCATGGAACGTGTTTTTGATTTTTCTTGTACTCGATTGGTTAGGATCATTTTCTACGCCAAGTACAGGTTGAAGTAAGCATTCGAAATCGACGTATATGACGAAAGGAATTTTTAGTTTATGATTATGATGACAAACTGTAACACGCTATCTTTTTTAGATGGCATTGTTATTCTTTGTACGTCACTACAGTACTGCAAATGCTTTTGTAATGTTTCATTGTCTCTACAACCGTGCAAGCAGCGATAACAAAAGAACTTTTTTGTTGTTATTTTTATTATACTGTCTTCCAACTAGTCTGTTAAAGTTTTTGATCCAAACGTAATGATTTTTATAAAACAGTAAATTGATAGTCGATTGTGAAGCTTTTTCTGAAATATACCTCGGATAGACATTTTCTTTTTCATCTAATCCGAAAACGTTAATCGAAACATTATTTTGCTTTTCAAACTTTGGTATTTGATTTTCTGCCACTGGAAAGTCAATACCAGCACAATTTAATCTTGACACGTGACTGATATACTTCTCAACACGATCAGCATTTTTTCTGCTGGAAATAGCGCGGAAAGAACAGCCCATTGTAAAATTTGATATCTAGTTTTTTTTTGTTTATACAGCACTTTTTATTTTTTATTTTTGGTGGCAGGTCGATATACGAACTACCGCGTAATGCGTCATATTTCATCGTGTGAAACAAAATTTCCTTGATCATTTCAAACTTCCAACCCGAACCTAATTCGGTAAATTCTTCTATTTTTTTTCCAAATTTCTTGGTGTATTTCATTAGATAGTGACAAAAGATCACTACCAAGTAAAAAACACGTATAGATTTTGCGTTGATGTAAGGGTCTGCAATTTCCTTTTTAGTAGATTCTTCCGTCACAAGTAGTTTTGAAAATATAACGTGATATTGCACTAACAATCTTAGACCCTTGTGTTTTTCAAGCTCACGTTTTACAGTCGTCTGTAGCAGATGAAAGAGATTTGTTTCAGAAAAATTTACTAAAACGTTTTGATTATCAAACTGATAACTATTATCAAAACCTGCAAAAGCAGTCGCTTTTTTAACAGGTTCTCCAATAAGTCTCTTCTTGGCTATATCACGCAATTTCAACATCGCTATACTATAGTCTAATATCTAATTGATAATTTACCGCACACTGCGCATGCGCTAAACAACAATTAGAGATAAAAAAAATACCACCTATAATATAATGACAGTAAATCTGACAAGCGCACGTGAGCAAGAGGTATATCATGTTTATCCGAAGTACAACCTGTACGCTGGAAATGCACTTGGTTCGGTTATTAATATCATTACTGGAATATCTGTTGGTAAAGCAACGCCAGCGGGTTATACGATTAGTGTAAAGGGAGATAATACTGAAAGAATTACGATGTTTAGAAAAGATTTTATTTACACGTTATTTTGCGATGACATTCCAGAGGGGAAACGAGTATATCATTATAACGGTAAAGTCACTGATGATAATATTGAAAATTTATCCTTACAAGACGAGTTTCAGCCGCATCCGGTCTTTGATTTATACGAGGCTAACGATCGCGGTATTATTAGAAACAGAAAAACGAAAAAAGTTCTTAATAATATGAGCAATATGGGATATATCAGTGTGACTGTTAGAGGAACATCGACAGATCGAGTTTGTTATACTGGTCATAGGTTTGTTTACGAGGTGTTCAACGGATCTATACCCAATGGTCTGGTTATTAATCATATCAATAATGTAAAAACAGACAATCGATTGGAAAATCTGGAGCTAGTGACCCAACAGGAAAATGTGAGTAAAAAGGACGAGGTGGTGGTATTAATTTTAGATGCCCCATAAAACCTGTTATTTCGTTAAACCTTGAAACGGATGAGGAGATCAAATTCAAATCAATTACAGCTGCGGCGAAATATTATAATATAAATCCCAGAGCAGTAAAATTTGTAGCTGATGGAGCAACAAAATCAGCTTTTTCAAACAAATATGATGCTAGTATTATTTTTAGATATGATGATTAATAATATTTTGTAATTCGGTTTTAGTCAAACAATGATGAGCAAATGCTATAATATCATCGCAATCAAATTTTAGCGTCGTTACTGCACTTTCATTAATTTTATTTTTTTCTGCTTCTGTTAGTAATATTTTATGAGAATCACCTTGCATTACAAAAATCTCAACGGAATATGAACTATAACCTGACAAGCATTTTCTTACCGCTTCGGTCAGTTCGTGGTAGTTTATTATATTAACTTTTTGGTGATATTTGACCTTGTCAGTCATCTTATAACAACAAATTAGATAAAAAGTATATTATAATATGGATATGATGAAACGACTTGCTAGCGATAGCGACAAAGGTCTCCACAATCTCTAATGATATGATAGACAAATCTGTTGGTTATAACGAAGATGATATTTTATATAACAACGAATCTGATGATGGTGAAATAGTCACCGTCGTTAACAGATATAATTATAGCAGACCAACCACTGGAAAATATAATGTCAAGTATCACATTGCTAAAAAAATTATAAAATTTAATTTTACCGTTACCGAACAGCAGGTATTTTTGCAGTTAATCAGACCTTTTTAAACATTAAAATTCCAGACCGACAGAAAAATATCAAATTCGATTTCATATTTGTCAAGATTTTTAATCTAATGACGATCTCTGACGATCGCAGACAATATCTAATATCATTATGTAAACCAGTAAAATGCAAATCTATCAAACGAAAGTATGAGGAAATTTATAATAGCATTATTTCACAGTCGATAAAATCGACCGGGTTGGAATCCAGCTGTTAAATTTATCACTATACCCACGCCATTTGACTAAACTTTTATCTCCTTTTTTTCCTAATCACTTTTTCGATAACGAAAACATCTTGTTCAGTTTTTTGTAGTTCTTGTTCGTAAAAACTACCTACTATAGGTTCACCTGCCAGATCTTTTAACGCGTACGTTACAGGTACTGTTAAGAGTACTTTATCAACAACAAATACTTCTTCGCTCCAGTTTGGAGTAAATCCTTTTTCAAATATCTTTTTAGTCAAAGAGATTCTAACTTTATCACCGACCTTAAATTTATGTCTGCGGTACATGTTTTCGTTTGCTAATATTGGATTTTTGATAGCGTCATTGGGTGACATTTTGATGGTTCGATGTTTCGTGTTATTATATTCGCCTACGATTTGAGAAAGGTCATCGATGTACCTGTTGGTGTTTTTAGCTGTCATATGTTTGTGTAATTTTTCGTTTAGCGTGCGATTAAATCTCTCGACAACAACGCTTTTGCCTTCGTTTCCTGTAACGTATTTTTTAATATTATTTTGTTCTAGAAACTGCTCAAACTTTTTGTTAAAAAACTCGGCTCCATGATCAGTCCAGATTTTGTTTGGTTTTCTTTCGGTACTCGTTATTATTTGTTTTAGCGCATCAGTGATTGACGTTCCTGTTTTATCTGAAACTGGCACACTAAAAGCGTATTTGCTGAAAACATCTATAACGTTAAACAAATACTTCTTTGGAGCGCCATCAGCGCCAACGTTAAACTGAGCCAGATTGGATACATCTACCAAATCTATTGCCCAGATATCATCTACAGCGTTTGCAACAACTTTACGTCTCGGAAACTTTTTTTTTTAGGTCTGTGTAGTTCGACTGCAAGATCATCGTATAATTCTTTTCCGAGTCCGATTTCTCCGAGTAGTTTATATTTTGCTCCTATCATTCCTTGAACAAATCTTCTATCAAAACGTTCTCGTAGATTTGTTGGCTCCATATCATGTAATTCGTCTAACATTACTTTATCACAATCTGCTTTCGAGTTTTCATGATCACGATAACAGATATCGTGACGCATTGCTATTGCATCCACTTGATTATAAGGCTCTTGTCCTGGCAATGGATTGTCGTTTTCATCTAGTTGTTGGTCTAGCGGATTGTAAGGACCTGTATACCGATGACCTGGCAAAGTCCAACCGCCTTTTGGTTTTGGTAAATTTACCAATTAGTTTATGTATATCTATACCTAACCCTATTATTTCTCTGTTGTTACAACGTTGACAGTACGTAATGATTTTATCTTGTTCTATGCAAAGATCTTTGTCACAATCACAATTGCATTTCATTTTATTTTATTTTGTTTCATAAGATTAATCGTCGATCAAGATAACTCTATCAACGCTAGATCCTACTTGTTTTTTCAAAAACATACTTTTTTCTACCACAGATTGCACAAATACTTTTTAACATCGTTCTATTATTTTTCGTTTTTTCCGTCATCTCATCCTTGTTCTCTGTTTTAGTTTTGCATTTGAGACAGTATGTTGACATTATTATATCAAGGAGTTTAGATAAAATTGATTGCAATATTATCATTCGCATGAGAAGGAAGCTCATCAAATTGTAAAATAAACTTTAAAAAGTTTTTACAGAGTTTTTCTCCAGAGCTTTTACTCTGGTGCATTTGTCTGACAAACATGATACAATAATAACCACAAGCTGATGTTCCAATCGGCTGTAGTTGATTAGACGAATAATTTATTTTATCAAATTTTTTAAAAATATATTTTTTTATGAGATCGCTTGGAGGAAGTCCGAACGAATCAAAATAATTGTTATCGTGGACAGCAACCCAGTGGGTGCCAGAGCCATCATTGAAGTTTTCAATATTTACAACACAAGAACCGCCTGTTGGTACGTCATCGAGTTCATCTTTGGAAAAATACTCCTCGAAATCCAACAACGTCCTTCAATTTTTCAATGATGTCAAAATTGCTCAATAACGTCTGGTCCCTGGTAGAGTTAATCCGCGTCCGATTCCTAGTAAGTTTGGCAGCAGACTTCCCGCTAGTCCCGCTAAAGTGGAGCGAAAGGAATAATTCCTCCTTGTTTTGTTTGTTTGCGTTTTGTTGTTTTCTTTTTTTTCGATGATTTTTTTTTTTTCGGCGACTTTTTCGTTGGCATTTTATTTTATACTGTTACATAAAATTAACGATAGATTTGTTTGATACCACGACCTTCGACTGCTTTCTTCGTTGCGCCAGAGACTGCTCCTGACGCAGCCGCAAGTCCAAGTGTACCAAGTACTGGTAAAACTTTGCTAGCTATTATTGATAACGCTGGTCCAAAAAATCCACCTTCTTTTGACATTGCAGTTACCTGAGAAACAGATAATTTCAGCACAAAAGGTTTGTTGCGATCGAGTTTATTGATTTGTTGTTGCGTTAGCATGACTTTTACTGCAATTTTTTTTTGAAGTTTCCGGAGAGATCATCAAAGAAACAGAGCTGCGTTTAGCAACAGCTGCTGATAATTTTTCAACTTGACCAGATGTTAGGTATATTTCTCGAGTTGTGTATTTGGTTTTCATAATGTTATATCCAAGTTGTTAGATTAAACTTGTACTGTCATTCTTCCTTTGATTGAATCGATGGTCAGAAATCGATCACTAACCAATAGCGCGTATACGTTATACTGTTCACCTGGCACATCGCCCAGTGTCCACGTGACCTCAATATCTGCAGTCGATCCCACAACACGCTCCAAATGTTTTGATACGTCAAAGTAAAAGATGGGATAGAGCGATCGAAACTCTTCTATTGATATTTGAGATCCACTGTCCGCGTTCTGATATTTTTGCATTGCTTCCATAAGATACATGTACGGCCGAGAGATGTTTCTGGTGGCGTCTACGGCAAAATTACATTCGATTGCACGTTCGGGATACTGTTTGGAATTTACTCTCACAAATATTCGTCTAACGTCTGGGTTATCGAATACGGAGTTGTTTATTTCCTGATTGTTACGACGTGCTTGTCGTTGAAATACGACGAACAAGTGTCGCGGTAGTTGTTCGCTGGGCGTGGTCGTTACACGCCATGTGTAATCAGTCGCGTTGGGAATGGCTGTTTGATAAATCCTGTTCTGTTGGAAGTGTATCTTTTTTGTAAAGGTGGCTAGTAAAGATTCGAGCTCCATCATTTTAGCTAATGAAGGGACAACCCGAGGCATCCACAGTGCTAATCTTGTAATAGAAAACTGTCCCTCAGCCACTCCACCGGCGTGTATTATACAATCGTTTTGATCAGCTCGATCTAATATAAGCGTATGTTTTATTCCTCGAAACACTTTGTTATAATCACGGCAAAATCCAAAGATTGTACTTAACGGAAGCATCATCGTTATTTGGCGAGATTCTGCGGCAAACGCTTTTCGTTTGGCAAATCCCTCGTTATATTTTGTTACGTGCATTAATAAACGGTTTATAAAATTTAACATCGCAACACCTATCGCAGCTGGTGGGTTATACCAAGATTAGCAGCGGATAAGTGAAACTCTTGTGGCGTTTGCATTCAGCAGCTGCACCTGGTGCGGCTTACCAAAATTGTTAGCATTAGCAAAATTACCAGCATCTGCAGTACGAAAGCACTCACTTGAAATAAACTCGCTCGACACAGCTGTCCTAAGTCCAGTATCTTTGAACCACATCATATTTGTGGCTATTGATCTGGAATAGTCATCGCTAAACGAAACGATGTTTAGTATTGTACTCGCTATGGGTAAGTGCATTGAAATATCTTCTACGGTTTGATTGGCCAGTTGGTATCGTGCACTCTTAAACAAGCTCCAACCATTATTGACGAGAGCGATTTCTGCATCAGCTGCAATATCACCACCTATCTCAGTTAATATTTGACGGCCACGCACTTCTAACATTGCCTTATGGGGTAGTAGAAACACGTCCTCGTCTCTTGTGTTAAAAGTTCTAACTCCGGTTTTATTCGGTTCGTTCGAGTTCTCATCGAGATACTCGACATACTCTAATTCTGTTACAGCATCGTCAGTATCAATTTCTTCTGCAAAGTCGAGATAGTTTTTAGCTGACATTTATTTTATAATCGTTACACAAAATAAAAGGCAGCAGGGGTCATCGGTTTTTGTTTTCTTTACAAGTTTACGTACTATTTCTTCACCACTCGGCGACAATAATTTTTTTGTTGTAGCTATCATAGCTCGTTTTGTTTCTTCTGTTGGCGCAATATCTGATATTACTCGTTTTATTTCAGACACCGTAGGTGTTGTTGAAGGTCCTTTAATCTTATCAGCAATCTTTTGCCCTACTGCAGTGCCTGCTGAAGATGCCGCCCCTGTAGCGAAAGCTTTACCGGCGTCAAGTGCAATGGGCGCTACTTTACGCGCGATTCCTGGAATATTCTCTGCAATTGTTGTAAATATATTTCCAAAAAATCCACCTACGATTTTTCTTCGATAAACTTTTCTTCGTCTCATTTTACAAAAAAATTATGTACACAAAATCACATTCCTAGGCAGTGCGTAGGTGTAAGTAATACGTGACTATCTCGTTGTTCACGTCTATTTGTCGTCCAGATTGGTCTGTGAGTTGCATTGTAATGCTTGTAATTTGATTCTCAGGTGTTATTGGATAGTAGATAATCTGTCGCGGATTGATTTGCATGAGAGAACCTGGTGGGACTTCTGGTGAGAAACTGTAGATCGTTTGCCCGCGGTTGCCTTTTGACGTATAAGATCCAGATGCGATAGAGCAATTGATGAGTATTGTATTTACTTCTGTGATATCTACTGGTAGTTCTCCATCAAATGTCAAAGATTTATCTTCACCGGTGGTATAGTATAAAACTCTAGTAAAACCTAACATCTTTCCAAAACTTCTTTCTTCAAAGATGACTTTCATATTTCTTTTCACTGTTATCCTAGCTCGTAAGGTGTTATAATTCGCCGCTAATTCGAAATTATCAGCATTCCCACCAGCTTTTGTTAGAAGCTCTTTTATTGTTCTGTTTAGATCAGTAATGTTATAAGCTCCTTGTGGAATCTGTAGTTTGTATTGTATATCAATAAACTCTTTTTGTGATGTTGGAGATTGTTTAACATTAACGATTAAAATTTCATCATTAATCCCAGTTTTAATATTCGGCATGGCGTTCCAACAAGTACAAGAAATTAATCCAATCTCATACTGTTTTGCAGGATCTAGTTCTATTGGTGGGTTGTAATTTACTGTAAAATTCGCGCTGTTTCCTGTTATTTGTGATGAATCAAGCAATAATGTTGTTTGCATTATACTAATATTTTAGATAAGATCGCGGTGTAAAATTTCGTACTCGGATGATGTTAGTAATCCACTCGATCTTAGATGATCAAGTATATCAATAATTTCGTTATCAATCTCTACACTTTCATTACCAGCTTCTTTAGAGGATATCAACAGCATTAGCCGATCGACTATGTCTGCGTTTGATGTAAAAACTTTAACTTCACCTCCAGTTCTTTCTTCCTGGTAATTTTTTATCTCGAATTCTTCGTATTATCAAAAAATTTCTTTTAAAATCCCAACCTTTACTATAACCTCCTGGTTTATTTCGATATCGTTTTGCTGTTTTTTCCAAATATTGAAGCAAAAACAGCTATAATTCTCATCTTTCTGAAAATAATACTAGAAAATCTTTTTATCTTTTTATCTTTAATTTCTTCATCAGCACGTAATCTTTTTATAATTTTCTTAATTTTTTCATCAAATTATCATAGTTTTCTTTTGGCCAATCTCGAATACTATTAATATTAGTGATATTCATTTTTTTCCATAAACTCGTTCATACTCAGAATCTTCTATTTTTACCCTAGCTTTCTTTCTATAAAATATGATAGTATCTTTCAAGAGGCATTCAACATTCCATAAATTTACAGTAATCACTTTCTTGTAACTTTTTTGTTTCTCAGATAATTTCTCAGCTAATTTCCTTTTGTTCTGATAGATTTTTTCTATAACCTCCTTTCTCGTTGGATTAACAGCCTAATCTTGTTGTTATAGCGGATTGTGAAGTCAAGAGGTTGTTTATTATCTATCAAATTCAGCTATGTCGTGCAATAGGATCAGCAATGTCTCTTACAAGTTGTCTTCATTTTTTAGATTTTTCTTCTTTTGATCTTTCTCCAAGTAAACCAAACAAACCTTTTTCTTTCATTTTTGCTAGTTCTTCTGGAGATGATGTTTGTATTTCTGGCTGCTTGCCAAGCATTGCCTCAGTTAACAGGTTGAAAAAATTTGGTTTGTTTCTTCTGCTTGAACTTGTCCACGTCGAGCTTTCTCCACCTTTTTCTTAAAAGCCGCTCGAGTTTCGAGAAACTTTTTTAGTAATTCGATTTTCTGTTGATGTTTGTCCATTATTTTTATACGCTTTACAAAATTATATCATAGAAACGTCTCAAGGCAACAACGAAACATCTTGGTTGGATCACGCGCTAGCTTGTCAAATAAAAAGAAACTATATCTATCTTTAGTTGCTCGATGATATAATTCGATAAATTTATCTTTTGTAACATCACCACATTGTTCGTTTGCAATATTTCTCACATCCACATTATCTAGTCCGGGAAATAATATGAAACAACCCGTATTTCGCCTAATAAACCTATCAACATTATAAAAACCTTGGGCAAGATAAACAGAATTACATCTTTTATTACGTGATAGTGAAAAATATGATCTAATCTTGTTCATTTCCTCATTGTTTAGCGGAATATCATCACAAAAGACGTTTACTTATCTCGACAAAACGGTTCGTTCACTGGAACGAGTTCTTCTGGTTGTTTTATCAAAAATATATCATCACCAATGCCAAGGTCATCACGAAGTTTATCATTATACTCACTTAGTAACTCGTATTTGTCTTGTTGGGGGTTGATGGTGTAAATATACACCTTATCATAGTTAAAGTTATTATTGAGTAAAAGATTTAATAACAAATTTGTTTTACCAGATCCAGTTCGCCCAACAATAAGATAATGACAGTCTGGAAGTTCATTGTTATGTTTATGCTTCACCAATCGCTTGGTGTCAAAGTTTATTATCTTCGCCATCGTATAATTTTATGTTATATTAAACCAACAATTTTGTGTAGAACGGTATGTATAATGAGCTACTATACAAAATTTGGAACATTAGCAGTAGATTTATTAACAGAAGGTTACCAGGGTGACTTATCCAAGTATGCGACTCTTGATAAGCTCAAAAATGAAATCAACAATTTGTTAAACGTTGCAAGTGTAGATTCAAATGAAGTTGTAGTTTTCCAGGACAAACAAGGACGATTAAAGACGAGTAATGTACAACTATCAGATGTACTAGTACGAAATCCTACTGCAGTTGCTAATAATATTGTTACTTTTAACAATCAAGGTAAGATAGAAGATTCGGGTAGGTCAGTTAACGATTATGTTAGAAAAGCAGGTGATTTATTTACGGGAAACATTGTTATGAACCAGAACAAGATCACATACCTTGGAAACCCAACTGAGGATAATGACGCTGCTACTAAGAAATATGTTGATGATCAGGAATCAAAGTACGTGTCGGTGCATGGCGGTATAATGCGTGCATTTCTCAACATGAACAATAATGGCATCAATAATCTTAGAACACCAGAGTTTGATTTTGATGCTGTAACAAAGAAATATGTTGATGATATCAACAATGAAATCACCAAGTTCAAAACTGATTTTACTAATCACATCACCACGTTTTTAAATTTTCGCAGAAACATAAACAAAACCAATAACGAATTTTTTGGAAGTCCGCCGTCTGTTGATATTACACTCGATAATATTAACACAAAACTCAACGATATTATTAGTGGAATTCCTAGTATTGTTGAGAAAACGAGTATGATCAAAATTCCTCACAAGCAGATTAAAAATATTGTCTATACTGTTGCTTCTGGAATGTCTACTTGGTCGCCGCAAAATAACACTCTCAAACATACTACAGAGGTCACTGGTGTGTATAGATTGTCTGTGTTTAGCAGTGCAAAGTTTAATATATTTACCTTATTTCCATGGCGTCACTCGACTGATAATTTCTCTGGAACCGTGTCTATTGTGTTAAACAAAGATGTTGAAGAAACTTTTATGCTAATAGCAGATGACAAAAAATTAACTGCTACGTCATATTGGTATTGTCTGGAATTTGTGGCTGAAACACCTCAACTAGTTACTTAATCAAGCCTGAGATTA
Organism: Potamilus streckersoni; assembly: GCA_016746295.1. Lineage (NCBI taxonomy): Eukaryota > Metazoa > Mollusca > Bivalvia > Unionida > Unionidae > Potamilus > Potamilus streckersoni. Next base: position 2,795,573 of record JAEAOA010002216.1, on the reverse strand, counting down.
TGTGAACAAATATTATAATGAAAAAAAGTATAGTTGATTTCAATCATATTTCAAAAGATATTCCAGGACAGGATGTTGACGCACTAATACAATACTACAAATATTATCATAAAAAACTTTGGTGCGTTAAAAAATGTTACAAATATTATAACAAAATACTTCGAGTAATATCATATCTACCCTTGTTAATGACTAGTTCTGGCATAATTTCAAGTGGTATATCATTAAACCCGTTTTTGTTAATCATATCCGGTGTTGGTGTTTCTCTTACAGCAGCTTGTAAAAAAGTTGAACCTAAAATTTCGATAAAAAAGCACGGCTGCTTAACATCAATTATAACTTACAAAAAACTACTTGATCAGATCCGGTCTTACCTACGAGGAGTAAAATATAGCATGGACGATTTAATACGTGAATTTCGTATTATTGGCAACATGTTAACAGATATTCTACCCATGAGGATCAGCAAATATGAGAAAGATTATCAAAAGAAGTATGATATAACATAAAATTTTATATAATACCACTTACCTTATTGGAATTCTAATGCGTAATTTAGTCCACAATCGCCACGCTCTGCTAAATCGTAATGATTTGGAAGATTGAGTCTGACATATCATTTTGCTTATTCTGGAAGATCACGTAATTAAATTTTACCTGTTACCTAGGTATTTTGCAACAGGTGTTCTATTGTATTTGTTTGGAGGTCTAGAGGGGTTGTTGAGCTCGGATTCTTAACGCAATTATTGATTGCAACAGGTGTTCTATTACGTTACCTAGGTATTTTGTATTTGTTTGGAGGTCTGGAGGGGTGGGGAAAGGGGTTGTTGAGCTCGGATTCTTAACACAATTATTGATTGCAACAGGTGATCTATTACGTTACCTAGGTATTTTGTATTTGTTTGGAGGTCTGGAGGGGTGGGGAAAGGGGTTGTTGAGCTCGGATTCTTAACGCAATTATTGATTGCAATAGGTTTTCTATTACGTTACCTAGGTATTTTGTATTTGTTTGGAGGTCTGGAGGGGGTTGTTGAGCTCGGATTCTTACTTTCCCCTACTACTTTGTGGACGTACGTGAAACTTTGTTATGTTTTTCATTATCCATTTTGTTTGATAAATTGTTTGAGATATAGGCTGTTCATGTGTTTATTCTAAATTTTACAGATAGCCAGACTTTTGTCATATAGTGTCAAGTCTTTAGACACACTATCGTATAATTAATGCAAATGTTGCATGCATTTGCTGATGAGAAAATGTTAGTGTTCTTATAATTCTGCAAGATTATTCTTTTGGGAAATAGATCCACATACTAACCTGGCCATTTCAATAACAATACACATTAGCACAGATGAAATATTTAAAATGTGGCAAGCAACTTCGCGTGCACACACACGTAACGTATAACATTGTATTTGTATGCGACAGTGTCTGATGCAAAACACGGCTTTAGTCATTATAATTTTAGCTGTCTGTTGTGATGGCTCAAATGTTTGGGTGTCTGGATTTGGCGGTGTGAATGTGGACGTGACTCTTGGTCTGGATTTGAAGATGTGACAATGGGTCTGGATTCGGAGATGTGGCTATGGGTCTGGATTTGAAGATGTGACTATGTGTCTGGATTTGGAGATGTGACTTTGCTGTATAGCTGGTATCTTCGACGCTTAGCTGTATGACCTTTTGAGATTTTGCATAACCTTTGTTATGCTGTCTGTCGCATACGACCTAAGCTCGGAGAAGGGATGTTGTTTTCCCGTAGCGAGGAAATAAAAGCTTAAAAGTCTGTAGCGAATAAGGGTGTCCTGAGAGACCATTCGGCAGACTGGGAGGGGTGGGCCATGCGGGGTAACTCTTTGATCATAATACAGAGGAGTGGGTCATCACCTGGATGCCTCGAGTTATGTCCCTTTTGTGAATTGATCTGAATTGATATTTGAGTGAAAATCCTAATGTAGTCCGTATCACTATTTGAGTGATAATCACATACATCTGTATATATCCTGATTTTCTTATTTGTTCAAATTCCATACTTTATTCACCTTTGGTGAAAATTCATCACATTCGTGGTTATACAAATACATAAGTTGATCACTCTAAGAGATAAATTAATCATTGTTCCTTTTTGTCTTTATTTCTAAACATTGAGATATATCAATAAGTGAGTAATATTATTTTATAATTTATATTCGTTAATTCTTATGGATCACTCGTTAAAATTACGTGCTATGATTTTTTGTTCAGTCAGAAATGGTACAACTTTCCTTATACCAATTGTTTAACTCAGTGCGCATCATTGGTGAGTCTGATGCACACGAGTCTGGTGTTAGATTTATTCACTTTTGTAATCACATAATAAAAAAAACATTTCAATCATTAAATTGCTTTAATTATCTTTGCTGTAGTCTGATCCCAACTCGGATCATCTCTGTTACAGCGCGGCAGAATGAACTAATCATGGTGATTTTTTCCGGGTTCATTGCATTTGCCCTAATGATGAGTGGAATTACCCCATGATTGTCGAGAAGCATTGAAGATAATCAATCTATACCGCCTTGCACAAAATATCAGGCCAGACCTAAAAAGACGTTAAGACATTTTTCCTTAATATCACATAGCACTAAGAAACAAGTAGATGAAATGCAATTTTGGCTACTTACTGGGACATCACAATGACATGTAGTGTGCAAGGACACAAAAATTTAACTTCTCTTAGTAACACTTTGAAATGTTTAGAATGAACATGCGTTAAAGCGACAATTCATCCCTAAAATGTATGCAGAATTTAGAACTGTATTTGTCAGAAATGGTAAGCAATTTACCGGTTGAAGAGCTAACAAATGAATACGAAATATCATAAACTTTAAGAGGGAAGTTGGATCATTCCTGCAATAAATAAATATATATATATATATATATATATATATATATATATATATATATATATATATATATATATATATATATATATATATATATATATAGCGAGATGTTAAGTGATCAAGGACTAAATTAAAATATAGTACGATAGCAAGCTAATTCAAAAAGGAAATTAAAATGTTGAATATGTAAGATTATACTTCGTGCTTGACATAGCTCCTGTAGGTACAATTAGATATAACGCCCTCAACAAAATGTGAAACCGATCCCATGTGGGACGTGTAACCGCGTACTTTATACGATCGACCACGTAAAATTATTCATCAGGCTGAATATTATTTGTTGTATAATAAAGATGATAAGATAACAGTTTCAATGTAGAGTGGCTCATTAGAATGTGATAACAGCTAAATATGCATCTAGACTGTCTCAGTGTGCAAGAATATATATCTAGGTTACCGGAAACAGCCAGAATAGACTGTATCCAGATACATATTTGATCTTTCAGAATGCCAAAAATAGTCATGTTTTGGGCACAGTTGGACCAACTTTCACTTTGATTACGCAAAGTGTAAGTTTCATTTCGCGATGTGAACAACTTTCTTGCTCCTAACTGAGAGTTCTAGTACGTAAGTTACAGATATTCAAAGTATTTTCAGAGTAATTGTCTCGTTTTTGCTTAATTGTTTCCACCCTTTGTCCCCAATGGCTTGTCATAAGCGTCGCTATATAATGTTTCACTGTAAAAATCACATACAAGCTATATTTAGAACTGCTAGCAAGAGTGGACCAGTACATGTATGTTTTCGTGGAATTAATTTGCAATATGCGAACATAAAAAGGTAAGTTTTTGGAAATGGTACATAATATAGATGAAGCTTGATGTTTGTAGACTTGATAATTTGTTATCACACAAGTTATTTTCCTTTCTTTTTAGTTTAACTATAAAATTAAAACACGGCATTTTAGATATAACCAGAGTGTAAAGTGTATGTGAATGTAGTCATGTAAGCGCATTTTCTCATCTTGATTTGTATATTAGTGTTTTAAAATTTCATACTACAAGGTTTATTTAATTCAAAAACACACAGACGGAACTTACTAATTGCAATAGATTTTTCCAAATTGTGTCTGGTACAAGTCTGGATCAAGACAAAATCCCCCCCCCCTTCTGGATTTCACTACAAAACATGTTCTGGCCTTCATCTGTAAACCTCAACAGCTGACAACTACATGTATGCCCCCCCCCCCCGTATCATTACAGGGTCTTACTAATTTACCAGCTTATACTAATGGATAATACCGTTAGGTTGATGTCCACGTACTTGAATATTGATTTTTTTTAGGTGTTCTCGAGACGTGTACATAATGACCATCCAAGGAATATGATAAGCATCATTTAAAGATATGTGTAAGAAAATTAAAACAAAAAAGTACATCTATTACTGAAATAATCAACTATAAGCCTTTATATACCTTTCGTGGGTCCCTTCCCTTCCATTATTCATCTATGCTTAGTAACTGATAAAAATCAGCAACTGTCGTCTTTGCTGAATACTAAAATGATTAATGAGAGGGTTTTTCTTTCCTTCCGAATTTTAAACTTGGTAAAGCACATCATGAATCGTACTTTCACTTCATTTGAAACGGTGAATGTACTAATAATAGACTGATTCCTTGTCTGCTTTTTTTTTTAATGGAGTTACATCTTGACTTTTTGTAAAACCAAACGACCACAGACAATTTATCTAAAGAAAACAAATCTGATGCGGATAATTTCGGAATTTTTGTATACTAATGTCAGAAATTAAGTTTACCAACTGCATATATTGGAGAAAATAATATGTGAAACTTTATATCTAGTGTTATATCAATTCATATCTAAACTGTTAACTCAGGAAATGTTTTTAAAGCACGAGTACTTGGCGTGAGCATGATGTTAAAAAAAAAATCTTAAGGAAAAAGTCATACAGAGTGACAAAAATACCTCAGGTTACCCCCATGACCTGTTTTGATGTTGGACCCTCCCTGTCATACTATGAAATAGTCTCTTATATAATATGAAAGAGAGGGTCCAATGTCAGAATGGGTTATAGGGAAAATATAAGGTATTTTTATCACACTGTATGACTTTTTTCATAAGATTATTTTGTTTTTGTTTTTAAATCAAGCTTGCGTCGAGTACCTGTGGTTTAAAGCGGCATTCATCTCAAAGAATAGTCCTACAATGTAAGATGTCTTTCAAGTCCTACAATGCAATACACCTTCCCAGATATTTGTGCTTTTTTCACTTTACTTTGATGCCTTTTTTTAAAAATAAAGTCACATTCTCACATAAGCAAGTGGACATGTTTTAAAATTCAAGTGACCTACATTTCAGCGGTTGAGATGTGATGGAATCTGTGGATGTCAAAATCGATTAAAATGATGATAGGTATCTTGAACTACATAATACAAGTCACATGGGTCATGCATGCACATTTACTCATTAAATATAAATTGAATTTTAAAAAAAAATCTAACACTACTTTTCCTTTACCAAAGTCTGTTCAATCCTGATTTTATAATATCTGCACTTTAACTGTCATCAAGGTACTTCCCTACGAAAATTACCGATCTCTGCAGTCTTTTACAATGGTGGCCATCTACTAAACTTGGATCAATATAAGAGTGTGTCGATTTGAATAGTCGCAATTGAGGGTCATGCGAATTTGTTTATCAATATGCATAACTTTTATTGTGACATCATAGTGCATGACATTCTATCCGGATTGTACTGGATCACACCTATAGGTTCATTTCCTCCAAAAATGTGTGTGTGTGTGATTATGATTTTCAACATAGCCTTACCAATTTTTCAGTCATATTGCTATGATATCTGCATCGTGGCAGTTTATAGTGGTGTCTAGCACTGGGGCATAATGCCGCAGACGTGTAGTTTGATGTCCCACCCATTCACATTATCCTGACACCAGGCCGACCAGTCCTAAAATTAACCTCTTAATGCTGAGCACCAAGCAAGGCAGCAGTTAGTATGGGGTTGGTAACTAATGGCTAAATGTTGTATTTCTCCTTCCTTTTTTTACTCTGCAATACAATAAAATACATTTAATAAAAATATAAATAACAATACCATCATCACTGCATTACTGTTTTACATGTAAATACTGATTCATCTCTCATTAAATTCAATACAAATGGCTTACTACCTGTTATATTTATTAATTATCTATATAGAGAGAATGTGAACCAATTCTGAATGCAGGTGTACTTGTTACAGGTGCAAAAATAGTGTAGAGCAAAATAGAGAGACAGACATAATAGAGAGATGGACTAACAGACAAGCATATGGACAGAATGATAGACCCAGAAGAATACACAAATTTATAACCTTTTATTGATACTTAAATCAACATGTATTTTAATTTAGTTCCACAGGCTCTCACATGTATTTCAGAGTGAAATAAATGTACAGAATACATAAAAACTAATACATCAGCTAAACTATATCATAAATTAAGGCACCTTATCATATGAAACAAATGTCAAAGATACATATTTACTTGAAACCAACTCATCATGCACTCTTCAGGAATACAAAAAGATATTAAAAGGTTAATAATTACCATAGATCTAAATGCATTTGGTATTGAAACTTACTGGCATGAATATAGAATGAGTGATCCAATATATAGAAAATGACATTTTCTGCTCTATCAGTTTGTGTAATGCAGAAATTCATGATGTATATTATATGATTGGCAAGCAATGTTAAAAATAGATACTTCTATTCCATCTTATTCCTTATGTAAAACTGCTCCACAAGATAAAACCCTGCAGTAATATCGCAAAAACAATTACACAGGTGTCAATTTAAGGTAATCCTACATTTTATCCCTAAGAGCTTAAAGCTGAATTAAAAGAAATTGACTAAAATGAGAAACATGTTGTTTATCCCTTATTTTCTAGCTCCATCATATCCTTTTCCCTTTTTCAGTTCTTTTCTTTTATTGCATAGTCCAAGAACACTTGTTTTGTTTACCAAGGATTTTTTGTTAAATGATATTTGCCAATGATTATGCTAGCTGTTCAAGTCACAGCCATGTCAAATGTGGTTATCAAGGACTCTTAGGTCAGTGTCTTGGCTGTCCAGGGTAATCAAGGGTGCAAATTTACCATCTATCATACTTTGAAGGCTACTGAGACTTTTGGATCTTTTAATTTTTCAAGGTTAAATCTGATTCTTGGTTGGATTTTTTGATCATTTTCAGGTAAAGGCGAAACATTGTCAATAAATACTTCCAATATCTACTTATGGAAAACTACATGTTCTGGCGATATTCAGTCCTGTGTTAAATCATTATTTTTACCAAGATGTCAATTTGGTTGTGACATTCTCCATCTGGACTGTGTCAGGTCCATTTTCTACTTATTTGCTTTGTGAGGGCCAAATATGTTGGCTAGCACAAAATTGCTGTAGGTGTAAAATTCCAAAAACTGGAGTCCTCTTTCATTTATTTGTTTCTGCATTGTACAAGAGTCCACAGGTACTAAATTGCCAGTTTGTTTTTGAATGAATTCCCACCTTTGCATTCCAATCTCCTTGCACAAAGAGAATGTATTGTTTGGGTGAGTTGTCAGAGGTAAATTAGAGGCAAATTGTAAACAAGAAAAAGAGCCAGTAGCTTTTTTACATTTTATATATTTGGTAATTCATCCATTGCACTTTCAGAAGCTAGTATTGTCTAGCTGGGCAAAATTTATTTTCACAATTTTCATAGGTGCTAAATATGGTGTACTTTAGACTAATTCAGGGTGATTTTTATTTAGCACAAAGGAGCAGTCCTTTTAATTAGCAGTGTACTTAGAACATGTACAATTTCCATAAGTACAATATCCAAAGAAATATCATCTACATTACATCAAAGTAGCAGAGAGATATGCGAACATTCTTTCCACTGTGCAAATTTCAAATGCAAACAACTTCACCTTACAAAATTGTCACTCTCTCAAAAATACATAAAAATTGGTTAGCACCCAATTGTGATGCTGCTTTCAATAATAGATGTGTATATCGGTGTTCAGTTATGACAGGGAGTAATCTGATGGATCTAATGCCATGGGTCAAATAAAAAGGGTTCAATAAGGAATACAGCCCGACAATGTTGATCTCCACTGTCAGCAACAACAAAAAAAGCGGAGACCTACTTGGATAATGTGCATCATGTGGTTGCTTCAAATTTGGAATATATAGAGATCAAAGAATTTTTGGTAATATATGCTGGAATATGGCATCCTTTGAACTAATCCAGTTTATTGATATTAAGGTTTCACGAGGAAAAAGGAAAGTTAGAATAAACTTTAACTTTGAAATGAGGCTATATGCTAAAAATAACTTACAGCCATGTGTTCACCTCTGAAGTTTATATTTGTCATTTGAGGACAAATATGTGACCAAGTATCACCATTTTCTCAAAACATAGATTTTCAATATTTGAAAACATTTAAATGTAATACGTAATAAGAAATATTAAAGTGCTATCCCCAAATATTCATCTATTTTTAGAAACCATGACACTGCCATAGGTACTCGATGCAAGCTTGATGTTAAAAATACAATAATTTTAAGGGAAAAGTCATACAGAGTGACAAAAATACCTTAGATAATCCCCATGACCTTTTCTGACATTGGACCCTCTCGGTCATGCTATATGAGTCTCACAGTTACGTGTCTCAGTTACTTTATTTTTTTCAAAGTCAAGGTTGCTGTTGAATTATTTCCCCTTTTCTGCACCTTTCCTATAATGCTCTTTAAGATGCAGTAATCAAACATTGTTACTCTCGATGTCTGCATTGTCTTAAAGAACATATTAATCAGCTTGCATAATTGTGCATATTCATTACCTTTTTATGACCTTACCTGGATAGATGAAGAAATAAATGAATTTGCTTTTTTTCTGATTAGGCTTTATGATAACTTTTTATTGAATTCAAGCAACATTCATCTCTGGTGAGCAGATTGGCACAACATAAATCAGACAAATGTTGATAATTTATTTAGGGATGGTGGTAGTATGCAATAAAAGTTTATTGGCTCATGCAGTGTATAGATACACTGAAGAGGTGACAAAAGTGGCATCTGTTTCATTAACTTGTTTTTCCTGGGCCTATTGGAGAACTGAAGAATGACTGTAAAGTTTGGTTGTATTTGTTGCAATATGTTTTCACAGGTCATACAGCAGAGTGACATATAATTTGGCTGCTGACAGATATAAGATCATCAAAAAAGGCATTTTATTGGGTGAAATTCAGCATCTTCACTCTGACTAGACCTTCATATGTCTACAACTTTCAAATTGTTTAATATTACAGATTCATTGCTTGAAATGAGAAAACATGGATTTATGCCTAAAAATTGTCATCAGAATTATAATCACACCCGTTTCTTTTGTCATCCTATGCAAAAGTAAAAAGGGTGATGAACCCAGTATTTGACAAACTGTTTGAAACAGCTTTATTCCTGTCAGTGAGCTAATGCTACTTTCTATTGAATACAAGTCAGAAAGGATAAGTCAAAAAAAGTTTGATGATTTTCTTCAGAATGATGCAAAAAGTAGCTGATTAAATGCTTTAATGAACAGAGAATGTAACTAACATTGTCCTATATTGCTGCATTTAAAACATTTTATATATATGCTTATAGCTACAGTTATTACTGATTGCTGTTTGAAAATGAATATGCCTCTTTTACCACAAAAAAGATAATCATATCTTTTTGAGACTTTTAATTAGAGCTGTATTTTGAGGCTTATAGAGCTGTGTGTTTGTGTGTGTGTGTAAATATATATATATATATATATATATATATATATATATATATATATATATATATATATATATATATATATATACACACACACACACACACACACACTATATGATATGTCCAAATAATTAAAACAGTTCATGATGAGTAATACAATGACTGTTAGGAAAAAATCAAAACAACTTAGCTTACAAATGTTTTATACTGTATTTACCCCCTCTCCAATGTAATTGCACTGCCCACAGGCATCTGGTAGCATAATTATGTTATTTAGAAAATCGTTTGTAATTACATTAGCTTTTTAAAATGAAGAATGAAGACACCATTCAAGCCAAGGTAGAGAAGGTAAAAGTATGGGCTCTTTGAGGTTATATGATTTTGTGTTGCTGATTATTCTTGCAATTTCACCAAATATCAGATGGTACCAAACCCCCAACTCCTGCAAAATGGTGGTGGTGTTGGTAGTGGTGGGACACCAGCTTATAGGCTTCCTTTGTTTCATACTGTTTGTGCTTATTTTTGCCAGATATCACAAGGAATCTAACATCGTAGGAGTCAACCATTATAGTATAGTGATGGCAAAACATGCTGAGTCCAGGAAACCAAACAAGAACCTATTGATGCACATCAGAAAGAATCCTGGGAACTCGGTTAAAGAGTCTGGAAAATATAAAGAAGCTAATACAATGCCTGGTTATACTGATGACTCACAGCATTGTCTAAAGTACCATGTATTTATAGCACAGGTTTGTTTGATCTTATTCATTTCTTCTGTTATAAGTCTATGCTCTTAAAAAAAGTAACAAAAAAGATTGAAAGACAAAAAGCTTCGTAAAATTTAACAAATAATTTATTTCCCTTGAATACAAAGTGAAAATGAAAATAAACAAGAACTTATGGTATTACAAATTAAATCCTAAAATAACCCAAGAATTAATCACACAAGTTTTAGCAATTTAAAGTCCTGAATAAAATTAAGTAAAAGCTCTGATGAGATCCAAAACTGAAGGTGATGATGTGTTTTTAAAGGCTACAGAGTCTATTGTTGAATCACAGAAATATTAATCTAGATTTTAATTCAGATTAAATTCCAGTGAATGTCTCTATCCAAAAATTTTTGTCAGAGCACATTTGTATTTGTAGAGAAAATAATCACTTGAATTCAATAATTTGAAGAAAAGAAAATTCAGCCCAAACTGGTCACAACATAATACAACTTAAAGTGCTAGATGTTAAAGCATGACTGGTAAAATCATCACTGTAACAAGAATATTTATTTGTATACTTGACCTCAGCTCACAATGTGCATTTTCTAAAAAAAAATTACCTAATGGAAAATAACTAATGAGCCTTGTTTATTTACAAGACAATAACCTGCAAACTTCACTTAGGAATCTCCAAAACCCTTGCTCAAATCAACATATTTACTCCTTCTTATTTACCTGAATAATAATTCTAAAAATAAGTTCATACACATAGAGAATAATGAAGCTATTATTAGTTGTTTACATAAATGAAATTAACAAAAAAGTCAATCAGGTCAAACAGAAATGAACTCAATATTAGACAAAGTCATGTCCAGCATACATTATTACATTACAATAGCATGTAATGAAATAATAAAATTATACTAACAAACAAACAATTAAATTTACATAACACTTACCACACTTTGTAATGATGCTGTTAGTTGGTCCAAGTTTGCATGCTGCAAGGTCGATGAATTCTTATAACATGAAATCATTGTTTTCACTGGAATACACCATTAGTCCTTTTGTTCATGATAAAGTTCTAAAATCATCAGCATTATGTGAGAAAAGGCAGTTGCAAAAATTGTCTCTATTGATTGCTATAGTGTGCTCAGTGTGGAGATGATGTAAATTTCATGAAGTCAGTAATTCACATGATTTTATTACTCAATGAATGCAGAAAGCTTCTCTTTAATCTCAACTTTATGTCAGGCTTTAACAGAGCTAACAACTGTGCAGCAAATTTAAAAGACATGATAGAGTTACTGTATTATTTTAATTTTCATGCCATTGTTTTGTACAAAACTCTTTTATTAAATAAGATGTAGGAGAAATTGAACAAACTCTTGTATTAAAATAAGAACCTGTAATAATTTAACATTGATTTCTTATAAAAGTACTGTTAGTATGAAATTACCACAGCAATTCAGAGTTAAATTTCATGTTAATGTTTACATGGGTGACATTCTGTACCAAGCATGGAATAATAAGATCCTAAATAATAGACAAAGTCCCCTGAAAACACAAAGGGACCTACAGACTCTTCTCAGATGGCTGTTATAGCCCCTGTTCCTGGAAAACTGAAGAAAAGCCAATTAATGATGGACACTTTATAATTAATGCAAGTAATGGGATGTGCATGTACAAGTGTATTTTGCTGCTTTAAAAGTTTGACCCGTTTTGTTTGGTGACATTGGAATGTGGACCTGGGTTTTAAAATCTGATAATTAACTGTGTGATTGCATGCATCTAATAAACAACAATATCAAACCTGTAGGTTACAAATTTGATTGGTATCTAAATGAGTAGAATTTTTGTGAACAGAAATTTTACATGTTTTATGGGGGATTGGAAAGGAGAAAAGTACAAAAGAAAAAGAAAATGATTGCATAATATGCATTCTCTTCATTCAGTAAGTAAACAGCAAGTTTTGAACCTGAATCCTATTCTAATATAAAATGTTACTATATTGAATGAATTCCAGTCAGTGTTTTGCCAATTAATATGTATATGTCATAAATCACTGCAAAGATTTTGTCATTTAATCTAGAACTAAGATACTTACTGTTGACCACATATGAAATTCACGGTTACAGTGAAGTCTCTTCCAAGCTTAAGTTCACCAAGAGGAGGAAGTTAGAGATTCAGATATCAGATGAATTTTTCCGGGTCTCATCTTAATCAGTAATTTCTTAGTGGTGGGAGACAGTGCATGTTTTGGCATTTTGATCTGAGTTGAACAAATATAACAAAGCAATAGCAGTTCAAAAACTCAATAAAGGTAGTTGTTCTTGCCAAATTCATTTTTATGTTGATTTCTCTTTTTTTATCTCTCCACCACCACAGATAAGCCAAAGGTATGTATGCATGTATGTATATATGTATGCAGGTATGTATATATATATATATATATATATATATATATATATATATATATATATATATATATATATATATATATATATATATATAATTTATAGAATAAATTATCCATAACATATGTGTGAGTGTATATATTTGTGTGTATATATGTGTGTGTGTGTATATATATATATATATATATATATATATATATATATATATATATATATATATATATATATATATATATATATATAAACAAAAGTCCTCATAGACCAACTTGGACCACTTTATAGCTATTAACACCTCATAAAACATTGCTTATTTTGGTTTTTGCTCTCCAGAATACAACAATAACATAATTAACAGCTTCTTATGTTATCATCTTAGTCTTCTTGAGTCAATTTCTCATTCACACATCATTGCACTGATATAATATTTTTGGTCTCTAGTTGATTTGTTTCCACTGGTTTCTGTAATGTGTGTATAGAACACATACAAATTATTTTTTTTAAAATAAAAGTTTCAAACATTTTATTTTTCATAAGCACTGGATTTTAACTATAAAACAATTAGTGCATAGATGGCTTTAAAAATGGTATTTTTGTCCTATTGCCAATATAATCATATATGTGAATTTGGATACTTGGTTGGATGGATAAATGAGTGATTAAATAACTCAATACAAACATGTTGCAGATTATCTCAGTTTCATAAATATAAATGCCATGTTTTGCTTCAAATAAATAGCAATGTTTAAGAATGTTTTCATTTTTCAGCAAATTAATGATGGAAATCTTAATGATAAATCTTATTAATCCTGTACATGTTTTGAAATAAGTATTAACATATTTATCCATTAAGTCCTTTTTTCAGTGTGAAAATTTGGAACAGAGGTTTGCTGATTTCAGAAATGATCAGACAGAGATTGTTAAAAAGCTTGACATTTTGGAGTAAGTATTTGAGTAGAAGAATGATTACTATTAGTCCAACAAAAATAAACTGAAAAGTTCTCTTTCTGCCAGAAAAATATCTCTCTGTGGGTCAAGAAAAAGAAAAGGATTTTGTATAATTTTTTGCCAAGTCTTTTTTTCTCCCAACAACTTTCCAGAATAGTTTGTTTCTTTGTGCACTAGAAACTGTTAGATGTCAATATGAAAGATAAATTCTTTGATTTTAAAATATCAAACATTCAAAAATGATAATTTTATTGTAATATCAACACTATTTACCTTGCTGTTACAAAGTTGTGGGATTTAAAAGCAGATGTAGAATGATTTATTCAATCACATATTATTGTATACTCTGTATGCACATTTTTAATCTATCAATTTCTTTTGTTGCTCACATTTCTTTTGCCATTTGTACAACTTTATAATCTATGACAGATGGTCTTTCAGAATTGCTCTCAATTATGCTCTAGAGAATGATAAAATCCTGAGAGCGTAAGAAGTATTTTTGTGTGCTACAGGTCCAGAAGACGTACAGTCTTGGTGAGTTGCAAATCGAGACACAACAAGCAGATAACAGGTAAGATGTCCACCTTTCCAAGAAGATTAACCATAACAGTTATCTCCTACAAATGTCTGCTGACCATTAATGCTGGGTATTATTTGTAAACATATATGTTCTTCACAATATGTAATGTAAGCAGCATCATGTTGTGTATTAACTCTGTTTATCTTCTGCTTTTTATTAAAAATATTAGCCTTGAAGAGTCATCTGTTGTTTGGACTTGTTTTAGACATGTTATTGTTGTTGGAATATGGGATAGGAAACAATAAATACTTCTGTTGTTCATATGGTCTTGTAAGATTGTGAAATTTCATTCATAATAAGAGATAATTGGGCATAACTTTAGGATAAAATTAACAGTGAAAATTAAATAATTTGAAGAAAGGAATCTTTTCTATTTTACACAGCTTTTGAGGAAACACAGTCAGCTTCCTGCACACTTGATCACACATCTAACAAAAGAGATTCAGGTTTTGCTGAAAGATTGCAGATGCTGAGAAGAACACATACTTCTTTAGTCGATGACAATAGGATCACCAACCTCAAAAATACTGAAAATACTATTGTTTCAAATGCTCAAGGTTTTGTTTATTTTTCCAATGTGGAACATTTTAGAACGATACAGTCTGCCAGTCAACAGCTTGGTAATTGTGTTGCTTTTCAAGATGTTTCCATGAGAGCAACTTCAGAATATGATAAAAGCCTTGTTATTCAGTCTGCATTACCAAAAAGAAAACTGCAGATGAGACAACTTCGACGATTTAATACTGACACAAAGGAAGACAATAGGATAGTGTCCTATGAAGCTCAGATAGAACATGTAAGAGATAAAATAAGCTCGCAGAACAGAACACAAGCTAAAGAATTAAGAAGACAAGATGATCGTTTCACTACAGAGCTCCATGAAAACAAAACTGAAACGAAAACAGAAATGTCATCCACAGAAAAGCCAGTGACAAGGCTTCAGGCAGATAAATCAGAAATTTTAATGCCAAAATCAAACACTATGGCAGCAGAATATTCTAAAAAAGGTGTATCGTTTGAAGAATCAGCAGCGAGTACTGATTCCATGTTGGGTGCTGTTCAGTCACAACTTAAATCAAGACTGAAAGGGGCATTTGGTGATCAACTTGATGAATCATTGGTACAGTTCAACACGATGCATTTTGATGAGTAAGTACATAATTTTTTTATCTAGTCAAGAATAATGTGCATTAGAATTTTCACCATTTTCTCTAAAAAGTATTTCTTAAAGGAAACCATTTATTGAACAAGCTATCAAGTACAACATAATCTACTTATCTGCATCTGAGCCCAGAAAGACGCATATACTCAAGCTTTCCAATGATAACAGTCACTGTTTTGGTTGGATGATGACAGGACAGATGAATTTGATGTTCTTGATAAACTTATATTGTTCAAGATTTGCCATTTTATCAAGCTTGTTCAAAATCATGCTAGGTGATGTTGTATTATCCATTGTACAACAATTTTGATGCACTGGTCAATAAAACGTACTTAAATTTATAGCCTCTATACTCACATTCACATTTCAGATTGTCTGATGGCACGAAAGTTGCAATTATAAATGTATTTACCTTCTAAAATGGTTTCCTAGTGAGATTCTACTGAAATATTTATGAAGGCAGTGTTGAAACCAAAACTGTAATTCTCAGAAATTAGATACTTATCCATGTCCATTATGAATGGTTCATTCAAAGTGTACTGTGTTGTATTTTTGCATAAACGTTAATTTCATTTTCCTGTACTATTATGGTTTTGCCTTATCTTCAAACATTTCTTGTTTAAATGCAATAACAAATTCATGGGCAGTTCAAGTTATGATTTGTGAAAATCTATCCAAAGATCTATATCTTTGTCATTTTTTTTTCTTCTCTTTTACAGATCAAAAATTCATTTCAATTTCAGAATCAAGATATTTAGTTTTAGATGATAATGGATAATAAATTAGTTTTATTTGTGTAACACTGTTGCTTTTGTGTGTGTGTGTATGTGTGTAAATTAAGTGATAAGTGTGTCATAAGAAGTTATGTACGGTCAAGTTTTACTTCAGACTTATCTAAATGAGTAAAACTGTGTGATAAAGAATCCATAGTATGTACTTGACTTCTATTTGTTCATTGACATGGAGACTAAAGATTATAATTTTTATTAATTAAAGTATTTCAAAAATAAAATCTCTACACAAAAAGAGCATTATATACATTCCATTCTCAGTTAAATTCATCCTTCATGCTCACACCCACCCCCACACTATGCTTGAATGGATTCATTTTCTAAACTTTTGGGCACATTAACAACTACTCAGCATCTTGCCACAACATGTGAAGTCATGGTCTTGAATGATATATGAAGAGCTGTATAACATTATTCTAGCACATACATAAGCAAAGGATAACATAATCCCCATCTTTTATTTGAATTTAGCAAAGATATTTATGATGTTATATTCATTATTTCATCTAATATCTATAAATGGTTATACAATTTCATCCTTAGAATGAAGAATATGATGAAGCAAGATGGTACAATGGGCTTAATGCCTGCTCTTAGGACACAATTGCCAACCATGCGGACTGATCACCCAGAACTATCGGAACACATTGAGTAGGTTGAAGGATGAAATATTAGATTTAAACAAAGAGCCAGAACATTTTTTTTCTAATTGGAGTAGAAAATAAGGACAGACAGAAAATATAAAGGCCTTTTATGAAAGGGATTCTGGCTCAGAGCCTCACTTTTACCACCCTTCTATATTACAAAAGCAATTGTTATAAAAAAAAATTATTGTACTATATTGCACTACATAGCAACTATTGATGTTAATTGCTTGTACCATTTTATGTTAAATGCCATTCACTATACATTAAAATTAAGAATGCAGAGACAAACATGAATTTGGTGTTCTTACAAAGAATAAGTATGAAATGTTTGAAATTTATAAGTCTGAGTAATAGTACATAGAAGAAATGAAATCAACAACTGTCAATCAGTGATGATTCCATAGATTTGCTGATAAATAAGATAGTGAGCCATCTTACAGTGATTATGAAATTATCTCGATGACTAGACTGAACTAATAGCACATTCCTGTATAATATAGTCATGTTTATGTTTACAACCTTTTCCATTTTTGAACACATTGAGTTAAAGTTTCATTCTAGTACTTAAGTGCATTTAAATCTGTGATAAAATTTGCATGGGAAGCATATTCCTAGACCTTGTATTTATATATCTTTAACATGCTTTTCATACAAGTCTAAGTACCCTAGAGGTATTTCACAGTGCTAACAAAATATTCATCAGATTTTGATCAATTCTTTCCAAAGTCATACATTAATAAATATGCAGAAACCAGACGGTTGATAAGTCCATTAAGACCTATATAATCATAGTACAGTTATGACACCACAATGATCTTAATTAAATTGATACAAAATGTACAATAAATTACCTGTTTTTACTGATTTTATTCTAGACTCATGCTGCCATACTTTGGTTCTAGAGTAGTGTTGTGTCTTATCAAGAAATACATGTCTTAAGTGACAAAGTCATATTTACAAAATGAAAGATTTAATTTAAAGATTTAAAGTCATATTTACAAAATGAAAGATTTAATTTAAAGATTTAAAGTCATATTTACAAAATAAAAGATTGTAATATTTTGTACAGTTCAATGTTTGTTTAGTGTAATTATTATATAAAAGACTGCATGTATATTTTTTATAGAAAATGTTAAGAAAATTTATACTTGCAATATATTTTCACTAGTATATCTGAGGCATTGGTGTCTAGTGGAAATGGTAAGTACATCAGCTTTGTTATAGCATTAAAAAAGAATATTTGATCTCACTAACAAACATTGTAATTCAAACAATCACATTTTCATAGAATGGCTATGATATGTTCCTTTCTTGTATTAATTTAATCAGCAGTGAAATCATAGTTAATTTAGAGGAACTCCATTTCTTAAAACAGTTGACTTTTATCACTAAGCTTTTAACATCATTTGAGTAAAAAATATGTTTTAACTTACTAATTTTCAGCTAAATGGAATCAAGTAAACTCTAGTGATATGTAGATATTAATATATTCATTTCTACAAAAAGCATGCAAAATATAGGAATGGTAAAATAAAGAAGAGAGTCAGAAAATAATATATATATATATATATATATATATATATATATATATATATATATATATATATATATATATATATATATATATATATATATATATATACAGACAGTTTCATTTCATGCTTGCAAATTCTGTAAGAGAGATGTTGCCTTGGCTTTAAATGCAAAAGACTGGTTTGATTTGTTATTTTAATAACAAATAAAGTTTTATATCATTCTTATCCAATGTAGTATATCAAACAAGCACCTCACATGTCTAGTGACTTAAAGGAGACCAGAAATCAAAATAAACATAGAATAATAATAAAAGTACTATAGAGTTAAACCTTATTCTGAAGTATTATCTGTGTCTGTAATGTCAATATATAAATATTGGCAAATCTTCAAGGTGCTGAATTTCCGTGACCTTGTATGCAAACTTTCTGCGCCTAATAGGTTACTTTCATGATGTGACATCATAGTAGTGATACAGCATCTTGACTGGCAGTTGCCAGTGTAAAAGATATTTTAAATCCTAAGAAAAGTGTTAAATGTGTCAGTTAGGTAGACAGGCAGAGGGCCAAGTAATTAAGTGACCACAAAATGCAACAATCAGTTTACATATCTTTTATCTACACCAGCAGTAGCAGTGGAAAACAATTCTATTAACCCAACACCCAAGGGTTCATTGTAGGACTAGTTCAGGCCCATCCTGTATTCAAAGTGAGGTGCCCATCAGACTTGTGTGGGGAAAAATGTTTGTCTGAGGAAATGAGTAAATGTATTTCAGGATGTTGACATACATGCCATAACAATGCACAATTTAAATCAAATCATCACAGCTCTAGGTGAAATTGAGATCTGATTTAATCAAATAGGAGCTTTGCTAAAAGTTAAGATTCTAAACACAATTTTCAGTAATCTTAACATTTAAAACTTTTAAAAAAATACAACAAAAACTTACTTTTCATTCTATGCCGCCTACATGTAGTATGTATAAACAGTAATCCATAGTGAACAGAACTGATATAAAACTTTCTCTTGGACAATTTCAGTAGTAGCATTTAAAATAAAAGAGGTCTGGTATAAAATTAAAGTTTCACATTAACTGGCTGACAATAGAAATTGGGGTGAGTCAACTATTGACCCCCACACCTTGTCCTAATGTGCGAGTGCTCAAGATACACACTATTTCTCCCTGCGATACACCTTATAATCCCCCGGGACAAGCCCCTTTCTCATATTCTGGTCAGCTGTGGCTAAGCTGCATAAATGCTGAAGTTTTGATTTTAAGTACACAAGCAGTCTTTATCCTTGTATTTATCTTGTGAAAAAGACTGCCATTTGGACCGTGTTTGACAAAGTGCGCATGTAAACACCAGCAATTTTAATTGATAAATAAATGATTCCATATTTTGATATAACTTACCACGTATATATTTTTAAGTCTTAAGGCCTTTAACACCTGCTTACTGAATGAAAATATTTATTCTGAATTAGTTTTTTGGGGGAGGAGGGGCACGTATCCTGCATGGTATTATAATTTAATTCCTTAAAAATGGGAATAAAACTTTACATATACAGTACAGGAATGTCAGGTGTTAACTAGCCGAGTTTCTTTGATGGAAATGGAGCTGTGCTATTATTTGTAGAGAAAATTACACAGCATTCACAGTGATCATTCATGGGATTGAAGTTAATGGGTTTTAAATTAATTTTTTAATTTTTTTACTATAGTACTGTTGTAGTAGTTTTAAAAACTCAGAAATTTATGTAAATAATTTTTAATCTTAACATTTTACTTAATGAAGAAAAGAAATGTGATATTAATTATTTCGTCCAGTGCCGGATTTAAACATAGCAAGGACCTAAGCTATGAGAAGCTGTATAGACCCTATTTGGTATAAAATAAATTTGAGAGACCACTTCTAAGAATTTGGAGATATTACTAGATCAGGAGATAGGTGTAGAAATTACCCCATATTGGGAGGTTTTTCTCCCAGCTTGAAAGTTGACAGGTATAAGCTGCCCTGTCTTTCAGTCAGGGTTTGTGAGTTCATTCAAATCACCAGCCCTGGGCCAGTGCCTAAAATATCAGACATGCATATATTATCAGATTTGTCAATAAGCTAACTGTAGTCTGCATGTATAATACACTGTAATTGAACCATAAGAAGGAAGCTTCTTGATGTTTAAATTAATTACTTACAATTTCTTCTTTGTAGATTTATTTGTGGGTTTCCTGTGTGAAAAACTAATGCTTAAGTTGGGACCAATGAAAACCATTCTCAGTGCCTTTTTACACCTCCCCGATAATGGATATTATTTTACACAAATGTCGGCCCAGAATTCAGTATTATCTCTCAGTATTATAGTGATGGATGAATATTTTCAAAATTTTAGTCCTTAGGTGGTGTGTTGAGGGTAGGTAATGAATATATCATTTACATATACTATGCTTGAATTTCATCCTTTTTAAATGAATTTATTGCATTGTGGCAAATTTTTAATTTTCACATTGGGCACCATCATTTAATCCTTATCATATTTTTGCACAACACACAATGTATAAGTATTTATGTTAAAATTACATTGCTTTTCTTTAAATTCTTGACACAAAGTTCAACAGAAATAAGTTATGAGCAGCTCTCGGAAACAGATTCATCTTTTTAATGTGCAACCCAAATCTGATTTCCCTGTATCGCTTGCCTTGATTCTGTTTCAGGACTGGCTAGTATTTTGTCACAGGACCACGTGATCTGTTGTCTCGTAAAAACTCAGAAAAACTCTGCAATTTATGGAATCGTGGTATCTGCCTCAATATAATCACTATCCACCTACAATTTGTAATTTTAAACATTACAGTTGAATTCAAATTTGTAGAAAATTACATACATAAAAGGAAAATTTTTATTTTAGGTCTCCATTAACTACAGACTCACTGCCTTTAAATTTTAAGGAATTAAAAAGTCAGGGCGACATAAATTGTTTCTTCTTTGCAATTGTAACTATTTTGACAGGTTTTCCTTCAGTGAATATGTTGGCAATAATGCTGTGTATTAGAGGACGCACAGAGACATAACTTGTTGCATCTTAGTACTAATTAAAACTATTTTGACAGATCTTCCTTTCCTGAATATGTCAACATTAATGCGTTCCCAGGAACTGGAGTCAGCATATCTTGCTGAGTATCAAGAAGGTACATAGTCCAATCTTCCAATCTTCCAATCTTAGTATACAAATATGCAAATGTATGTACAATATGGTTATGACCCAAGAGAGGTAATAAGTTAATTTTTCAACAAACTTTGAATTGTCTCAGTATTGAAAGTATCATTAAAGTTATAATCTAGTATGAACTTGTTTGCATTCACAAACTTGCCTTCATCTTCTTGAAATTCTTGTGTTTCACTCCATTTATGAATTGGGAATGTTATAGAAACTTGTACAAACATTAAAGCTGTACATTAAAAAGGTGGAACCAGAAGATTTACAATGAATCAGTATGATTTAGTCTGTTTATTACATGATGTGCATTAAATTGTAGTGCTGACTCTAGCCACTGTTTATTACATGATGTGCATGAAATTGTAGTGCTGACTCTAGCCACTGTTTATTACATGATGTGCATTAAATTGTAGTGCTGACTCTAGCCACTGTTTATTACATGATGTGCATGAAATTGTAGTGCTGACTCTAGCCACTGTTTATTACATGATGTGCATGAAAATGTAGTGCTGATTCTAGCCACTGTTTATTACATGATGTGCATGAAATTGTAGTGCTGACTCTAGCCACTGTTTATTACATGATGTGCATGAAATTGTAGTGCTGATTCTAGCCACTGTTTATTACATGATGTGCATGAAATCATAGTGCTACCTCTAGCCACTGTTTATTACATGATGTGCATTAAATTGTAGTGCTGACTCTAGCCACTGTTTATTACATGATGTGCATTAAATTGTAGTGCTGACTCTAGCCACTGTTTATTATATGATGTGCATGAATTTGTAGTGCTGATTCTAGCCACTGTTTATTACATGATGTGCATGAAATTGTAGTGCTGATTCTAGCCACTGTTTATTACATGATGTGCATGAAAATGTAGTGCTGACTCTAGCCACTGTTTATTACATGATGTGCATGAAATCATAGTGCTACCTCTAGCCACTGTTTATTACATGATGTGCATTAAATTGTAGTGCTGATTCTGGCCACTGTTTATTACATGATGTGCATGAAATTGTAGTGCTGATTCTAGCCACTGTTTATTACATGATGTGCATGAAATTGTAGTGCTGATTCTAGCCAATTTTTATTACATGATGTGCATGAAATTGTAGTGCTGATTCTAGCCACTGTTTATTACATGATGTGCATGAAATTGTAGTGCTGATTCTAGCCACTGTTTATTACATGATGTGCATGAAATTGTAGTGCTGACTCTAGCCACTGTTTATTACATGATGTGCATGAAAATGTAGTGCTGACTCTAGCCACTGTTTATTACATGATGTGCATGAAATCATAGTGCTACCTCTAGCCAATTTTTATTACATGATGTGCATGAAATTGTAGTGCTGATTCTAGCCACTGTTTATTACATGATGTGCATGAAATTGTAGTGCTGATTCTAGCCACTGTTTATTACATGATGTGCATGAAATTGTAGTGCTGATTCTAGCCACTGTTTATTACATGATGCACATGAAATTGTAGTGCTGACTCTAGCCACTGTTTATTACATGATGTGCATGAAATTGTAGTGCTGACTCTAGCCACTGTTTATTACATGATGTGCATTAAATTGTAGTGCTGACTCTAGCCACTGTTTGTTACATGATGCACATGAAATTGTAGTGCTGACTCTCACCACTGTTTATTACATGATGTGCATGAAATTGTAGTGCTGACTCTAGCCAATTTTTAAAACATGATGTGCATTAAATTGTGGTGCTGACTCTAGCCACTGTTTATTACATGATGCACATGAAATTGTAGTGCTGACTCTTGCCACTGTTTATTACATGATGTGCATGAAATTGTAGTGCTGACTCTAGCCAATTTTTATTACATGATGTGCATGAAATTGTAGTGCTGACTCTAGCCACTGTTTATTACATGATGTGCATGAAATTGTAGTGCTGATTCTAGCCACTGTTTATTACATGATGTGCATGAAATTGTAGTGCTGACTCTAGCCACTGTTTATTACATGATGTGCATGAAATTGTAGTGCTGATTCTAGCCACTGTTTATTATATGATGTGCATGAATTTG
Organism: Potamilus streckersoni; assembly: GCA_016746295.1. Lineage (NCBI taxonomy): Eukaryota > Metazoa > Mollusca > Bivalvia > Unionida > Unionidae > Potamilus > Potamilus streckersoni. Next base: position 2,771,823 of record JAEAOA010002216.1, on the reverse strand, counting down.
TAGTGCTGACTCTAGCCACTGTTTATTACATGATGTGCATGAAATTGTAGTGCTGACTCTAGCCAATTTTTATTACATGATGTGCATTAAATTGTAGTGCTGATTCTAGCCACTGTTTATTACATGATGCACATGAAATTGTAGTGCTGACTCTAGCCACTGTTTATTACATGATGTGCATGAAATTGTAATGCTGAATCTAGCCACTGTTAATTTCATGATGTGCATGAAAATTTAGTGATGACTCTAGCCACTGCACCAGAGCACCTACAGTTAACTAATGTCTTTAATGTGTGCAATACCTTACCTGTTGCTAAATTTGCATAGCTGGTTTTTCTTTGAGTGTAAATTATGACTGAACCATGAAAAGTCTGTCCTCACATTAGGGTGAAGCAGGATCTTCAAGAACAATGCTTGAGAACTTTGTACATGATTGAAATGCTCCCTTCATCTAATTTTCAGTTGCTGTTTTGTGTGCCATATTCTTTGTGAACTGGAGGATTATATCTGACAGATTTTTTTTTATCACTTTTTAATTAAGTATTTTTTTTTAGGAATTGTATACACTTGTTCCTTAGACATGGTATACATCTTGGCAGTATATTTTCCCATATAAGGGTGTTAGGTTTTCACATTTTTGTTGCTTATTTAGATAACAATTTCTAAGTAGCTAAAGATAGTTAATTTATTTTAATTTCCTTATACTTGCTTGTTTCAGTCAGTAGACTCACCTATCAGTTGTTTTACTCATCTTACCTAAACTTTGATTTTTATATTGGATAAACAGGTTGCACATCACTTCTTCACTTTATCTATCAGGCTTGCTTATTAAACTTGTGTATCTTTCACCATTTTAGTTTCAAAACAATTTCCTTAATTACTCCCTTTTGATTAGTATTCATAGTCTACTGTTTATTTGTTTTTTTTGGCTAAGTTTTAGTAGCCTTTGTTGTTGTTATTAGCCCTGTTGATTTAATTAATTGCTTTGTCAGCCTTTTATGCTTAGTATTGCTACAATTTTAACATTTTATCTTAGTGAAACACCCAGAGAAGGTGTTTTGGTTTTGCTGAATATGTTAGATAATAGACTTAGTTCATGCTTTACCTATTACAAAGCTTTTTTTACATCAGTCTTCTTGCAGGATCTCTTTTTCAAGAGCAATGTCTAAGGAAGATGTCACTAATCGTGGCCATAAGAAATATGCCTTGCACATACACACCACTTGTATATCCTGTATGCACTGTAAGAAGACAGATGGCTGTCTATTTTGTAGATTTTGGTCTGACCAATTATGGGAACTTTTGGATAGATGACAAACTTTCCAGGTGGGGAAGCATTTATCCCCATCTTTTTCAGAGATTTTCAAGTTTCTTGATTTTAACAGATTCTTTCCTCACTTCTTGCATTGATACCTCACTTGGACTGCCCGCTCAGTTATATGAAGAAGGCCTGTCACAAATGCCTGAGATGTATGGGTTTCTCATACAGGGCTGACCCATTATTCTGGAAAGATCTGGTTCACCCTAAGGGGATTAACCCCACCGCACCCCACCCCACCCCACCCCACCCCACCCCAAAAGAAATCTACTTGTTTATAACTGTTTAATCTTAATAGATAATTAATTCTAATTGTCAAGGTCACATAAGTTGTAAAATTGTTTCTTGTTGCTGTTTCCCATTGGTTTTGAATTTTAAGATTCTTCAAAGTTTAAAATGGACTATTTATTGTATCTAGCATATATGTATGCATGTTAGATCAGTGTGATTGTCTGTTCTTTACATAAAACACTGAATTGATCTTTGATGTAATGTATATTTCTTTATGTTTGATCTTTTTAATGTACAGTGTGACCCTGTTTTAGCACGCTCTGATATAACACAAATTTGGATATCACACAAGTCATGGCATGGCTCACACAATTTCATATACATGAATTTTTCTTGTACACAAAAAATTTCGTTTTTAAAAATACGAAGAAAATGTCAAAAGTTTATGATCATTTTGGTGAAGATATCACGTATGAATAATACAAGACAATTGTGGGTTGGCTTCTGAAATTTTATATGTATATGTATTTTTCTCATACACAACAAAATAGCTTTTCTTCTTAGGAGTACAAAAAACATGTAAAAGTTCATTCAGGGATCATGCACAGCTTCAACAATGTTGCAAATTGTAATTTTGATTCCTTATTGGCAGCAAAATATACCATCTGGTGATTTTTTTGTTTTTGGCAACATTTTTGGTTGTTTAAACTTGTATATACAACCATTGGATGGGTTTGGAGTGGAGAAATTCAGATGCCCCATGAAAGGAATCCATAAACTCTATATAAAATGCACTAAAATTTATCTATTGTTACATAAACAAATTCTTTGTCCATATTGACAAACCATCTTTACAGTGCATCATTATGTCATAATCCACTTATGTTGACATCTAGCATGAGTACTCTGTGTTGGGAGATATCTGCTTTTTTCATATTCTGTCTTTTGTCTGATTTCCAGCTGCATGCTAGTTATAAATATATTTACAAAGACTGACATTTGTATGTTGATGTTAATTAAAATCCTTCCCAACACTCACATTTTCTTAATTGTAATCCATGTCATGAGACTAAAACACTTGCGTTTCAAGTTTCAATCGATGTATTTCTCATTTAATTTGCATCAATTTAAGATGGTTACTGTGCCAAAGAAGCATGCATTTATTACCTAATCCCTCCCCTTCCTCCCCTCCCAACTACTATGTTAGTGGGGTCATACTGTACTTGCTTTACATTTGTTGAAATATATGCATTATCAAAGTTGCCAACAGACATTTAAAAAATACATGTATCATCTTTATGTTTGTTTACATGTCAAGACAGTTTTTAATTGTCTGTGTCTCTCTAAAAGAGAGCTTATTACAGGCATTCAACTTTGTTTATTTGTTTTAAACTTTTTTTTCCAAATAGGCAGAAAATACAGAGTATCAGGGCACAGTGTTGAAACCATTATTTGCTTGGATACATCTGAGTCCATGAAAGGGCCATTGTGGACAAAAGCTATTACATTTGCAAAGAATTTTATACTAGGTTAGTATTATTGTGACAGAGTAAAAAACACATTGTTTAACAATTTTAGAGTGTATATACTGCTAATGTATGAAAAAAAGAGTTAACTTTCTGTATACCAGGTAAATAATAATGTTGATATAAGCATCTTTGTTATCTTCATAAACACATCTACTTACATACATACATATATATATATATATATATATATATATATATATATATATATATATATATATATATATATATATATATATATATATAATGTATAATAGAACAAAAGGCATTTCCAACATGGTAAATTAAGATATATATTTACAGTCTTACAGTATTCTGACAGCAGACAATATAATGTAAATATCTTGTACATGGAATACTGAATATGCATTCTGTAAAACTTATTTTCAATCATCCTATTTATTTATAGGTTCATATATTGCATGAACTCTGATGGTTTTGTCTTGATATCATTCTTTTATTTTTCTGCTTCATGTTTATTCATCAAATAATCTCACACAATAAATAGTATTTGGTGTTTTATGCTAGTTGAAAGACTGCCATAGTGTACATGGAAGAAAACTTTTATACAAGCAAAAATACTTTTATTCAAAAGCAACAGAAAAAGAAATGAAATGTTGATATTAACTCTCTGAAACTAACCCAAGAAAATTTGTATATTTTATTGTGACCTAATTGTTTAGCTTGTAAGACATGAAAAGTTCAAGCCGTAATTATTCTGGTTTGTTGTTTGGTTAGTATTTTGATGAAGTTTTGCATCAGCTGTATGAGTCTCTTGTTTTTGAGGAAGTTACACCAGTATGAGGTTACATGAATATCTCTTAATTTTTCAGCCAATGTGGGTATGTTAGAAAGCTGCAAATGGTTTCTGTGGGTTGGTTGTTCCTGACAGGTTTACCCAGGTTCTTCTACCAGTTATACTGGTTGCCATATATAGCCTATCTTGTGTTGAAAAATGTCATTAAACCTCAACACAATAAAAACAACAACAAACAACTTTTATTTGCAAATAACTGCTGCGTAATGATGGGATAATGTTTTCTTTCCTATAACAAATCATGACTTTGTTAGCACATGATCTCATGCATTTTAACTTTTTCTGTTTTCTTTTATTTATTATTATTGTTTAAAGGGGAGGTGCATTCATAACTGGTCTCCTTATTTACCTTTTATTATGTTTATTCTTTTTCAACAGAAGTGAAATATCACCCATGTAGAGATCCAAGTGTATTTGAGCGAATAGGACTTGTTACTTTTGGACATGTAACGTGTGTACAAGCTCATCTTACAAGACATTATGACGATGTTCTTTCAAAACTCGGTAATACAAAATTGTATGAATGTCAAATTAGGTTAAGAGGATGATTGTTCTTTGCATGAAAATAACCTCTTATATTTCCTGTCTATTCTGTCATTAGGATATTCATAAGGGGCCTCGAGTGGCTGAATGGTCTAAAGCGCTGTCCATTATGGATTGCTCAGCTGCCATCTCACCTCTGTCTGCGTGGGTTCGAGTCTAGAATTCGGCGAATGTGGATATGTGAGAAAGCTTGCCAGTAGCTTCTCGTGGGTCAGTGGTTCTTTCCGGTGATTTTCCAGTTTCTTTCTCCACCATTAATACTGGCTGCCATGAATAGCCTATTGTGTGCTGAAAAATGGCATTAAGACCAACAACAACAAGGATATTAATGAACTTGTTGATTGTAATCCATTTACAAATATATTATGGAATCGGAGAGTGCAGTAGAGTCTATCTAATGTAGTATAGTCTAAAGTATTGTAATAATGTATAGTAGTGTGCAGTGAAATATAGTATAAAAAGTATTGTAATAATGTATAGTAGTGTGGATTGAAATATAGTCTAAAGTATTGTAATAATGTATATTAGTGTGCAGTGTAATATAGTCTAAAGTATTGTAATAATGTATAGTAGTGTGCAGTGAAATATAGTCTAAAGTATTGTAATAATGTATAGTAGTGTGCAGTGAAATATAGTATAAAAAGTATTGTAATAATGTACAGTAGTGTGCAGTGTAATATAGTCTAAAGTATTGTAATAATGTATAGTAGTGTGCAGTGTAATATAGTCTAAAGTATTGTAATAGTGTATAGTAGTGTGCAGTGAAATATAGTCTAAAGTATTGTAATAATGTATAGTAGTGTGCAGTGAAATATAGTATAAAAAGTATTGTAATAATGTATATTAGTGTGCAGTGTAATATAGTCTAAAGTATTGTAATAATGTATAGTAGTGTGCAGTGTAATATAGTCTAAAGTATTGTAATAATGTATAGTAGTGTGCAGTGAAATATAGTCTAAAGTATTGTAATAATGTATAGTAGTGTGGATTGAAATATAGTATAAAAAGTATTGTAATAATGTATATTAGTGTGCAGTGTAATATAGTCTAAAGTATTGTAATAATGTATAGTAGTGTGCAGTGAAGTATAGTATAAAAAGTATTGTAATAATGTATATTAGTGTGCAGTGTAATATAGTCTAAAGTATTGTAATAATGTATAGTAGTGTGCAGTGAAATATAGTATAAAAAGTATTGTAATAATGTATATTAGTGTGCAGTGTAATATAGTCTAAAGTATTGTAATAATGTATAGTAGTGTGCAGTGTAATATAGTCTAAAGTATTGTAATAATGTATAGTAGTGTGCAGTGAAATATAGTCTAAAGTATTGTAATAATGTATAGTAGTGTGGATTGAAATATAGTATAAAAAGTATTGTAATAATGTATATTAGTGTGCAGTGTAATATAGTCTAAAGTATTGTAATAATGTATAGTAGTGTGCAGTGTAATATAGTCTAAAGTATTGTAATAATGTATATTAGTGTGCAGTGTAATATAGTCTAAAGTATTGTAATAATGTATAGTAGTGTGCAGTGTAATATAGTCTAAAGTATTGTAATAATGTACAGTAGTGTGCAGTGTAATATAGTCTAAAGTATTGTAATAATGTATAGTAGTGTGCAGTGTAATATAGTTTAAATAATTGTAAATTTTTGTGTAGTATTGTGCATTGTAACATAGTCTAAAGTATTGTAATACTGTGTAGTAGTGTGCAGTGTAATAAAATACAATACAGTATACTTATGTTTAGTATTATAAATCAAAATTAAATTTCTGAATGAGAAATTACTCTATATTAAGTGACTACATTGGTAATGTACACAATTATTTTACACAATGTAAGAGTTATATATATATATATATATATATATATATATATATATATATATATATATATATATATATATATATATACATACAGTGACCCACAATAAAGAAAGTTATTTTACATTGAAGATACACTTTCACCAAGCGGGCCTAGACCATTGATGCCAGGTTTAAAAATGTGTGAAATTGCAATTAAGAGTGCTGGTGAGTGACATTTTATGTTTCATATGTCATTAGTCAATACTGAGTGTTTCTTTTTGTTTTAGTTATGTAATATATTATAATAATTTTATTCACACTACATCCATGGGCAAAAGTCCAGCAATTTGAAAGAGATGTGACAGAACAAAATATTAATGCAACAGTTTTCTCTAACAATCAATTATAAATGTATTAATTCAACATGCAAAGTGAAGCACTTCATTTCATATTCTATTATTACTGTTAGTGATGTTATTGATAAATTACTACACTCTGTTTCTATGCAAAATGCAAATGCTGTTAACACTGTTATTCGCAAATGTTCATGTTGCACCATGGGAACTAACATAACCAATTACAACTTGACATCCTTAATTGTAGTACACATCAGAGGTCCCAGAGTATGTGATTTGCATATTATTTGTATGAATTTGTATACTTGTAAAGTGGTGATGTAAAGAACTGAAAATTAGTTAAAAATTGCACATATAAAAATGTACTCTGTGCAGAATAAAATTTTATTCAACTGTTCACTCATAAGGTGCTTGTCACGTGTATTTTTTCATAACTGTTTACAGGTCTAGTTTCTTTGGCTTGATATGAACAGTTGTTAAACTAAATTTGATTGGTCCATTCTGTCATAGTTTGAACCATGCAATAAAGAAGTTTTTTAATGCATGTTCATAATATGGGCTATCTAGGAGACCCAGAAAGCCGATTCCCAGAAAATGACAGATTCCCCAAAAATGGGTTAAAAGACAATTTTGTTAGACAAATACTGGCTGATCATGGCCGAATGCAATTTATTCTTAAAGTTAGGAAGCATATCATTTTATTTTAGCTGGTTGTTAATCAAGATATCAGTAAGTGATTTTGAACCCAAATGCCATGGTAAATTTGAGTACAGTGTATATGCAGGTGCATCTATTTACTCAGTTACACTCCATTATGCTTAAATAGAACCAAGTGCATAATTTTTAATATTAAAAGTATACTAAACTTCCTTATTGGTGTATTTAAACAAGTTAGATTTTGTGAAATATTATTAGAGCTGTTCCTTTAAAACATACATGGTGGGCACTTTTAAAGTGGGTTATTAAGCCATAGATGCATTCTAGAATTTTCTTATCATTTTAACATGAACTCTGTGAAATCAAAGCACCATGGCATATAGTTTCTAAAACCTGCCTTATCTGGGTACCATGCATGTTCTAATGGAACAGCCCTTAACAATAATCTGTAACTTTTATCATTTTTCTGATCATGTGACAATGGGTGCATTTGTCAGTTGAAATTTAGTTTTAATTTGTGGTTGAATTCATCACAAATGATTTCACAATTTTGTACCTTTCTCTATTTTTCTGCCTATTAATAATTAATAGATTCTCCATGGTCATCAACATCATTTCATTGCACAATTGTTTAGTTCTGATTATTTATAAATGACTGTTATTCACTTTGTTTGGATCCTCAAACATTCATATACTTTTGGTAGGTAATTTACAGATCCCAAGGAGTATGCATGGCAAACTCCATGTTAAAGTACATGGACATTTTTGGATGAGAATAACCTAAAAGGGGTGATGCAGTACAATTTGGATTGAATGTGTGCTGTGAAGAGAAAGCTATGCATGTTGATAAACAAATTCATACTACCCTATGTTTTGACAGTTAAACTCAATATATTCTTTTCTTATTTCAGTCTAGTACATGGTCACCATTTTAAAAGTCTATAGGGATCAATAATTTCCATCAGGTAGTTGTTTGGTAACAGAAAGATGCAGATCATTTAATAATCAGGACTGATAGACTTTAGTTAAGCAAAATCAATATTATGTTATAAAATAATATAGTTTAATTTAAGATGAGTAAATGTGCATACATGGACTGTATTATGCATTTTTATCAGTTAGATCCTTAACTAAGTACTTTAAAGTTTATCAGGTGTCTCTGGGACTATAATTTGGGTTTGGATTTTTTATTGCACAAGAGTATGTGTTGTTGATACATTCTCACGCAATTATTCTTTCTTGAACACAAAACAGAAATCAGTTTATCTTTTTTATTTTTTATTTTTTTTTTGTTTATGCTGGCCAAACGTCTTTGTTGTTCTGTTTGCAAACATTTAACATCTGCCAAATTTATTTTCTGTGATTGTATTTTTTGTTTCTTGTCTTTGTCTTTGAATTCCTATACAAAGTATCTTTTTACCCAGAAAGTTTTTATTTTCCTGACAAAACTGGTACAAAATAGTTGTCATAAATTGCTATGAGTCTAAAGTTTCTATTGACATATAGTGCCTTTCTTGTGTCTATGAACTGCAGGTTAACAACATTGAACAATTTTCCTATCAACTGATTTTTTTTTTTTCCAATCCTCTTTAAGTTTCATGAAGTTCAGTGGCAGCAAAGTTGTCATGTAATGTTTTAGATTTTTCTTTAGATGTTTGATGCAAAGTTCTATTGATTGTCTAGGAAAATAAAGTTTGACAGCTTTAGATAAAGCTTCTTCTGCAGTGTACTGAATTCCATGAGTGCAGATATGCAAAAGTCTATAGTATCAATTTATGGATGATTCAATTTTACTATAATTATAAGGGAAAAATGTTTTCTGTAAGTCCAGTTTAATGCATCATCATGCAGAACAATGGACCTAAAAATAGGGGATTATCACTAGTTTCCTTTCAGGTTAGTCTTTCATTATGGTCTATACAAGGTGTAACATAATAGTACCACAAGTTAAATGTCCTATCAATTGCTAATGTTCCTGATCTTGATGTTATAAAATGCTGGATGCCCATCATTGGTATAGCAAATTTTGGATGATACCTGGTTTTTGCAATGCACAACATTTTGAATAAAATGATGGTCACTGCATAGATATGACTTACATAACATTTTTACATTTTCCTTTCCCTTCTAGACAGCACTTCATGGTCCAAGCATATTATTTGTGTTTGATGGTTGGGAACTGACCTATGAACACACAGACTATTTTTCTTTATTTCATGATTATCCTCAGAAGTGAAACAACTTTTGTAGGATTCCTCATATTTTAGAATGGAATAGTATCTATAAAAAGTGACTACATCACTTAATACTGGTTGAGAATTAAGTGGCACCCAATAGAAAACAACCTTATGCTTTTGCCTGGTAAAGCACCCAATAGAAAACAACTTTATGCTTTTGCCTGGTAAAGCACCCAATAGAAAACAACCTTATGCTTTTGCCTGGTAAAGCACCCAATAGAAAACAACTTTATGCTTGTGCCTGGTATAGTACTCCTCCTCCAGAGAAAATTCAATCAAAATGTGAGTAAGATGTCAATAATGATCAACTAAATTAAAGATTTCATGAATTTCAATTATTGTTATTATAAACTATTAAAACTATCCATTATTCTTTATTACCTTTTAATGATTCCAAACCAAAACAAAAGAAAAAGAAATAAACTTTAAGGAGCATGAAAATTATTGTATTTATTAATTTTAGTCTTCTATATACCATCTACAGAAATGAAGCACATCTAGTCCATTTGAATTGTTGATTCAATATGTTAGTAAGAGAATGGATGCAAACCATATCTGCAGTCAACAAGAGAAAGTGGCTGCTTAAAATGTATACATTCATCATTTAACAAATAATATATCCTAAGATATAGTTATTATGGTTGTTTTGACTTTATTTTAATACAGGTAAAACCAATTAAAACACATTCAGTATAATGTAATTCTGCTTAAAATGCGAAGGCAGCATGGCTCCCATTTTTTAACTGAAGGTGACCTCTCGTTTTAACATCCTAAATACATGCTCTCAGAAAAGCCAATTATTTATATCCATAGCAGTGTATATGATCTAGAGGTTAGTTAAAACTGATGACATTGAAATTTCAATGCACTTTTTCTATGGGGAAATGTTTCCAAAAATTTGTGAATGTGATCCTCCTTATATCAGGATGTTCTTCTTTGGACCATGAGAATAACATCATAATGAGTTTTAACTGTATATTTCAGTGGAGTTGAATACAGATATGTACCAATGAAAATGGCAGAGAAATCTAATTCATGCAGTAAATTTAAACAGTCATAATTTTCTTAAAATGCATTTTAATTTTGTAAAAACAAATTGTCATTCGCATTCAATAATGAGATTGCTCAAACAGCAAAGAACTCGATAATTGTTCTTTTACCAGGTATATCTCAAATTGTAATGCTGAATATAAATTAGTATGTCATCTTTAAGGATTTAAAGAATGTCCTGATGTGTATACTATATGAATGTGCAAAATGATAATTGAATGCTTTGAGTAACTTTTTCTTGAGAACATTCAGGGTTCCTTATGTTCTGACATTTGCAATTCTGTAATTGCAGGTCGTGGGGGCTTACAAATGAACAAAATGAGGATATTTCCACGCATCATACTAATAACTGATGGCAAAACAACATCCCATAGCTATCAAGAAGGATCAGACTTCTCCTTCACTCAAGACCTGGCAAGTATTTTAATAATTATTTTATCAGGATCATTTTCTGGCAATAATTTTCACCAGTGTGTTTGAAGTGTGTTGATGGCATCTTCTTTAATTAAGAACAAATGTTGGCAGTTTTAGCTACTTTACAGTTGTGAGACAATTTCAATAACCTCTTTTTATTTTTCCATCCCTCATGTGTGAGTGAATTTGCAAATGAACAAAATTTCAGGTAATATTTTTCTCAGCCTGATGACCTTTTGCATTATTAATTTATTTTTGGTTATTTGCATTACTGGTGAACTCACTTTCAAGGCATGGCAGCCAATAGGTGCATTGCATGATTTTCATTTTTTTAAAACAGAAGTCTTGGGTTACTTGCTTATACAAAATTCCAAGGAAAAAATTAATTTCTGATCTCTTGCTAATGTGATAATTTGGAGTTATTATATAAATTAAAATTTCAGGATGACATGCTTCATGGCTAAATTTCAGAATGAGGCCATCACATGCTTCATGCTTAATGTCAATGTCAGTATTCAACCAGAAGGTAAAGCTGAGTGCCATCAACCAACCTCATTTACCTTGATAAGTATTGTTAGGAGCATGACTTCATACATCATATACATGGATCTTCCTGTTTCTAGCAGATTACATTTCAGATAAATTCCACATGCATGCATACAGGAAATGATTGTGAACAAAACAGTCAGCAATGCCCATATTATGTGCATTGCAGCATCAGTGTCTGACGAAGCAAGGGCTTAATTAAAATAATAGTAATAACATGACACCACCTATGACATCTGTAAATAAAATCATTTCGAAATAAATGTCAGTACTCGACAAGTGTCACATATTGCTTTTCTTTCTAATACAACAATTTTAAGAAGTATGCTAGTTCTGTAATATATGTTTGTATATTCCAACCCATCATATACTGTACCTACAGTGTTTCTGTTGATGCTTCCCAGCATATTAGGCATTATTTATTCATTTCTACTTGGTGATTGACTTGGTCTTTGTCCATGTGGTTCCTTTCAACTTGACATCATATGCTATCATTAATTGCAGTGTTCAAAGTTCATTTTGTGAGAAAATTTGTATTGCTTTATAGCATGCTTCAATACCTTCCCAGATTTTCTATTTTATCTCTTGAACAGATGCTAATTATTGGTTTTTTTAGGTCTGACATGGGGAATGGGAGTAAGGTACAGGTGCACTGAATGCTTTATTGCAGAGAACAGAATTTTGACCTATATGCAGCTAATTCTTTCCCCACTGCCAAAAGTTTCTCATGGGAAAGAATGGGCTACCTGAATCTTCCCACCTCTAGTGAGTTCTTCACCACCCCTCCCACAACAACCAGTTAGTTTTCCCCTCTAGTTATTTCTTTCCCCAGCTACAACTAATTAGTTTTCTTTTCATTAATGGATTCTATGGTAAAAAGCTTAATGCCCACATGTGAAATATCATTCATGTTATGGGTTACTTAATAAACGTGAGGGGGACAGAATCAGCTACCTGCTAGCTGATTTTTTCCCCTTACAACTAAATAATTTCTTTTTGTTAATGGGCTCTTTCTTAACATGTGTAAGGCCTACAAGTGAAATATGATACATGTAATGGTTAGTTAAAAAATTTCACATATGGTTTTCATTAATACAGATGACAATTTCAGACTAATAAACTTTCAAAAATCACTTATACAGCATAAGAAAAAACATTTAATTAAAATGTTCATAACTTCTTAGGAACATAAAATTAACTTAAAATGGTCCTTTGCAAGGTTTTGTGAATAAATTCCAGACTGAGTGAAAGTGTCCAAGGAAAAGGATGCTGGGTACCACAACCAGTCATACTGTTTAACTATTTTGGAATTTTATCCATTATGTACATAAATATCCATGATATGTAACTATCCATGATATGTAAATATCCATGGATAATAGCTGCAGCCATAATCTCAGCATATTAATTACCCACACAGTATCTGACATCATATTACTGTCCTATAAATACTTATTTATATGGTTGCTGAGGTAGTTGCTAAGCTTTTTAGAAACATTTATGAAGCACATTTACCCGACTCTAATATTACAGCAAATTGTTTAGCTTTCTTTGCTTCCTAAAATTGCAAGTCTTATAAATGTAAATATACAATTACCATCACCTTGTACTATTTGCAGTTTTGATAGGATTGAGGAAGTCTTATGTAAATTATTCTTTGGTCACTTCATAAAGGTGATATGCAATTTCCTGCAACTATGTTTGCATCAATTTTCTGGAGGCAAATTAAGATGTATTTCTGATAATCAAATTGTTTTGGTTTTTCTTGTGCACCTGGGGCACCTTTGGAAATCTTGTTGGCAAACATTTCAATTTTGTGATCATTTGTCTATTAAGAACTTCAGGTGGAATACCATTACTTTTTTATTATTGGAGGAGCTAAAGTCTGATTGGTTTTATTGTCATGTCTTTTCAGTAGTTCTTTCTATGTTTTCTTGGAATTTGTGGCATCTTTGGTGGTGGTGACTTTTGTCATAGCTTGTCTTTTTGTATACATTTTCAGATGGCTACAATGATAGATGTTAGACAGTGTCATGCCTTTATGTTCATTTTGCAGTCTTACCCTGCCCTTAGTAAGAACATCTTTAAATACATAATGCCTACCCACTGTGGTGCCTGTTTGAAGCTTAGATTTCTTATTTTATTGGCATTCTTCATTAGAGTAAGAGCTCCCTTTTTAAAGGTTTGTAAGAATTTATTGCTTTTACTGAGATTTTGCTTTTGATGAAGCTATACTTTTCTAATGCTGCCTTTCTGTTACACATTGACCTAGAAACACCCTGTGTTAATTAAATCTTTGCCAATGCATCATGAGAAAACTCATTGCAATCTCTGCTCTGGCTAGGTTTGGATATGATAAGAGCCCTCCTACAATACATAATCTCAAAAGGTGTGACCTTGGTAGATGCTTGAACACTTGTCCTGTATGCAAACAAGTGTCCTGGACAGCCAGATGTCTGTTTTTTGGTTGGTTACCTTAGATAGCATTTCATTCAGGGTCATATAAAAGTTACATTCTCTCTGTCCATTGGGTTGTAGATGGTTTGTAGAGGAAATCTTTATTAAGCTAAGACAATGGATTTTGAACCTTTTGCATTTATTTTTATTTCTTTTGATCTTTGATAGATTTTCTTTCTGCTTATGACAAATCATTATGAAGCTAAGACAATTAAATGATATTTATGTTTGCCACTTTAATCTTGGGGTCAGATTCAGTCATAGAAACTATATTATTAGTTTTTGGTTAAAGTTTTCCATTTGCCTATATTTTCTAAACCCATATTGGTTTTTCATTATGCTAAAGAAGACTTGTCATGATTCTTAAATAATTTCATTCTGCATATCAGATTCTTGCATTTGAAATTGGGCTTAAGGTCACAGTCTGTGTTATAGTTTGAGTCAATTTGTTTATTATTTCTCTATACTTCCAAAGCCCCAGAATGGAATTTTTTCAAAAATTTATGATTTTTTGGGGGGAGTTCAAACAATTCATTCAACAACATGTTTTGGATCTTGGGATCATGATCTATTAGTTTGGTGCATGAATATATTTTTTTAGCTTTCTCATCTTGTGAAAATTGTTTAGAGGCAACACATAACCTGAAGCAGAAACTGCAAGGACTAAACTCAGATGTTTTTTAATTCTAATTCACACTTTTGACCCCTATCTTATTGTTAGTCCAGAATTATGATCAAAGTACACTCGACTTTCATCCATGTTTTAAAATGATCATGTTGTTGGTGAATTCATCTGCTTCTCTTCTGAACTTCACGAATTCATCAAATGATTTTATATTGTCCAATTTTTGTGAGCGACACTGGGTCATCGATGTCTGTGCATGAAGAACTATATTGTTTCACTTTAACAATTTTTCCATTATTTCAATTTATTTTCAAAATTACCATCAATTCCAATGAAAATGATCCAAAGTTAGCTACCATATCTTGGCCGTCTTTGTCCTGTCAGTAAGTTCAAAGAAGGAGTTTACTACTTTCTGCCAATTGTGTTCATTCACTATCTTGGCTTCTATGTACTTGGCATCTGTAGATAAAATTAATACAAAGTTCATTGATGTCTGCAGTTAAATAGTATTGATACTTTTGTAACCAGTGCTGGTAAAAAGATAGTCACTTGCACTCAAGTGAATGTGTTTTCAAATAATGATATTTATTTGCGATATACTGTCATATAGTAGATGTGGATATAATTCAGTCTTGGCTATTTTTAACCTAACACCATTTCATGTGTGAATGGCAGTTGTCTTTATTATATCAGTTGGTTATTTCCCTCTCATTTGCATAATTATCTGCTTCTCTTCAGGCCTGCATGAATTCATCACATGATTTTATTGTCTTCAACTATTCTGGGTGATGCTGAGTCATGGACATATGTGCAGGAAGCACCATATGGTGTCACTTTAAAACTTGTTTCCATTTTGTTTCAGAATTCCAGAATTCCCGTGAATACTGGTGAAAAGAAACCAAAGTTTGCTTCTATATCTCTGCTTTGTTTATATATTCCAAAAAAATAAAATTAAAATATATGCACACTTAAAAGAATCCATTATAAGTCGGCTTCTGATGTTTGCTTGCTTTGCAATAAAATAACTTTTGTATTGAAATCCTTTTTTTAAAAAGTAACCAAACTTGGTTTCATAAAAATAACCTTTCTTTTTGAAATATCATGTCAGTTAAGTTCAAAGAAGGAGTTTACTGCTTGCTGCCAGTTGTGTTTACTCACATCCTGGGCTTCAATGTACTTGGCATCTCTAGAGATAATTGATACAAAAGAACATTGATGTCTGCAGGTAAAAAGTAATGAAACTTTTATAACCTTTTATAAAGCGCTGTCTGTTATGGATCACTGCCATCTCACCTCGGTCTGCGTGGGTTCGAGTCTAGGATTCGGCAAATGTGGATATGTGAGAAACTTGCCAGTAGCTTCTTGTGGGTTGGTGGTTCTTTCCGGTGATTTCCTTGTTTCTTCCTCTGCCATTAATACTTGCCACCATGTATAGCCTATCGTGTGCTCAAAATGGTGTTAACCCAACAACAACTACAACAACAACATAACCTGTGCTGGTGTAAAGATTGTTAATCACACTCAAGTGAATGTGTTTTCAAGGACTGATTTTTATTTGTGAGACACTCTCATAAAGTAGACTTGGATATAATTCAAACTTAATTATTTTGCACCTGAAACCATTTGTCTTCAAGATATTGGTTGATTATTTCCCTTTTGTTTGTGATTTTGATGGATTTCATTTTCAGTCGGATAATATATTCAAACCTTTGAGCACAACCAAACACAGTTTGGTTTTCAATGTTCATGTCAATGAATAATGTGATGTGTGTTATCGAACATGAGCAATTGATGCTTAGTATGGAAGCCTAAGCTACATATACAGATTTCATGGTTATATTTTAGTCTTTAATGCTCATGTTGAAAAATAAGGAATAAATGATTACAATGCAAGGTTAGTTTCTTTTTTACTATCAAAAAAGTGTTTTGCCTTACTGAAAATGTCTTTTTATAATTGGCAGGTCTGTTACTAGTTGTTTGTTATCACTACTACCTCCAACTGACTAGAAGAAAACCTTGCATGAAATTTGGTTCACAATTTCATCAAGACATCTTGTTGGCCCATATAAAAAGTATGAACAATGTATCATCAGTGCCCCTTTTGAATGGATTAGCATTTTTGTTTGGTCCTTGTTGAAAAAATTGTTTTGATTTGACTGCTAAATGGTTGCCACAGCAGGCATCCTTAACATAATGTTATTGCCCCTTCTTCTGTACAAATGGTTGTACAGACATGAAGCATTAATTAAAATGCTTTTTATGAGCTGACCCTGTATGAAGATGGTGCAGATCTGTTCTCCAGCATCATCACCAAGGCAACACACTCTTGTAGTTTCCTTGCCTCTTTAAAAGGCCATAATTTTGATGTGAGTTTTCCTAAAAATAATTTCAATGATAATGTGGATGATCCTGGAATTAAATAGGTAGGGTGGCTCATTTTTGTAGACTGCCTGATTTAGAGGAGGAAAACATTGAATTAGGGCAATTTATTGTCAAGGGAGCCTTTTCTTCTAAACAGCTTAACTTATAACTTTATGACTATAGTTTTAGATATGCATTTTCTCCATGATCACTAATTCAGTAACTAAGACTAATATGAGAAGGAAAGATAATCATTATGCTTTTGTAGCACTAGAAGATGATGGAAGCAAGACATTTTACTCAATATATAGAGTTTTAAGATTTTTAAAGTTGGCATTTAGCATTGGGTATGGTAAATTCCCAAACAGTCATTCTGCCACTATTAAAATTGAAGTCACTAGGTAAAGTATCTATATTTTTATCATGCAGATTGTAAACCAATATTGCTTACATTATTATTTTTTTTTGAAGAACATTTTCTACAAATTAATTGCTGTTTCTCTTTCTATCATTTTCTGATAAATTCAAAGCATTGTAGTTGTCATCCTTTAATTGGAATATGATGTATTTCATCATACAGCAGTCCCCTTATATGACCACCCTTCTGCACCAGGAAATTGGCCTTATAGGACAGCTGGGATTTCAATTCAGGGACTATATGTGTATGTAAATGTATGTGCATATACTAAGAAAGCAACTTATAACTTCAGCCAGTTAATATCTTAATTGAAAAGAAGAAATATTATTAAAATCTTCTTTTCTTAAAAACAGTTATTTCAAGGTAACATAAATTAATAGTTGATATTCTTATGCATGGAATGTGAATGGGATATTGTTGGCATGCACATTACGAAACCTTTATAAAAACATTTTTTAAATCTTGGTACATACATTTTTCATATTTAAAATAAATCTCTTTCCATTCACTCCATTTTCACACAGCTACAGAGAATATTCTCCTTATCTTTGACAATTTTGTTTATTTGAGTCTTCCAACAATATTTTTGGCTCTGCCAATTATCATTAAGTTGAACAACCTCTACTTTATTTCTAAAGTATAATATATCATCAATTATGTGATTATATATTAAAATTTTGCAGTGATTTATTCCTATGTTGCTAAATGTACAGTACTGCTATTCAGTTTTGCAGACAAATCTTTTGCAAATCAAGTGCCTTTTTTTGAAGAAAGTGATACATGTAGCATCAAATGATTTTTTTAGTCTTTGTCTGGTACCCTGTTTTGTTCAAGGTTAATTTCTGTGTTTTTTAATCCACAAAATCTAATTTAGCCCAACTGACCATGTTATAATCTTGCCATTTACATCCTATCTTAATCATCAATTACAACAACAACAAATTCTCAGTGAAGCCCAAAATCAGTCAAAACATTGCTGACCCATTTCCTGTAAATGGTGGCATTACTTATGTAATAATAACCCTAGTAATACATGTACTGTAGTCAACTCTTCTCTCATTAATGAAAACCTGACATCGGGAATGATTTTTAGATTACTTACCTTACAGTAATTAAATACTGGTTTTGGACACATATTAAAATAAAATTTAGCCACTTGTGAGGGCTAAATTTTATATTTTTGCACTTATATGATGTCTACTGGTCGCATTTAAAGGGTGGCTTTTCTTGAAGGGGTACTTTTCTGCACAAACATATTGGTGCCAAATTATTCTGGCTGTAAAGAGTGGGTGGCCACTGGTCAGGGGAGGCTGTTCGTGAGGGGTGTCATTGTGTATACACTTTTTAAAAAATGTCAGTATTATTAGGATTTTCTGTAACAAGATATCATTATTTTATCATGAACATTATACAGCTAAATAAGTTGTGGTTTTTCAGGATGAGGCTTTGGTAATGCATAGTGTTCAAGAAATTGTGAAAGTTTGTCCTCTCCATATAGATTGTGTGCCACTCGGAGAAAGCAAAATAGTAAGTATATTTCTGCCATCACAGTGCCTTGTGCTGTAAAAAGTATATCAGGATATACTTGCTGTATCAGAATGTAATTATTTTTGCATTTACTAGTGTGATATGAAAACATTTTATGACACTTATAGCAAGTTTTCATGCAATGAATACATCAGACTAGCTAGTAGTTGTAAAACTGTCTTCAGTCAACAGTTGAAAGGCTTTAACCAGTACAAAAAAACAACATAATTTACTCTTGTTTTAAAGAATGTATATGAAACAAATTTTATGGGAATATATGCCACAAGAGAAAAGATTCGAGCCTAAGTAGTTTTTAATAGTAGTAGAATCCAAATTTTTTAATACACCAGATTTGAACATAATTATGTAATTGTGACCATTATGTCAAATTCTTGTCAAATTTCATTCAGATAAAGGACAATGGATAACAATTTTATTTTTATAGGATTTTCTAACCAAAATCTCACAGTCAACCAATGGAAAAATCTATAAGTGTGAAGAGTGGAAGAAACTTGGCAGACGGACAAAATTTTTGGTAAGATATTTGGAATGATCCAATGTTTAACTATATTATAATTTCATTATGGCATTTGCATTATCTTCATTATAATTTCATTGTGGCATTTGCATTATCTTCATAATACATGTAATTTCATTATGGCATTTGCATTATCTTTATTATAATTTCATTGTAGCATTTGCATTATCTTCATTATAATTTCATTGTGGCATTTGAATTATCTTCATTATGATTTCATTATGGCATTTGCATTATCTTCATTATAATTTCATTGTGGCATTTGCATTAACTTCATTATAATATCATTGTTGTGGCATTTGCATTATCTTCATTATAATTTCATTGTGGCATTTGAATTATCTTCATTATAATTTCATTATGGCATTTGCATTATCTTCATTATAATTTCATTGTGGCATTTGCATTATCTTCATTATAATATCATTGTTGTGGCATTTGCATTATCTTCATTATAATTTCATTGTGGCATTTGCATTATCTTCATTATAATTTCATTGTGGCATTTGAATTATCTTCATTATGATTTCATTATGGCATTTGCATTATCTTCATTATAATTTCATTGTGGCATTTGCATTATCTTCATTATAATTTCATTGTGGCATTTGCATTAACTTCATTATAATATTGTTGTGGCATTTGCATTATCTTCATTATAATTTCATTGTGGCATTTGCATTATTTATTGTTGCAAGGAACTAAATCAGCTTAAATGCTTTTGTTCCTCTAAAAGAACACCAAAAAAGAAAACCAAATCAGCAACTAACATTATGGCATTTGCATTATCTTTATTATAATTTTATTGTGGCATTTGTATTATCTTTATTATAATTTCATTGTGGCATTTGCATTATCTTTATTATAATTTCATTGTGGCATTTGTATTATCTTCATTATAATTTCATTGTGGCATTTACATTATCTTCATTATAATTTAATTGTGGCATTTGAATTATCTTCATTATAATTTCATTATGGCATTTGCGTTATCTTCATTATAATTTCATTGTGGCATTTGCATTAACTTCATTATAATATCATTGTTGTGGCATTTGCATTATCTTCATTATAATTTCATTGTGGCATTTGCATTATTTATTGTTGCAAGGAACTAAATCAGCTTAAATGCTTTTGTTCATCTAAAAGAACACCAAAAAAAGAAAACCAAGTCTGCAACTAACATTATGGCATTTGCATTATCTTTATTATAACTTCATTGTGGCATTTGTATTATCTTTATTATAATTTCATTGTGGCATTTGCATTATCTTTATTATAATTTCATTGTGGCATTTGTATTATCTTCATTATAATTTCATTGTGGCATTTACATTATCTTCATTATAATTTCATTGTGGCATTTGCATTAACTTCATTATAATTTCATTGTTGTGGCATTTACATTATCTTCATTATAATTTCATTGTGGCATTTGCATTATCTTCATTATAATATCATTGTTGTGGCATTTGTATTATCTTCATTATAATTTCATTGTGGCATTTGTATTATCTTCATTATAATTTCATTGTGGCATTTGAATTATCTTCATTATAATTTCATTATGGCATTTGCATTTTCTTCATTATAATTTAATTGTGGCATTTGAATTATCTTCATTATAATTTCATTATGGCATTTGCATTATCTTCATTATAACTTCATTGTGGCATTTGCATTAACTTCATTATAATTTAATTGTGGCATTTGAATTATCTTCATTATAGTTTAATTGTGGCATTTGAATTATCTTTATTATAATTTCATTATGGCATTTGCATTATCTTCATTATAATTTCATTGTGGCATTTGCATTAACTTCATTATAATATCATTGTTGTGGCATTTGCATTATCTTCATTTTAATTTCATTGTGGCATTTGAATTATCTTCATTATAATTTCATTGTGGCATTTACATTATCTTCATTATAATTTAATTTTGGCATTTGAATTATCTTCATTATAATTTCATTATGGCATTTGCATTATCTTCATTATAATTTCATTGTGGCATTTTAATTAACTTCATTATAATTTCATTGTTGTGGCATTTGCATTATCTTCATTTTAATTTCATTGTGACATTTGAATTATCTTCATTATAATTTCATTATGGCATTTGCATTATCTTCATTATAATTTCATTGTGGCATTTGCATTAACTTCATTATAATTTCATTGTTGTGGCATTTGCATTATCTTCATTTTAATTTCATTGTGGCATTTGAATTATCTTCATTATAATTTCATTGTTATGGCATTTGCATTATCTTCATTATAATTTCATTGTGGCATTTACATTATCTTCATTATAATTTCATTGTGGCATTTGCATTATCTTCATAATACATGTAATTTCATTATGGCATTTGTATTATCTTTATTATAATTTCATTGTGGCATTTGCATTATCTTCATTATAATTTCATTGTGGCATTTACATTATCTTCATTATAATTTCATTGTGGCATTTGAATTATCTTCATTATAGTTTCATTGTGGCATTTGCATTAACTTTTTTATAATTTCATTGTGGCATTTGCATTATCTTTATTAAAATTTCATTGTGGCATTTGCATTATTTATTGTTGCAAGGAACTAAATCAGCTTAAATGCTTTTGTTCCTCTAAAAGAACACCAATAAAGAAAACCAAATCTGCAACTCACTTTAATTTCAGTTGTTTTAACTCTCATACACAGTGTTTAGACAGGACAAATGTATTTCGCTGATTCTACTGAACATTTGTAGTTCATAAGCAGTGAGTCAAGTTGTGTTTTTATTCCCCATAATTTACTGTATTTTGGATAAGGTGTAAGAATTATTTTGAAGGACCAGTCTGATTCATTGTTGGTGTACTTGCTCTTTCCTAATTGTTGAAACTCAAAGCCATGAGCCTTAAGATTATACTATGTTTGGAGACATTGTATTTTAGAGACAGTGAAAAACCCCAGAAAATACACACCATAGGTCAGTTTTTAAACTTTCTTGAATATACATTTGGAATATGTCCAGTAAAGGCTCATCAAACACAAACATTATTTATACTAATTTGCTGACTAGTCTTTTGTTGTTGTTTTTGGGCTTAACGCCATTTGTCAGCACATGATAAGGCTATTCATGGCGGACAGTATTAATGGTGGAATAAGAAACCGGGAAATCACTGGAAAGAACCACCTACCCATGAGAAGCTACTGGCAAACTTTCTCACATATCTACATTCACCGAATCCTAGACTCGAACCCACACAGACAGAGGTGAGATGGCAGTGATTCGTAATGGACAGCGCTTTAGACCACTTGGCCACTAGGGGCCCCACACTAGTCTTTTGTAGAAATATCAGGGATTAAAATTGAATACAAGTTTTGATTATTTCTGACACCTTTGTTATTTGTGTATGTGAGTCCACACAGAATGAATTTTATATGTGATAACAGTATTACATCCTGATTGTTAATTTGCTGGAGTCTAACTTTTCTCTATATTTTTTCAAGCAGTTATGTTTTATAGTAATTTACATTCTTGGAATTTATTGAAAATAAGCATTTGTAATATGTATGCCAATTTTTTTTTCTATTTCTTCTCTTAAATTATCTGTAGAGCTGGCAGGTTAAGTTAATTGTGATATATACTTTCAGAAATGACATTTTGAGTAAAAAAGCAAATGCACATGCAGAATGACTGAAAAACCAATTGCAGCAAGGAAAATCCTATTTTACTGGAGTTAAAGTTATTTTGTTCAATTCTGGCACCCACAGTCATCATTCTAATCATCTCAGTGTTTGTATATTTCAATTTTCCAGTTTGTAGCATCTCGACACTATAAGGATTTCCTCAAAAAGGGCGATATCGATTTTATAAGAAGTATCATTAGGACTCTTTGGAGCGTTAAAGGAGAAGATTTAGTAAGTTGGTTTATGTGACGTAAACAAGTAGAATCCTTCGTAAAAATTATGATACTCCTGCCATTTTGACATGGAAATTTTTCCACAATTGTAATGGATTGGACTGATTATCACTACACTTAAGGTAAATAGATGACCGATCAGTGTCATAAATGTATGTTTAAGTGAATACTTTTCAATTAATAAGAAATGTAAAGCTCTCAACAGTTTGTTATTGCTTAATGTTGTAAAATCAATTACATCTTTCATCCTGTTAAATATTGGTATGAAATTAGGGTTTTAGAAAATGTCAAATCCAGAAGCGTTCAGATTTTGGACAAAACATTGTGGTGCAAATACTAGAAAAGGACTGACTCAACAGTAACATTTGATGTCCTTTTGGATGTTATAAAAATGGAACTTATCAGTGATGTCACATGTAACCGTTGCAACTCACTGAGGATTATTATAAAGCATAACATGGATTGACATGGATTGCACAGCAAAACAAAAATTACCAGTATGTGAACATAGCTTTTCAGTGATAACAATTGAAATACTGTCCCCCAGTTATGAAGGCTTAAGGATTTGTGAAGCAGGTTGGTTCACATGAGCTGGTTACAAATAAATATGTTAATATTAGCTATCATCACATCAGATGGCATGTACAAACATTGTAATTTCTTCAACATATTATTTTACTACACTTCATAGAAAGGGTTATTGCAAGTTTGTCATACAGTGACAGTGAACTGTAGATTTCAACTGAGCCAATACAAATTTTATTTCTGAGATGTGCCGAAATTCGTTAGGTGATGGTTGTAAAGCAGGGTATATAACTTTGTTTAGAATGTACATTTAAACGACCTTGGGAGCTTGATACTAGAGAATTTTGCTTGATAATGAATAATTGTAACATAACTATAGGACATTCCTGTTTTGTAAAATATTTATAATTTTCAAGTTTGAAAATAAAAATGAAGTCATGTTTAATAGCTTACACCAGAAGTGAAAGTATGATTTTACTTAAAGCAGTCCAGAAATGTTGTGTCTCATATAACAGTGATCTCAGTGAATTCAGAATATATATTAGAAGCAGGGTGATTTATCATTAGTCTTCTGTACATTTTTTGCAACAAAATGAAAAAGACCAGAAAGAATACAGAATAGCAATAAATATACTCTGGGTGAAATCCATTTTGATGCAATCCCCAATACGATAGTTCTTGTTTTACCCACAAACTCTGTCTGGGTGAGTGCATAATCATATGCTGGGGACATTAGTCCATAATTGATCAAATGATAGACTATAAAATGTCTTTCAAAACAAACAGAAACAAAACAATAAAGCTGCACAAAGTTTGTGCCAGTTAAAATCTGATGATAGTATACTATACCCCATTGAATCAAGATAAAGGTTTTGTTAACACTGTGATAGCCATTGTTTTTAAAACAAATATATCTCCAGATAAACCCATTGGTAAAATGCACTATGGCCAGTAGTGTTTTAAAAGTAATTTCTTTGTTCTGTAACAATTAATGACAATACATAATTCTTACAGAAAATTCCTCAACATACAGATGCTGTGCATGTGTTTACAGTTGTTTCAAACTTTTCATTGGAAAACTTTAGTACCACATTTGACTTTAAATTGTATGGTCTGGATTCAAATCATAATTAATTTCAGGCTGATAATTAATTAGCAGTTACCATTTTAGGCACCCACCAACCCACCTCTGTATCTAAAAGTTAAAAAATCTTGCATAAATGTAAAGCTTCCTTATCCAGTCTGATTACCATATTTTTCCTGTCATTTTTTCATAAATTTCTTGCTAGGAAAGAGATTTAATCATTTGTGTGTGTAGTGTTTGAAAGAATGAATTCAGATGATGATAATGATATTTCTTATATTTTGAGGATATAGTAGAGGAATCTATGAGACGATCAAAAGCAAAAGAACCCTCAGAGGAGGACCAGCTTTCTGAAGAAAGAATCAATAAGTTGGAAGATCAGCTTTTGCCAATTGGAACTCGAGTGCGGAGAGGTCCAGATTGGAAGTGGGGAGACCAGGACAGTCAAGGTGCAGGCACTATTGTCGGATATAATAAGAACAGTAAGGACTGATTTTCTACCACTGTCTTTACTTTCTCTCATTATGTCTTTGATGCCTGTCTATATTGTTCCTTTTGATACTTTGATTTGTGTGTTATATGTAGTTGCTGAAAAATTTCAAATAAAAAGTGATCTAAATTATTTCCTTGAGTGTTCAATAAAGTATTCATATGCTGCTTGTACTTTTTTCATTCAGTTTGTCATTCATCATATAGGTTTAAATCCACCAATGCCATTGACATTTTAAAATTTGAAAGAAAAAGAAGCTTATATGTATTTTGAAAAGATAACATTTGTCCATAGCAATAATCATGATGCAGTACTTGACAAAAATTACAAAATGTTTGTTTATATCGCTTTACGATGGACAAGTAATAAGTATCAAGTAGGGCATTATAATGACAGGCAAATATTTGATCCTGGTGCATATACAGAAATACATTATATAAAATTTGATTTTAGAGCAGTAAGTTAGTATCTGTTTGGATCCTGAAGTCACAAAATACATCAAAATATTTTATGAGTCTATCAGGAAAAATTAAATTGTCTGTTTAGTATCATAATATTTTTCACATGGACACTTCAAGTTTGTGTGTTGAACCATGGACACTTCTGCTTTACCAGTAGAACTGATGTCATTTTCTCATGTAACAATGTATGTCGTTTTAGACTGGGTATCAGTTGTATGGGATAACTATGACTCCAGCGGAGGAAACTCAAATCAGTATAGGTATGCATTTGGTGGAAATTTTGATGTTATGCCAGTGGAAGAACCACGTGTTCTATCACCTGGTGAAATAATTGCAGTTGGATGTAAAGTCAGAAGAGGTAACTATGATTTTTTTTCTTCAGTTTAAACATTTCTACTATCAAGCTTTTAAAATTAATTAGGATAAAACAAATACAAAAAATGACAATACATAATTGTTAAAGAAAATTTCTCCATGACATCTGGTAAAATCTTTCTTCATATCTGTCAGTTTCATTGATTGGGTATAGGCAAGGTTAATGGCAACATAAAATACAAGTATGCTTGTAATAATTCATAGTACTTGTCAGAAATATTATTGCTATGGCACTCTACTAGGTGATAATTTAAGTTATGAAATTATTATTTGAAACCTTCTGTGTATAAAAATTCTGATAAAGATTTAGTATCTCTCTGTGACTATGTGATTGGTTACAGATGCAATGTAATATGGATTACAGTTTGAGTATGTTGATAAATCATTATGTTAAAAACTACTGTGGGAGGTCGTGGTTTCGATCTCCGGTCGAGTCATGCTACATGTCTGCTGCATGATGCCCCAGTACTAGACTTCACTATAAACTGCCACACTGCAGACATTGTAGCGATATGAATGAAAAATTGTTAAAGCTATGTTAAAAATCATAATCACATCACATTATGTTAAAGCTTGCTTTGTCTGATTAAAATCTGGAGTTCTAGGCTTTTAATTTTCCATATGTGGATAAAGACTGTAAATTATTTCAAAGCTGTTTGATTAAAACATACAAAAGGGCGCAGCAAAGGCACTTTTAAGGTGGGTTACTCACTCATAGATGCAATTTAGATTTTCTCATAATTTTAATATGAACTCTGTGAAATCAAAATACCCTGGCATATATTTTTTAAAAGAAACTGCATTCTCTGGGTACCACATATTTTTAAAGGAACATCCCTAATAAGTTGTATGGGGGTGGGAAGTGGACTTTACTTTCATTAACTACAAAGCTTGTATGAAATTGCAGAGAAAATATATTGGTAATAAGTGTTAGTTTTTTACATAAATTTGTTTTCCTTTAAAAAGTTTTTTTAAATCCAAGAAAACTAATACTCACACAAATTAAAAGAAGTTTGACATTGTGATTGCAAAAGCAGTTACTGGTCTCACCACATCAGGAAAAATGCCATTGTTGGGGAATGAGAAATTAACATTATGCTGCCATCTTGAAAAATGTCACCATTGGGGAATGTTAAACAGGTCCATATGTTTCAGTTTAGATGGCACCATGCTTTGAAAGAGAAATCTATAATTAACATTTGGACCACTGTCTGGTTTCACAATTGAGAAATTAGAATTTAACATTGTGCCTCCATCTTTAAAAATTATACTATGGGAGGGACAAGACATTTAAGTAGGATTAACATTGTAGGTTGGTGTTGTCATTATGGGAACATAAGATATATGTTTATTTTTTTTCTCTTTGTGGCAATATTTTGGCCTGTGTGATGCAAGTGGTAATTGAGCATGGATAACCATTTTAGAAATAAATTAGATGGTAATTTAACATTGTGGGTCTTTATGGGAATCTAATGTAGACTAAGAAGTACATGCCTCCAGAATTCTGAATTGATGTCTCACAATACTGAATAGTGATTACTCCAGGCACAAAAAGTATTAAATTGTTCCTGATGCACAGACACTCTGGCTAGATTGGGGAAGGGGAGCATATGCAAGCAATGCTCCAAAACCCAGCTCATAGCATAATGCATTGCTAAATGTGATACATGCATTTTTCTTCATGTGCATTTTATGGCAAACCACCAGGAGTTCAGTGTACATGAAGAGTAGTATTCATAGCATTTTTTGAGAAATGTTTATTTATTTACTTCTTCAGACTATTTGAGTTAAATCCTTATCGGTGAGCTTTCATGTTTAATATTTACTTTCTTGAATAATTTATTACATTTGCAAAATTAAAAACTTCACATTTATAGTTGTATTATTCACCTTCATTATGTGTGTTTTTGTAGGAATGTCATGATGCATAAGCATGCAGGCATGCAATATAAAGGCCATATAAACAATATTTATCAGGTGTATGCAAATATATATGAACATAAATTATATAGGTCATATTTTTATGCAGGTCTATGAAATTTGGGTCAGGACAAATTTATATAGGTGCAGACATTTTGGACATTATATAGGTTTTAATGTGTGACTGAAAGCTCTTACATAAAATATTTGTATCTGAAATTGACACATTGAAATAAATTGATAATTTTAATTTGAGAAAATGAATTTGGTCTCTTTTTTTATCATTACAAATACCTTACTAATGCTTGCTGTTACCATGGCTACTGATGTTCTGACCATTTTTATGATGCTTTATATCAAAGGATTTGCATATTTAGATGGTACTCTAGTATATTTAATCCTATTGTTTCAATCATTTCTAATACATTGTTTGATAATGGACAATACTTCTATTAGACATAGCCAATTGAAGTTTGTAAATTCATTGATTTCTTTTGTGGCTGTTGATTTTCTGTTTTTTAGTTGCTTTTGAGAAAGATTCACTGAGAGTCAAAAGTAGTAAGGCTACTTAAAAGCTAACTTTGTACTATTCATTGTCAGTCTTGCAATTATCTTAGTCAGCCCTTGACACACATGAACTCTTGCTAGATCCAGTGTGCTGTATATACATACATATATTATTATAACTGTGTGGTCTTAAACTACATATCAGAATAGTGAAAACAACAATTCAAAAAATAATTTATTTCCCTATAATATAAAGTGAAAATTTAAATAGAGCATACAGTAATGTGAACTAAATCTCAGATAGTTCAAAGAGTTCTATCACCAATCCTAATGAATAAAGTTGTGATCAAATTCCAGTAGTGTCAAAATTATTTTGATAAATAACAATAATATGATCCAAAAATGTTCTTGTCTGAAATTACTGTAATTCCAAATTAATCTTCCTGTCCAAGAATATTATAGATGAGCACATTGTATTTCAATTGAACAATAATTAGAATAGATAATACCACCCAAATATAATAGTTAACACTACAATAAGACTCTGATTTTGCCTTAGATATGAAATGCAAGACTGAGTAATTTCTCAAGTAAACAAGGTTATAAAGCCCTCTACTGGAGCTGGGTTGCAATTTACCATTTTCTGATAATACTCTGCCACTTAATTGAATTTTCCAGTCTAGAAAATTGGGAGATGTTAACAAGGTAAAGTTGTTATATATGTTGTTGATCGGTAGTTTTCAATATAAGATATCAAATGATAGCTTTTGGGCAGTTCAGGTGTTCTTGTCAAAAATTACCTTTTTCTATTCAGACTTGTAAAAATATTTTATCCTCTCTCACCACAAACAGGTAGAGACTGGATATATGGTGACCAAGATGGAGGATCAGACAATGTGGGAACTGTTATTAAGAAGGGTGAAAGAAGTGATAAAGTAACAGTATGTTTTGTTGTGGTCTATTTTAGCAGAATGCAGGGTGCATAATTTAATTTTACCTATCCTTCAGATACATGCTTGTGTTCAATTCTGTTGCACTCTGATGAAATTCTATATGAGCCGGGTTCTTTTTATTTTTTCTTGTTTAGGAGTACAAAATTGCCAGAAAATGTATTCAAAACTGTATGTATTCATGACCAATATATATAATCCTTCTAAATGATATTTTGATTGGGTCATGAGAGCATTATATTGTTATTGATTATCTCCCCATATTATACTGTTATTGATTATCTCCCCATATTATACTGTTATTGATTATCTACCCATATTATACTGTTATTGATTATCTCAGCATTTAATTAGTTGATGTTGCTTCAGAGTGAATAATAGCATAGCACTAATTGTTTCTTGACATTTTTTTTCTGTATCAATGATCATGTACAAAGAACAAATTTTTGTGAGAAACTTTTCCCATCATCTTAATAATAAAGCAACTCAGATATAAATAGCATTTATTGATGATTTAACTCATTGTCATCTGATATTGTATTATTCTATCTTCATTGTGTATATGGTCTCAGACTTTAGCATTTCATGGAATTTATGAAAGTTGTATTACTTCATACATGTGAAACTTTCTGTTATATTTCCATCTTTCTTTGGCCCTCCAGCAGCTGTAGTTAAAGCCGAGGCTTATATTAACTTTATTAACTAACTTTTAACAGGATTAAGTCTGTTAAATGATCCTACAAGATGGAAAATGAAAGGCACAAGTTCATACATGCATGCATGTACTTGTGTAACAGATTTTTTGCAAGCAAACAATTTTTCTTTTTCAGGTGCGTTGGCCCAATCGAAAATCATACAAGTACAAATTTGGGAAGAAAGGAAAATGTGAAATTCAGCTATGGTAAGGAATTTTAGTTTATTTATTGCAGCTGATCATAGCCCTGGAGACTATGCGATGATCTGTTGCCTATAATCTGTAATCTGTCATTTGTCATTGTCTGAAATCTGTTAGCTATGGTTTGTTATTACTACTTCTAAACTATGTGTATGTATGGCATGAAACTTTGCACTCATATTCATCCATTGCTAAAGATAGTTCTAAATGAAAATGGTGCCAATTGGCCAATAGGACATTAAATATGGCTAATCTTTAGACTCTCTAATTGTTTTATAATACTAGACAACAAAAGAACAAACACAACAACAACATTACAAAAACAAGCAACTTGAAAATACTTTAATAAACCTCCCAAAATGCTGATAATAAGTAAGTAAAAGTAAGTAAACGTCTTTAATACTTTTCTTGTAGTCAGAATTGATGAGATTCAAGAGCACTCTTGAATGAGATCACAGTGTCCTTGTTTCTAATGTGTCTGGGCAATTTGTTCCACATTTGCTGGGCCTTGGTATGCAAAAGACCATTATCCATTTGATTGTGTACAGTAGGAACAATGATAATTCAAGTGTCGAAAAGAGGAGCATAATTTTCTAGATGGGGTATACACCTGTGTGAGGTCAGATTGGTATATTGGACTGGAGCTTGTTACCGAAATGTAGCATAGTGGGCAGATTTTGTGTTTGGTCTTAGATCAAATGGGTGCCTAATTTAGGTTGTTACAGCAGCAATCTTGAAAAAATATTTTTTCAGAATGAAAATAAATAGTCATGGAGCTTTTACTTGAAGATCTAATGATGCCTTGTTAGTCCTAAATGCAAATGAAGCCACTTGAACATCCAGTATGGCCACTGCAGCAGCCATCATGAAAATCTTGTTACTGCTATTTGTCCTCAGTGGTTGGTCATATCAGCATTGGGTTTTTAATGAATGACTTGGTGTTTTATGAGAATGGCACTTCTCAGACATCATGTGTGACCATGATGATGGACATTTTGAAAATTTTTTTGTCACCACTTCTTCAGAATGGTAATATAAGCATGGGGTTTTCACTAGAAGACTTCTTATTGTGTCTAATCGGTTCAAAATGACAATGGTGCATTATGACTTTTAGATGACTGGTCATATCAATGTTGTTTTCACCAAGGATGTTTTATTATGTCTAGTTGCTCAGAAATGGAAATGGTACCAGTATGGTATCCATTATAGTTATTCCTCAAAACAAAAATGTTATTTCAGCATGTGGATTCTACCAGATGTCTTCTTGTGATGCCCTATTTGTCCTAAATGAAATTGGATCCAATCTGACAGCTGTTTGAGTAAAACATTTATGACACTGGGGACATCACTTCAAAAAAAAACTTCTGTAAGAGCTTGTGTTTCAAACTAATTTGATTCTGACCGTTGAAGATTGATTAGGAAAATCACTTCTGTTGTGGGTTGTGTTAACAAAATGAGAAATCGCTGGTGGGGTTGTAAGAAAAAACCCAGAATATATATTTAAAATCGCATCTAACCCCTCCTAGTTGTCTAATGTGAATAAAACATTAGGTCAGAAAATGATTCCAGTATATGCCAGTGCACCTAAATTATATGAATTCACACACTTTTAAAGCAGGATGCAATTTTTATTATTTATTTATTGGGCAGATTATGATTATTCACTATACTTTTGCCTGAGAGATGTGAATAATTTCATTTCTTGGTTTTTTGATTCTGGTTGTTGCTCAGTTCAAATGCATCATTGAAAAAGATTGATCCATTCTCATACTTTGTTGCAAATATTTGTTACAGATGCATATCTCCAGATATTGGTGAATATAGCTTGAATAATTTATAACAGTTCTGGTTGGAACAATGGACAATTTTAGAGACATTTATTGAGTTCAGTCTCTTGGCATTTTGCATATGATGCAAAGGAAAGCAGGTGTGCTTTGGCTGCATAGAAAAAGGTCACCTGTACTATTTTGTTATTATATTTACACATCAAGCAAGCCCGGTCACAGAACACTTCTACTCCCCTGCCCACACTTACAGTGATATAACACTTATCACTATTGCTAACAACCACAGCTGGAGTTCTGAAACCAGGAAGAAAAAGGAATCATACTAGATATGCCACCTTAGAACATTGAAACCAAGCGGTCTAAACCAAGAAGACTAGAAAAAGAAAACTATGCACTTATAGAATTTAACTTTTTCTAAATCTTCTTAGTATTCTTCAATTTTTACTATAAAAATAACCAGTATAGAATAAAATATCTGGGATATAATCTGCATTACATAAATGTACAAAATAGTAAAAATAGCTGTTGCTTTGGCTTGTAGACTTTTAGGGAATTATACACCATTTTCAGTATCTGCAACAAGCCTATACAAACTGGTTGTATTTATAGTTTTAACCCATGAGGAGACAGCCATGTAGAGGTTTACAAACACAACTTTTTTGTGTTTATTTGTTTGTCTTATATATGTTTTGTATTTGCCTTTGAAAAAGACTCATTAAGAGTCGAAAGCGCTCAGGCTAGTTACTAGTTTCGCACTGTTCATCGTCAGTTTATTGCATCTATATATATATATATATATATATATATATATATATATATATAGAGAGAGAGAGAGAGAGAGAGAGAGAGAGAGAGAGAGAGATGCTATAAACTGACGACGAACAGTACGAAACTAGTAACTAACTAGCCTAAAGCCTTATGTTTTTTTTTCTTTTGTTCACAGTGACACACATGAAAGCTATACCCCCAGTATAATAACTGAAAAGGAAAGGTATGTAGAATCAAATTTTAAAAGAAATAACACCAATTTACTAAAGTAGTCAGTGTTGAATACCTGTTTGACTTTTTCTAGAAACATAGGGTGGGAGTATAACATGAAATTTATGGAGGCTTTGTTTTGTGTGCTGTGTCCATGTTAGCATGTTACACAAGTAAGATAGACATGGAGTATATAAACTTTAACTAATGCACTGGATTTTATTAGAAATGTAAAAGAAAACAATGAAAAGTACAAGGAAAACCTCAGTAACCTTATATGCTCATAAGTAAAATCGAAAAGTAAACTGCACAGGTCTAGATCTTCCAGCACATTATGTGATGGCAGATCTAGGTCTTTGCAGTTTATTAGGAGTAGTTAATAGCACAAAAAACAGACCTTGATTTGTTGCCTCATTATGAAACAACAGATCAGGGTCTATATAGTTAGTAGCTGGACTGGACTAAGAAGAAGTATATATCGTAACATATTTATGTCTGAAATGTAATATATTTGCACCCTATAAAATTAATCTTGTATGGGTTTATTTCTTTTGTTTACAGTGACACACATGAAAGCTATACCCCCAGCATAATTACTGAAAAGGAAAGGTATGTAGAATCAAATTTTAAAAAAAACACCCATTTACTAAAGTAGTCAGTGTTGAATAACTGTTTGACTTTTTCTACAAACATAGGGTGAGAGTATAAGATGAAATTTATGAAGGCTTTGTTTTGTGTGCTGTGTCCATGTTAGCATGTTACACAAGTAAGATAAACATTTTATCAGAAATGTAAAAGAAAAAAATGAAAAGTAAAAGGAAAACCTCAGTTACCTTATATATACTTGTAAGTAAAATCGAACAATAAACTGCACATTATGTGATGGCAGATCTAGGTCTATGCAATTTGTTAGGAGTAGTTAGTAGCACAAAAAACAGACCTTGATTTGTTGCCTCATAAAACAGCAGAGGAGGGTCTATATACTTAGTTTGTAGCTGGACTGGACTAAGAAGAAATTATATATGATAGCATATTTATGTTTGAAATGTATTTGATTTTTTGCATCCTATAAAAAAAATCTTGTATTTTTTTCCTTTTGTTCACAGTGACACACATGAAAGTTATACATCCAGTATAATGACTGAAAAGGAAAGAGAGTCAGTGGTAGGAAAACATTTGAAAGATATTGAGCATCAAAAAGTAAAACAAAAGCGAAAGGAAATAGATGTGGAAGAAATGAATAAAAGAAATATAGAAATGTCAAAGGGGTATATAAATCCTCTTGAGAGTAGTTTTATAGAAAGCTAAAGTTTGAAACCAGAAGAAAGAAAAGTAAAGATGTATGCTGATGTGACAACATTGGAGAATCAAGCAAAACAAAAACATATGATGATTACGCATGGCTTAAAATAATGATTGCTTGTGCTGATGCCAAATGTGACAAGTACTTTAAGGCCACATGAGTGAGGCAGGATCCGATTGTGTATCAGTAGACTCTTGTTTGGTCAATATCTGACCAAAGTTGCTGATCAAATAAAGATGGGGATTTACCGCCTGTATATGCAATAAAGTGCATTTTCTGCAAAGCATGATGTGCAAACAAAAGATTGCCTTCAAGTTTATATATGCTGTTGTAAAATCAGACTCTAAAGGTAGACAGGGTCATCAAGAATGAAGCATCCAAATGAAAACTGGTCGCAATTCAACTTCTGGTCTCTGATAGTTACATTTAGTGACTTGTTGGTTCTCATTTGGAACCTTTCTAATGCACAAATACCCAAGAGAGACATCTCAGTTTATTGTAAATGCTTTCTTGAGGAAATATTTCCTATTCAGATAAACTAATCATGTATGTATGTATGTATATATGTTTGTATGTATGTATGTGTGTGTATTGTATTTATTTCATGATTGAATGTTTTATTCTTTCTATATTTGACATGACTTGTTGGTTAAACTAATTACACATTTCATGATATCAGTAGTACTAAGAAGGGTTTTTAGGATTTTACAATGTACAGTATAAGTCACTATGAGAAATGATTGCATACATACTTACTGTTCAGATATTACAGAATAAACCATGCTTTTGCAGCAAAAACTTAATGATCTTTTAGGTTTTTGATTTCACAGTATGGTGAGATTCTTGTAAATTGTAACTGGCATGTACAATGATACATAGATGATCTAATTACTTTACTATAAATATGCATAGACATAGAACAATGGTTGAAACCATTTCTTCATTTAAAGGCGAGATAAGATAACGGTCTTGACTGTCTTGTTCATTTGTTTCCAGTTTCTTCCTATGCAAAGACAAGGAGAGAAATTTACACATAGAGTAAAAAAATAAAAACAACAATTTATGTTTCTTTAAAATTAAAAAAATTGTTTAAATGCACCAAAGTTTTGAAAGGCTGATTAGATGTTCATAACTTTTTAAGGCATATGAACAAATAGTTTCAATCTAATGTTTTCTGTCAATTCACAAACCTTAATGGATGCATGTTCTTGGAATTATAAACATATAGTTTGAATCTAATGTTCTCTGTCAAATTCATAAAACTATAAGTTCATCAGGTACCCACTTACGCACCATAGCTGATAAAAATAGTTGATAACTATTTAGGATGTATGAATATGTAGTTTATCTAATGTTCTTTGTCAAATTTACTTTTTTCAGCTTTCCTCTTTGGCATCATAAACGACAGATCTCAAATAGCTACATTTTCAAAAGTATTATAAGCACCATATGAAATGATGCAATGCTATTAAATACTGAGTGGGGTTTTAAGACATTTATATTTTTAGATGGCTTTGGATGGGTATATGAGTTTTATGAATTATGACATTTAACCCCATGTATTTCCATAATCAGGCTGATCCAAATATGAAATTTTATTTCATAACCAACTACTCTACAAATATAATATTACAATCAAAATAAAGGAAAATCTGAAGTGGATCATTCTGAGCCAGCTGTTGACATTATATAGATGCAGTAAGTAGTTTTATTGAAATCAGTTAAGATAACATTGAACACATCTGGCATGTGTAAACTACATAGTTTGCTAACAGATCATGAATCTACTGTTCTTTAATAGAACCTGTACAGTGAGCAGCATCTAATGGATGAAGACTTGGGATTCTTACCTTGAAATTAAAAATAAATGATTCAGGTTGGAAATGTAGCCCGACCCTCCATTCCTTTCCCCATGATTAAATGTTTGATATCTAATCAATTTCTAAAAGACATCCATAAAATTGGTTGAGAGTAAGATGGTTTGCATGAACTTTAATTTCGTTAAATTTGTAGACGCTTTTGAATTGCTGTTTGTTCGGTGGAAACCATATGGTGCATATGCAACTTTAAAAATACAATGATGAAAGAAACCCAACTGTACAGCAGGTTACTGCTATGACCATTTCTCACACTGGATGTTTTCTTTCATGCAATAAAAGTCACAAGATAAAGCATCTTAGATTACTGCTATGACCATTTCTCACACTGGATGCTTTCATGCAATAAAAGTCACAAAGTATAGCATTTCAAATTGATTACTGCTATGACCATTTCTCACACTGGACGTTTTCTTTCATGCAATAAAAGTCCCAAGGTACAGCATCTCAGACAGATTACTGCTATGACATTTTTTCTCACACTGGATGCTTTTTTCATGCAATAAAAGACTCAATGTACAGCATTTCAAACAGATTTGTGAACTTTTTCTCTCATGAGGGGCTTAAAATAACCCTGTGTTTAGTTTCAAAGTTGTCAAATCTTTTATATGTTATTTATATTTTGAAACCTTTTGGGGTGTTAGAATGCATTTCTGGAATGATAATCATTGTAGTCACTGATATATTTATGTTAGTAATAACTACTACAAAAATATCAACCATCAGTATCAAAAATATTTTTTCTTTTTTTAATTCAGCAAGAATTGTTGATTACATATTTTTTATCACCCTCATTACTCATCTCATTTTTATGCTCTTACAATTAACACAAGACTCCAGCTTATTAAAATAAATTCACTTCAAAATTGAACATATTCAGTACAGCTTTTATATTTTTCCATTAATCAGAGTTTCTCTTTTTGTACTTAAGAAAACCCAACATTTTTTTATTTTATGCCAGTTTTGATACCAAAACTTGTGTTTTACTTAGTCTGACCCCTACTTCTGACCCCAGGGGGATTTTTAACTCAATCTTGCACCCCATGGAGATAATACTGATTAATTCTGCCTACTTAATTTTTCTTAATTCTGTTTAAAGAGCCTTTTTTACAACAATAAAGTGTCTTAAGTCACTTGCCTGTGGAGATCATTGACATCTCACCTCTGTTGCTGTGGGTTTGATTCTCGGGCTCATGATTCTCAGACTTGTTCAGTGTGGGTATGTGAGACAGATTACCAGTAGATGCTTGGCAGATTGCTGGTTCTTCCTGAGATTTTACTGGATTCTTCATCCACCAGATATACTGACCACAATGTATAGCCTGTCATGTGTATGTGGATAGACAGACAGAGAGACAGACAATGACTAGAAATGCAGTTATCCTTTGTAGACAAGTTACCATAAAAGCAATTCACTCCTGGTTGAAGTGATAATTACAATAATGCAGTTAGATTATAGTGGTAAATTTCATTTTACTTAGAAATATCAGGAATATGGCTGAGACTGAATGAAAAGAGTATCTTGAAAGAATAAAATAATTCAATAAAGGTATTAAACCAGCTCCAAAACCATGAAAAAGCAATAAAAAAAGCCAGTACTAAGACCAAGCATTAAATATGTACCAACACCAAGACCAAACATGAAGCAAGTAGCACCACCAAGACCAAACATTTGAACAAGTACCAGCACCAAGACTATGGATTAAACCAGTAGCAACACCAAGACCAAGCATTAAACCAGAACCAAAATCAAGACCAAGCATTAAACCAGTAACAACACAAAGACCAAGCATTAAACTAGTAACAACAGCAAGACCCAGCATTAAACCAGTATCAACACCAAGACCAAGCATTAAACCAAAACCAAAATCAATACCAATCATTAAATTGGTACCAGTACCAAGACCAAGCATTAAACTGGTACCAGCACCAAGACCAAACTTTAAACCAGTAATGCAACTAGATGCCACATATGCTGTTAAACTTATATGATTATAAGGTTGGACATCATTGTCATTTTTGTATTAGTGGTAAAATTAGGACCACATACACATAATGTAAGTAACTTTAAATATCTCTATAGAAACCTCAGATTACAATAGCATTTTATAATAATAAAGGTAATGATTGCTGTTTAATAACTGCTGCAGCAAAAAACATTTGTTGGTAAAATAACATGCATACACAATACCATGGAAAATTACAAATTTCATATTGCATAACTAAAACATTGATTTTGTACAAAATTATGATAGCTTTCAACTTGTGAATTTATTGATAAGGATACATTTGTACTATTAACTAAAATAGTATCTACCGACATGATTATGATTGTTTTGAAAAATTTAAGGCAACTTGACTAACATAGAAAGATGCATTTTAATCATTATTGCATTAAACTTGAATATCAAAGATGGTGACCATGCAGATAAACATCTGCAATAAAAAAACTTAGTTGAAAATTATAATCTATATTTAGAAATAGATTTCTTTTTTAATTTGTTGATGTCTTGTTTGAAATAAAAAATTATGCCTTTGATCCAGCCAATATTTCTAATAGCCTTGTATGTCTGGTATTATTTATAATGACAAATTTAAAGCTGAATTAGAGTTATTAGCATACACTGATATCATCTGTTAGTAGAATTAGGAAATAGAGGTGGTATTTGAGTAGAAACAAAAAGATATACTTAAGTTAATATTTTGTTAGTGCTTATAATCGAAACCAAGTCTGATTCTTGGATTGTGTTTTGATATAATAATAATAACATTTAAGGTTGGACTATGAAGCTAGTTTTACCTGTTTCTACAGTTAAATCGATTTCATCATATAAATTACCAGCTTATATTCCACACAACTTAAAAAAAAATGGTTATACATGTAAACTGTAAGTTAGTTTAGGATGCATTGAAAATCTAAACAATGCTTAAACATTTGTATCAACTGGAAAGTTAACTCACAACATGCAATGGCAAAGTAACTATCAAACCAAATTTGCCAAAAATAATAATTTTATTAATTGTGACAAATTGTGGCCTGATTGAATAAACAAATATAAATCTCTTTGCACTGCTTTAATGTATAAATACCTATAGAACTGGGTATGAAAGTAACAAAGGTACACATCAAGAACAATGAATGACTTAGATTTTAAATTTAATACTTTAAAGCTCCAACAAAAGATGAATTTAGACACATTTTCCTCATGTTAATAAATGACACAGTATTTTAAAAAAGATGGAAAATTTAAAAAAGAACTGTTTAAGTACATTGGGCTAATTAAAGTGACCAAATTGTAGAATTAGTGATTATCCTGGATATGTAACATTCTATAATCAGTAGTTTTTCATTGTGTTCAAACCAAATAACTCCTAAACAGACCAATTTATTTTAAGCAAAGCCATATCAGATCTTCCAAAATTGTTTATGTATGAGTTTTATAATAAAATGAAAAAATTATGGAATAAATGATGAATTATTGTATTCAAACATGGACAGTTTAATATTATAATTGAAAAAAAAAATCTTTATAAAGAAAATGAAATATAATAGACAACATGATACAAGTCATTAACACAACATGATACAAGTCATTTAGACAGCATGATACAAGTCATTAAGACAACATGATACAAGTCATTAAGACAACATGATACAAGTCATTAGGACAACATGATACAAGTCATTAAGACAACATGATACAAGTCATTACTCATAAGATCATCATTTATATAGTTTAGGAAATCAAAAGGTAATAAAATTTTAATAATGATTGTAAAAGCACATAAAGTCTTTGTTGGCTTTAGTCCTAAAATCTAATTAATGGTCAAGGATACACAATTTTATTGATGTATGACTGTGTTTTGATTTTTAATGTAGCTATAACAATATCCTGTCATATCACTACAATATCTGCAGTGTGGCATTTTATTATCTAGCCCTGGGGCATCATGACAAAAACACATAGCATCATGTCCCACCCAGTCACAGTATCTGACACCAGGCTGACTAATCCTAATACTGACTTCTTGATGCTGAGATAATCCAGGCAGCTGCTAGTACCATTTTATAGTCTTTCTTAGGACTCAGCTGGGGTTAGAACCTGTGCCTTTCCACATCAGAAGTGAATGCTCTAATCACTTTGTCCAAAAAAGTGGTCACAATTTAATAAATCGAACGTTGCTGCAAAACATTGTTTTAGAAGAATTTAACTTTGAACTTGCCATAAGTAATCATTAATTGAAAAAAGAGGATCTCAAATGGGTAATGATTTAATACTGAATTTATTCAATGAGTTTCATAATTTTTTTTATTAAATCATTACCCATTTTAGATTCAGTTTATTACTGACAATGCACCTTTCAATTGTTGTGGATGAACAATTTAGTTCCAGATGCTTGTTGAATTAATAATGACCAGTTCCATAACCAGTAATATTCAAAAGTAGATTCCTTATACAAATTATAATTCAAATAGTCACTGTCCTTAAATATCAATAGAATATTTAACACAGACATAATTTTTCAGCACTGAATTATCAATAGAAATTCCTATGTGATTTTACAGAGTTCACTATTGTTAGATTAGATGAGTGATACACATAGATTTTAATGAGAAATGTTTCTACCAAACATGTGTCAATTCCACTGCTATGGATGCATTATTAAATGCAGCAGAAAAGTAGCATTCCAGTTGTTGGATATTCATATGAAGATATTATTACTAAATGTAGAATTGTACTAAATCTAGTCTAATGATATGACTGAGTAGAGCAATTCCAGATTTAATGTATTTGTGACTGGATATTTGCAATCTTAGATTTGGAGCAATGCTGTGGCTTTAATAATTTGCTGTCAGTTGGGAGTTGTTACACATTCTTCTCTAAGCAGAGTGAAATATTTACTACATTATGTTGCCATTTAACTAATGATTGTCATTGTCTGTGACCAGTTCATATCCCACCACACATCCTATAGACCTATATCCATTCAAGGATACCATTAGTTTTATTTGTAATCAGCCCTGTTATGTAAATTGGCCAAGAGAGGTAACATATTTTCCAATACCCATTAGACAATTCATTATAAAAATGACTGCCAAAATGTTGATAGTAATAATAAAATTAGAAAGTTCTGGAAGGCAAACTGTAAAGGTCACAGCAAATTCTTTAGGAGAATACTGTGCAAGGATTTCAGGGGCTTACTTGGATCAATCAGATTCACATTAAATGATTTACTAATATGCTGGCATATCAAATTAAACTGCTCTCTATGTAAGGTTCACTAGCTAGGATATAAATGAATATGAAAAATACAATGTATTAAACATTATAATCATCAGTTGGCATTGTACTTAATGCATAAAATTAGTATGTCACCACTACAAATCAATAAACAATATTTTTACCCCATATACAGCAAAAGAAACATTTATTCTGCCACCCCTGGATGTTAGAATGTCAGAAAGATGTCATATGAAGAAACTTTATTTACTGCCTATTACCACTCTGATATTTGGGGCAAAAAGAAAAAGAATCTTTTATGAATGTACAAGAATAGATATGTCATTTGAACAATTAATGACACTTTTTTTCTACATGTTTTCTTTTATGACAAGTTTTTTTAAATAAAAACTCAAGTCAAATAAAGTTATTCAAAAGTAAAACAACAACAAGGCCTTAACATAAATCCAAGATTCAACATGTTTAATTTGTGTATGGAAGCCTCTTTTAAAACAAAAGATTTCTCACAATAAAATTGCATGTAGAGTCTTCACCAGCTTTAATGAATACACTGTATTTACCTCAATAAAATCATTTTGAAAAGAGTACATTTGGTTTAAATTACATCAGTAAATTTTGTAAAATATTACATTATACTTTTAGGAATGTGTACTTGTGTACAAATCCTGATTATACTTTTAGGAATGTTTATATGTATGTAATACTTGTGTACAAATCCTTATTATACTATTAGGAATGTTTACATGTATTTAATACTTGTGTACAAATCCTGATTATACTTTTAGGAATGTTTACATGTATGCAATACTTGTGTACAAATCCTGATTAGATCCTCACAATCATGATGGCATTCATTAACAATTTTGAAACATTAACATGGACTGAAACGTAAAGGGTAGAAAGGGAAACATGCTTTATATGAAATTTTAATCATAGTTATTCTAAGAATGTACCTAATGTAAGCTTGAATATAAATCATCCATATTATCCCTTGGCATCAAATTAGGCAGGAAGCATTTCTTCATAAATGAGCAATGGAGTATGGCAATTTCACTTTCAAAAGCCACAATGTTCCGCAGTTTGGCAAAAAAATAAACCCACTTCTTTAACTAATATATTTTGCATATTTCTCATAAATCAGTTAAAAGGGGCATACATCCAAGTATTTCAGTAAAGCTGAGTGGTATACAACAATGTATATGAAC
Organism: Potamilus streckersoni; assembly: GCA_016746295.1. Classification (NCBI taxonomy): domain Eukaryota; kingdom Metazoa; phylum Mollusca; class Bivalvia; order Unionida; family Unionidae; genus Potamilus; species Potamilus streckersoni. Next base: position 2,728,882 of record JAEAOA010002216.1, on the reverse strand, counting down.
AAATCTAGACAAGTTTTTTTTCTTTAAATATATGAAAATGTAATTACAGTTAAAAGTTAACTGAAACATCCATTTAAGCAGTCACTTCTCTAAACAGTCACCTTCCTTAGGTCCCATTTGCCATTATCCTGTTAAGATTAATATTTACTATACTTCCATTTGTTTTATGAGGTCATGCCATCTACTTTTCAGTTGTAGTTGCATAAACATATTTAACTGTAAGCTTTGTAGGCAATTGTGTATAGGGACATTGTCATTATCAGAATAGCAGTGTCCAGTTTTGTGGCAATTGTGTATAGGAGCAGTGTCAATATCAGAATAGCAGTGTACAATTTTGTGGGTAATTGTGTAATGGGGCAGTGTCATTATCAGAATAGCAGTGTACAGTTTTGTGGCAATTGTGTATAGGGACATTGTCATTATCAGAATAGCAGTGTACAGTTTTGTGGCAATTGTGTAATGGGGCAGTGTCATTATCAGAATAGCAGTGTACAGTTTTGTGGGTAATTGTGTAATGGGGCAGTGTCATTATCAGAATAGCAGTGTACAGTTTTGTGGCAATTGTGTAATGGGGCAGTGTCATTATCAGAATAGCAGAATACAGTTTTGTGGGTGATTGTGTAATGGGGCAGTGTCATTATCAGAATAGCAGTGTACAGTTTTGTGGCAATTGTGTAATGGGGCAGTGTCATTATCAGAATAGCAGTGTACAGTTTTGTGGCAATTGTGTAATGGGGCAGTGTCATTATCAGAATAGCAGTATACAGTTTTGTGGGTGATTGTGTAATGGGGCAGTGTCATTATCAGAATAGCCGTGTACAATTTTGTGGCAATTGTGTAATGGGGCAGTGTCATTATCAGAATAGCAGTATACAGTTTTGTGGGTGATTGTGTAATGGGGCAGTGTCATTATCAGAATAGCAGTGTACAATTTTGTGGGTAATTGTGTAATGGGGCAGTGTCATTATCAGAATAGCAGTGTACAGTTTTGTGGCAATTATGTATAGGAGCAGTGTCATTATCAGAATAGCAGTGTACAGTTTTGTGGCAATTGTGTATAGGGGCAGTGTCATTATCAGAATAGTAGTGTACAGTTTTGTGGCAATTGTGTAATGGGGCAGTGTCATTATCAGAATAGCAGTATACAGTTTTGTGGGTGATTGTGTAATGGGGCAGTGTCATTATCAGAATAGCAGTGTACAGTTTTGTGGCAATTGTGTAATGGGGCAGTGTCATTATCAGAATAGCAGTATACAGTTTTGTGGGTGATTGTGTAATGGGGCAGTGTCATTATCAGAATAGCAGTGTACAGTTTTGTGGGTAATTGTGTAATGGGGCAGTGTCATTATTAGAATAGCAGTGTACAGTTTTGTGGCAATTGTGTAATGGGGCAGTGTCATTATCAGAATAGCAGTATACAGTTTTGTGGGTGATTGTGTAATGGGGCAGTGTCATTATCAGAATAGCAGTGTACAGTTTTGTGGGTAATTGTGTAATGGGGCAGTGTCATTATCAGAATAGCAGTGTACAGTTTTGTGGGTAATTGTGTAATGGGGCAGTGTCATTATCAGAATAGCAGTGTACAGTTTTGTGGGTAATTGTGTAATGGGGCAGTGTCATTATCAGAATAGCAGTGTACAGTTTTGTGGCAATTGTGTAATGGGGCAGTGTCATTATCAGAATAGCAGTGTACAGTTTTGTGGGTAATTGTGTAATGGGGCAGTGTCATTATCAGAATAGCAGTGTACAGTTTTGTGGGCAATTGTGTATAGGGATATTGTCATTATCAGAATAGCAGTGTACAGTTTTGTGGGTAATTGTGTAATGGGGCAGTGTCATTATCAGAATAGCAGTGTACAGTTTTGTGGTTGATTGTGTATAGGGACATTGTCATTATCAGAATAGCAGTGTACATTTTTGTGGGTAATTGTGTAATGGGGCAGTGTCATTATCAGAATAGCAGTGTACACTTTTTGCAAAAGAAATGATCTATTACTGGTTAGGAACATGTGAAACAGTCAATATCTAAGTGGGACAACCTATTGTTAGAGTCTGGCTACCATTATACCATCCAGCCACTAAAAAATTATTAATTTTGTTTTCTAATTCTTGATAAGCATTTTTCAAGTTTCAAAGAATACAGTTTAGCCAGCCATGCTTCTTCTGCATATCACATGAGATGAAGGTCTGAAAGCAATTTTGTAGCATACTCTGAAGGTAATTTTGTAACACTCTAGATATAACAATTAGGTACTATAAAATCACTGATAAATAATGAATGATGAAATTGCTAGAAAATAAATTAAAAATGTCTTCATTTGACAAAAATTCCCTCCACTTACCTCTGTTTTATTAACGGACATAATTCTGAGTGAAAATTTGTATGTTGTAATGTATAAACTACATGTATATGCACATGCTCTTTGAACTGCATACAGAAAATTTTGTTTATATATAATTAGCACTTAATAGGGCTATAATTTTAAAGAATTTGTAAAGCATGAGAATAAAAATATGTACTCAGTGGTGTAGAACTAAATAAAGAAATAACAGAACCCAATAAAAAAGTAAGGGAACACATATTTCTCAGATGCAGGGGGAAGGGGATAATGGCAAGCATAAAAAAATGAACATGTAAAATACATATACTGTATAAGGGAATGCCAATCCCATGTATTGCCACAGAACTACACCCCTGCATGTGCCCTTATTCACTTTAGGTTGATAATGTATGCATAGTTTCAAGGCATTTAATTCCAATTTTTCCTGACTGATTCTGAGAAGCTGTTTCATGATCCCACAGTCAGGGAAATATGTTATGTACTGAGGTCAAAGAAATGGTTATGTCTGATTCTGAGATCACAGAGGTCAATATATCTAGCACTTATATTAGTTAGATTGATTATATATGTTTATTGCTAAGGTCACTCATTATATACATCTACATATGTCTGTTGCTATGATTAGTAGATATGTTTGGCACTAAGGTCTAGAATGTAGGTATTTCTAATGATAAGGTCAGCAAGGCAGATATGTCCAGTGCTAAGGTAGGGGAAGTTGATGTATCTGGTGCTAAGGTAGGGGAGAAAGATATGTTCAGTGCTAAGGTAAGGAAAGTTGATATACTAATGCTTAGGTAGGAGAGAAAGATATGTCCAGTGCTAAGGTAGGAAAATTGATATACTGGTGCTTAGGTAGGAGAGAAAGATATGTTAAGTGCTAAGGTAGGGAAAGTTGATATACTGGTGCTAAGATAGGGGCAGTGCCAGATTTAGGATAAATGAGGCCCTGAGCTAGTTAATTTATGTTGCCACTTGCTTGGTTCCTGAAGGAGGTAGCCCCAGTAGACCTACAAAGGTAGTGAGTCATATATACTAAGGAAATTTATGAGCAGTTAAAATAACCACATAATTTTGACAAATTTATTGTAAATAGGGTTTTTTTGCCTAGAAGATTGTGTCCCTGACCAACAGGGGCCCTGTGCTTAAGCACACCTATGCACAATGGTTAATCCGATACTGGGAGAAAGATATGTCCAATGCTATAATAGGGGAAATTGATATATTTTGAGCTAAGGTAGGAGAGAAAGAAACATCAATCGCTGAGGAAGATATATCTCATGCTCAGATGAGGAAGGTAGACATTTCCAGTATTAAGGTCAGGAATGCTGTATATGAATTGCTAAGACCAAGAAGACAGAAACATTCGTTGTTAATGTCATTAAGTTAGTATGTCTAGTGTTTATTAGTCTGGGATGTGGGTGGGAGAGAGGAATTATTTTATCTGTTGCAAATGTCAGAGGTAAATTGTCAGTAGAAGTTTAATCTATACAATGACAAAATATTTTGTAAAAGAAATATATTTAACTGATGGCCAAGTTGAATAATTAGCAGCTGCTGTTGCAAAAGAGAGGCAGGTTTCATTGAAGGTTAACCCTATCTCTTAAAATGGTATTTTAACAAAATTGTTGTTAACCAAAAATAAAGTAAATAAATATGATCGCATAAAAAACTGTTGTTTTAAATTTAAGTGCTGCACAAATAACTTTGATGTCAAAATAAGGTGGTAACTTTGGTCAGGCACTATCTGTAATAGCCAAAACATTGCTACTAAAATGTTGTCAATATTAGGTACATCAGGACTAGCAGCAGCATCTGGAGCAGTATCTGGCACAACAGAAAAGGCAGTTAAATGTAATGGTATTGTCCGCAGCAGCGGTATAAAGAACAATTTTGTTTATTATTTTAGTTTACTGCTCTGTATAAAGATTGATAGCAATTTTTTCTAAAGATTAAATATAATGTCTAGACGAAAAATGGTGCGAAATATGATGACAAAAAGACACAACAGCAACAAGATGGATTTCTTCTAATAGCACCATTACTAGCAGGATTAGCGGAGAGTCTATTGTCGGGTCTGTAAGGACAAGGACGAGGAATAACGCTTCCAGGAACAAGAAGATAAAGTTGCCTGCGTTAAGCAATTTTGATATACTTGATAAACTATAAAACAAAACATTCAGTTCATTCCAAAGATGAGCTTATGACGCTAATATCGCCATGTTCATGCTTTATAAATATACAAGATTTTAATGATTGATCTGGCACACATTGGGTAGCTGTTTTTTAAAACAATTATTTTGACTTGTTCAGAATTTCACCAAGTGATGCAGTAAAATATATTTATGAGTAAAAACAAAATAATAAATGATTCGTCTAATCAAATTCACCCAGTTGGGAACTTCTGCTTGTGGATATTATTGCATAATATTCATTAGACAGATGACCAAAAGTCCAGATTTTTTAAAGTTCATTTTGCAATTTGACAATCAACCCTCTACGCTAATGATGAGATTGCAATTAATTTTTGTAAAGATTGCAATTAACTGACTTTGTCTTATCTCACTAATATATAATGTCAACATATTGTTTTAAGTGAAAAACTAACAAAGAAAATGAAGAAAAAAACAAAGAATGATAAAATAAAGCTAAAAAGTATTTGTGCAATCTGTTGAAAAAGACAAAGTATGCTATTGCCAGTAACAAAATTGTCAGGAGAGGGCTGCTCTGACAATGTCAGGGAGATTGTTTTAGTAGTCAACTGAAACAGTATTATTATAAATTTGAACAAATTAGCTTGTGTTTTTTTGAGAAAATGGTTTTAAAAAATAAAATTTGTTACTTTTGTAGGGACAAAACCTCAAGATATTTTCAATATAAATTTTCTCATTTTCGCTGTTTTATTAAATTTTAACTGATCGTTATTGTTTTTGTTTGTTAGTTTTTGTTGATTCTGCTCGTTTATGTATGAAAATATAAAAATGATAAAATTGTATATTGAAAAGTTGACCCGTAAAAGATCAGAAACGTGACCCCCTCCAAAAAACAACCACTTAAACACAAAAATGGTAGAAATAACATCAGAATTTGACTAAAAAACAAGTAATTTTTTCAGATTTATAATTTCTGAAAAAGTTGTCACATAAATAAAAAATGACATGCAACTGCGATTGCGATAGAGATTTATGCCTCGATCAAAATAAAATTGTTACATATTGCCAGAAATGCAACAATGGAGAAATGATTGGTAGAGACATACAATGATCTGGCAGCCAACCTACACAGACCTAAAAAAAAAACGTTTCCGCGAGGCAATGTTGTCCTAAATGACGTTGATGACATCTGAGCTATAGATTTAGTTGATATGTCAAATCTAGCTCCGCTTAACGAAAATAAAAGATATTTTTTATTTTGTTTTGTGAAAACGCATTTAGTGTACCAGTTTCCAATAAAACATGGACATCTATGATTGATGCGCTAGAACAAATACTAACAACTACAGAAAGAAATCCAAACATAATCTGGACTGATCATGGAGCAGAGTCTTTTAATAAAAAGATCGAGCAGTTTTTGGAGTAAAAAAAATTAAAATATATTACTGGAAATGAGCGGAAAAGCGTCAATATCGAGTAATTTAATCGTACGTTCAATGAACAAATTCATAAGTATATGACAGCTAAAAAACGAGTAAGCATATTGACAACTTACGAAAAATTGGAAAATCTCGCCAAACGATGAGATTGCAAATCCAATATTAGCAAAGGAAAACATGTACCGTAACACAAATTTAAATTTTGCGATGTTAGAATTTCCTTGGAGAAAAAAAAAATCCACTTGAAAAAGGCTATACTCATAACTGGAGCGAAGAAGTATTTGTTGTTGATAAAGTACTTTTAACAATATCAGTTACATACTCGTTAAAAGACTTGTTAGGTGAGCCTATAACAGGCAGTTTTTACGAATAACAAGATCAGAAAACAAGAACAAGATATCTTTGGTATTGAGAAAGTTATTAAAAAGCGCTGCAACAAAACTTTAGTCAAATGGCGTGGGTATAGCGATAAATGTAATAGTTGGGTACCAACTAAGTTGATTACATCGACTGAGATTACAACGACTGATTAATATTATATTAAATTTGCTCGCATTTTATTAGTACTAACTTACATTTTACTGGCATGCATAAAGAAATTAAATGTAATTTTCTCGCATCAACAACTGGCATTAACTTAAGTATTTTAATAAAAAATAAACCGCATTTTATATTTCTTTGTTGACCAGGTATTTATACGTTTAGAAAGGGCTTTATAAGTTGCTAAAATATTTAATGCTGGGCAACACTAAAATTTAATTTTAATATTTTTTGGCAATATTGTATTTAACATCATATCGTCCAGTTGTTGGTCTGCTTAATTTTTGTTTACTAACAACAACAACATCTTCATCATCGTCATAGCTATATACAAAATATCATTTTCAGTATAACCAGCAAATCTGTCGTTAGTAATAATTTCTGATGTAACATTAGGAACTGAAACAAAATCTTCCGAATATAGCTGAGCTCGTCTCTCAATTAAGCTCATTACTATAATAATCTTTTATCTAATTAATATATAATATGTTTGGGGAAATAAAATATCATCAACGAGTTATTAAACTAAACAATAATGAATTAGCTGAAGCAGTTCCAAATTGTTTGCTGGGACACATTGTTTATTTCGTTGATGTTATCATAACATTAGGCGATTCTGATAAATTTTTGTTATTAGCAGCAGATAAAATATAACTTGATACAAACAAATGATGACATTACGATTTGATCGCGACGATGTTATGGAATTTAGTCATAATTGTCTTTTTTAAAGCGATATAGAAAATATTATTAATTATTGTATCCAAACTTAAATCTGTAAAATGTCAACATTGACTTTGCTGATCTTTTTTTACTATCAGCAACTTCTTTTTTATTTTATGTGCATGAATTTTATGCTATTTGCCAGCAGTTGTTATTGATTCAAATTTAATTTCTTCTCTAGTTTCAGTATTACTGAGACAATTGATCTAATTGGATTTTTAAAATTATTACCACGACCAATTCCACGTTTTGTGTTTTCTATTGACGATACTAGATCTAAATTTTCCAGACGATTATTGGTTTTAATTTTATTAATATGGTCGATATGTAAACCAACTGCAATAACATCATTAAAAGTTTCATAAACAAACCTATGCGACTTATAACAAACAGATTAGTTTTTGCACCACATACCTGGACATTGAGATATCAATCTTTATTCAAATTTCCATGAACTTTTTTGTTCTTATATGACGAATTATTCCCTTATCATTTGTCTCAAATAGATCAAACATTGGGTGATATTGAAATCCATTTTGGAAGCCTAAATTTTCAATATTATCATGAGCAACTCCGCCATTTTCTATGTGTACTCGCTGTCCTACTGGAATATATCCGCAAAACAAAGTATAAATAAAATCATTTCTAAACATTTTAGTCCTTTCTGCATTATCACCTGTTCTGAAATTAAGATACCAGCCGATGATGCTATGCCAATAGCTTTTTTCAATGATATGTTGATATAAGTTTCAAATGCATTTGCAGCAAATTAGTTGCACTTGGGGTGTATAGGATAAGTTTCTTGCTCTTCCGCTGTCAGTGGCAGATATCCCAAGATTTCTTTCATTATGCTATAAGGTTTTCCATATCTCTAATTAAAATGTTCAAATAAATATAAAACATTACTCTCTCTCTCTCTCTCTCTATCTCTCTCTCTCTCTCTCTCTCTCTCTCTCTCTCTCTCTATATATATATATATATATATATATATATATATATATATATATATATATATATATATATATATATATATATATATATATATAGTAATTTGCTCCACACATTTATTTCATCTTTTACAACCCGTTATAGCTCGAGAACTTATGGCAAATAAAAGTATTAAACTTATTGTCCAATATCTTACGATTTTATCAAAAAAGTTACACGCAGTTGAGGATGTATTTTTCGAAACAAAACGTTTAGACAGCAAAATTTCGGAGCCCTATTTAACAGCTAAGTCTACAAAATATTAACTGGAACAAACATTGCCATTGTCGCGGATGAAATACATCAAGAAATAAACAAAAATTATTACAATTTACCTCATCAAGGTCAGGTTTCCAAATCTGAAATGAGAAAAGATGTTTTATTTCACACAGTAAAATATAACGTACTTCGCGGTAGTTGTTACGTCAATCTCTCTCAAAAAACTAATAACAAAAAATGCTTTATAAATGATAAAAATAATGATGATAGATGTTTTCAGTGGTCTATTCTTTCCACGATGGTTCAAAAAGAACAAAATGCTGATTGCATTCATAAGTATATTCCGCACAAAGACGAATTAAAGTTTTGATGGTATCAAATTTCGGGCAGCAGAAAATCATATGCTTAAGTTTGAAAAACAAAACGGTATTTCAGTTAATGTTTTAGGATTAGACGAGAAAGAAAACGTTTACCCGAGACATATCTCAGAAAATGCTTCACAGAAGACAATCAATTTATTATTTTATCACGAACATTACTGTTGGATAAAAAAAAAACTGTAACGGTTCAGTTGGAGGACAGTACAGTAAAAAAAAAAGCAAGAAATATTACTGTTATAGATGTCTGCAGTTTTTCCTGTTCACGGGATTCCAACTGAAAGATCGTGGTAAACTAAGAGGACTGAAAAGAATAATATCAAAAGTCATGAGTCGTGCTATTGGCGTCAGTGTAATTTTTTTGCTCCTGAACAGAAAAAAAGATGTCATCACCCAAGAAGCCATCACTCTTCACCAAAAATAGGACAGAAAAGGAAAAAACTATCTCTTCACTTAGCCAATTATTGGAACATGTTGTCGGTCCTGTCCATTTCCCCTCGATCCAGATCAATAGCTTTGAAAGACTTAATTGATACCGTGTGGTAATGGTGCCTGAATATCTTGAACTGAACAATACCTTTGTCTAAACACCATAAAGAACATTTAGCTAAGCATCGACACTTGCTTAGACAAATGGTCAAAGAGAAACTACTCGTCCGTCAAACTAAAACGATGCTGGTGCAACGATGATGAATTTTGCCCCTCTTGATAGGACCCTTGATAAAAGGAATGGTGGAAGGAGTCGTCAGAGGTGCTGTTTTACTCATAGGCCCGAGATAAAAAGTACAAAGAAAATAACCGAAACCTCGTTTGTGAAAAGATCTTATACGCGTGTTTTGGAATCTCATGGAAGGAAGAAAGCAGACTTTAGTGCCCTACAAAATATGGGATGAATTCCATTGTTGGCAAGAACAACTCTCTCATCATTTATCTCCCAATCCTCATCTGATGGAGATACCCATGTTACAACACGAAATGCAGTTATTTATGAATCTCAGCGATTTATCAGAAACGGAAAAATATTGCAAATGTGCGGCCAAGATTTACGTCTTCAACTCTTTCGCTCTTTAGATGAAAAAGCTAAACCGACTCTGAAAGATTTCAAGATCCTGTTGAAAAGTCAATAACCACCACCACAGCCATCTCCAGTGACCAATACAGACGCAGGCACATAGATGTCAGAGGAAGAATACGAACAAGCAGTCTTTCAAAGAAAGACAGCTCCTCCTATTCCTAGTAAGATTGCAGCGTCATTTTTGATCCGCTACCTACATTCCCAAAAGAGAACTCATGGCTTGATGTCCACTCCACCTTTAATAGAAGTCAAAAAGAAAGAAGAGAAAAGAGACGCACCAAAAGAAAGTAAGAAAGAATCAGTTCCATTGTCACCACCAACACCGACGCCACTACCTCGCAAAGCTGTTTCCAAGCCACCCCACCAAAGCAAGAGTAGCATCAATAAACAGAGGGTAATTTATTGAAGAGATTGTCCTGATGAAGAATCTCTCATCAAGCATTTACTACATTCCAGCTGACTGATCCTGTGGGTTACTATGGAGTTCAAAAATTGTATATTGTTGCCAAAACCCAACTGAAAAGTGTACTTTACCATTAAGTGGAGCCATGGTTTACAAGAACAAACCCCGTACAGGTTACACGCACCCATTCGGCCACAATTTTCCAGAGGGCGCACCAAAGTTAAGGGCATCAATAATCAATAGCAAGCCGATTCAGCCGATGTCTCTCATTTTTCCACCTACAAGCCCGGCTACAAATATATTTATTTTGTGTCAACGATGTCTTTTCCACATTGGCCCGGGTCGTACCTTTGACTTCCAAATCGACCTCTGAGTTAGTGCGATGCTTAATACCCAAACGATAGCCAGCGTCGTGGAACGTTTTCAACGCACCTTGAGAGAACGTATATGGAAATATTTTAAGCATCAGGAAACTATCAAGTACATTGACGTCTTACCGCATCTGGTCAAATCGTACAAGCAATCTTACTATCGGAGCATCGGTATCTCCCCCGAGGAAGTGACTCCCAACAACGAAGTGACCGATTTGGTACTTCCCCGACTACTGCTGTCCGCAAGAAAGGTGTGGTGTTAACATCGGGATATTGGGCATGCATTTGCCAAACCAAACTCACCATTGACACAGGTCATTTACATAACTGGACTACCAAATTGTTTTGTGTGACAGGAAGAGTGCGCGTGGCCGTCATCCTTCCCTCTATAAACTTGACGACATGAATGGTGAAGTGTTACAAGGAACTTTCTACTTGCAAGAGTTACAACGAGTGACCAAAATGTAAGACCACGTGTAAGATATCGAAATCATTCTTGATCGAAGAACCCATATTGTTGGCCAAAGTTGTGTCAAAGAGGTAAAAGTGCGTTGGAAAGGATATCCTCCGATTTTTTATTCTGGGATAGACGCGTCCCAAGTCATCGACTATAAAAGGAACTTACCATCGTGCTGTTTAGCACGGCATCATCAATAGCGACCACTTCTTCTGCAAGATATACAAAAGCAATCCCAGTGGGTGGGGTGTTGAGCACGTTTGCCTAAAACGCAAATCGCCTTTTTCTGCCCAATCTTTGTAGTGTATTGTGTCATGGGAGCCGTTATGCCTAATGTAAGTTTCCAACAAGGAGACAAACAATTGTGGACCATTTTATTGACCAGTTGCATCAGTTACCTTCGTCCTAATCCTTCCTTAAAATACTCTACCAGTAACAACACGAGTCTTGCAGCCAACACCAGGCAGCACCCAAACAGCTACACAACCCTCTTTTGGACACTCGCTTGACCTGGAGTTATCCCTCGGAAAGCAGAACACTGGAATTTGAAAATAACACATTTCACTAAACTTTACCCATTGACAATTCCATGGACGTGTTTCTCCACAATAACTTGTGCTGTTTACTTGCCAAATTATCTCATTACGTTCAAAGGAATAATACGTTCATTGGGAAGTGGCTTTGGCAGAAATAATTCACCCCCACACAAGTCCTATACGTCAGTGGCAATCAAAAGAGGTTTTCGATCAACCTGTGAATGAAAACAACCGTCACCAGCCAATTCTCTGGCATGAAAATTCCGGGAGCTATTTCTTTAAGACTCAACATTTGTTGGAAACGATTGCTAGTATTTTCGACGATCAATTTAACAAAACCCTGGAGAAAACAAAACCAAGTGTCAAGATCGAGTATCACATAATAACTCATTGCCTGCTGGTGAGATCTTTGGATGCCGAAACGTTGTCCATCACTTTATCTCCCACATTGTTTGACAATTTCGGTATAGATCACAACATAGCACCGAATTTTAATGACAGCAGCAACGACCGATTTTATAAGTATTTTCGTTACTCGGTGAAATTGAACGGATGATTGAATTTAATCCTTGGATTATTCGATATGGTAGAGTACAACGTTAAGGGACACACATCCGCACCATTACTGCGAATCAAAGTGAATTCCGCTTACAGATGAAGTTGTAACACTTACCACATTCGCAGGGTATTTGTGCATCCTCATTATTTGCTGGTCATTAATTCATTCGTCGAAATAGTCAACATTGGTATAAAAGGAAAATCTGCGACGAAATATTGCATTCTGGAAACGAAAGGTCACAGATCCATTTTTGAGAAAGATTCTCTAGCGATTTGTAAGTTCTATATCATGTGTAACGAGGAGTCGTGGACAGTGACGACATGGTTTAGAAGTTATCCTGAAATCTGCGTTTAGTTCGGTTGCACCGTTGAAACCAATTTTGACAGGAGGAATGCAAGAGTTGATAGATGACACATTTATCCTCATTTCATCATCGAAAAACACAATCCATAAGAAGCTTTGTTGAGAGCATGCAAAATATATTCCTATACATGTGCTGCACGATGCTGAATAAGGCATTCCTTCTTCATTCACACTGCAACAAAGACAAGGCAAAAAGAGACGACGGCGAAACGAAAGGTTCACAAACTCGTTGCGAGAAAGACTAATAAGAAACGAACAGCTAGTAAATTCGACATCTTTGATTACTTAGAAAGAGAGCACAATTTTTTCAAGTCAGAAGTGGATCTGTTTGACCTGTCACACACAATGATGACGATGCAAGAATTCCAATGTGGGCATAATTTCATCCGTTTTCTTCTTTGACATCCTTATTTTCCATCGAATTTTTAATCAAAAGAGAGACCAAAGATTAACTCGATCTTAATAGCAGTTACTTGTTCTTAAAGGTCAAATTGCTCAAACCCGATAGTTCCAAGCTAGATGACAACGAGAAAGTTGTCCACGTCAACAATGTCATGCATTCCTTGATCATCGAAGAGGATTTGTATTGGAATATCAAACTGGTTAGCAGCAGCATGGACACTTACCCTTATCGAGCGTATCTAGAAAATTTCTTGAAGTACGGAAACGAAACCACAAACACCCATATAGATGATTGCGTGGTATGGAAACCGGACACGGCGGGCAAGTTCGAAACAATATCGAACAACGAACAAAATTCTGGTACTTTAAGACCTTCGAAGCAAAATCCATCTAGGTCATAGTATAGAACTGATGGATCGCTTCATTTGGACATGTGATTGTAAGACAAGTACTTGCTATACTGAGTGGATTACTGCTTGAGGATAAATCGAAGTAGTGGTACTTTCCATTTGATGAATGATGATGCCAATTACAAAACCATCATCCAAGAAGCTTGAAAATTTTACCTAAATTGGAAAACGACATCAATCACACTCTGAGCAGAACGAACGCCAAGTATCCGATACGACGAGTGGAATTAAAGACTTTCACCATTGCCACTAGACTCCGATCCAAGATCGAAGATCATCTGTTCCAAGGACAGTTACGCAAACGTTTAATCTTGGCATCGTCAGCAAAGCAGCCTTCAACGGAGTTCATAATCAAAAACCTTTTGAATTCAAACACTAAAAATTCTCCAAAACCGAAGTCAGTCGAGATGACAAAACCTTGTGTACCAGACCCTTTGAACCTGACTTTAATGAGAAGAATTACATGAGGTCATACTTGACTGTGTACGAAATCACTGGACAATTAGGTACCAAACTAACCACGGTATTTCATACTATGGCTATGCAGGAGGTTACGCTTTGTAGGTTTTTGATTTCACTCCAGACAAAGGCAGCGACGAGGGAAATTTCCACCCGATAAAATCCGGCCAACTTCATGGGGAACTTCAGTTTGCAGAAGTTCTACCCGAGATGGGGAACGTCATCTTGTATGCAGAAATTGACAATGTGATATAAATCAACAGTTTGAAAGAAGTGATTCTAATTTGACTTTAATGGATTATCACCTTTGGAAGACGACATCATAGACTTTATGAGAAGAGATGCTAAGAATACTCGGTTCAATAATGTGCAATAACAAGCCACATATTCCATGGTGTGTGTACAATACTGTATTTTCTTAACACAGTCTTGAATATCCTTTAGATCAGTTAGTAATTTATTTTAAGAGCAACTCTGCGATAAACGACGATAAAGTAGATAGATAATTTTGTGAATATTATGCGTATCTCTTGTCTTTAGCTAGGAAATATAGTGTGCATCAATGGCCCAATGACCTAAACTATTGATAGTTTAACTTGACTTAACAACGCTGTCAACCATTTAAATAATTTCATATTTGAAATATTTTAACATTGTTAACTTTGTATTGATTGTTTGTTGGTTGGTTGGTTAGTTGATTATTTGAAACTGGCTGTTTGTTGTATTTTAAAAATGGATACTGTATGAACATATGCTTTTTCACTTCTCCCTATCCTTCTGAGTTATGTTAGCTAAAGCTTTCCTAGAAAACAGACACGAAAACATGTTGTATATCGCGTCCGCGATTGAAACGTATTAATCTGGATGGTCGCCATTATGACCATCCATTGCTACCTCGTCAACAAGTGAAGATGACTGCCAAGTGAAGTTAAATCGTGTCAGGCAAAATCTGATGCGAAAGCAGGAAGAGATAGAAAATGTGACAATGATTAAGGAAGCACAATACCCCAAAGAAGAGGTCATTAGAGAAGAAATTCAAAAGGAGCAAGAAGAGGGAGTAAAGAAGTACAAAGTCCAGAAACAGCAATAACAAAAGAAGTAGCAGCGGCAACAGGAGGAAGAAAGAGGATTCATTCACATCCGCGTGGACAACCAAGGAGTTGTTCTTCTCCTTCCGAAGAAGAAGACAATATCGAGTGGTTAAAGCTTGTAACAAGACGCCGCAGTCCTCGTAGACATGTAAATATTCCCAAAACCACTTAAACAAAATAGCTCTTTCAGGGCTACCGAGATCTATAGAAAAGAGATACTACTATATTGCCATATTGTTATATTTATTTGTTTGTAGGTAATGGGGTAGAAGTATGTCTATAAACACTTTGTAATCTTGCTTTATGATAGTGTGTGTTTAATGCATCAGTGGTAGTAGATTGCTTGTAGGTGAAACCGTTGAAGTGGGAGTTTATTTTAGATACGTGTTGTTCATGTTTTGGACGCGATCTGGTGTGTATTGTTAGTTTTGTGTGAGGCGTGTTTACCTTTTCGTCCATGGTACAGGCATATATCGCGGTGCATTTGTCTGCCTGGCTAAATTTCGTTGACGTGTGAGCAGGATAGCAAATTTGATTGAGCTAGAATCTGTATTGTATCTGAATTGTATCTGGAATATGACCGTCACCTCCTGGACGAGTTAGCTATGGTGAGGTAGCTGCCAAAAAATTAAGAAGAGGAGTAAAGGAAAAATAAACAGGAAGAGAAGGAAAGAAAGAGTCAATATTACCTCACCATATTCTCGGAAAACATGTGCGGTGAATCCTACAGTGAGGACACCATCAACACAAAGCCAGCCAAAAAAACCCGAAAGGAATTGTGAAGAAGAGTTTCATAGTGACAAGAGTGGGAGCCGTAGAGAGCACTATATCAGCCGGTCTGGCATAGAAGAAGGAGGAAACGAGTCTTAACTATCCCTTAAACTAAGGAATGTGATACTGAAGCCAAACATTCTCAATCTGCGCTCTCAGCAATAACAGTGGATTGTGAGAATTATTGGAGTCGGTGTTATTGGAGGTGAGAGCTTTGAACTGGTGCATCTGGAGCTTACAAAAAAAACAAACAAAAAACAAAAAAAACCCAAAACAACGTTGTTAACAAATTTAATGAAAATTAATGAAATATCTTTATGATTGTGTATCTGTCGACACAATGAATACATTTGTCTCTCTAAAAAAGTTCTCATTCCGTGTAATTTGAATTTTTAAAAATATTTCTAAGAAAAGACAAGAAGCAGAGAAAACAAGGGTCCATTGTCTACACCATAATTTGTTTGGATACCTCCGAGGCAATGAAAGGACCATCATGGACAAAGGTTATTACATTTGCAAAGAACCTTATAAAGGTTTGTATAATTGTTTCAGAGTAAATAACACTTTGTTTACTAATTCAAATGCATATATAATATTTATGCACGTAACGAAAAGTTTGTATTTATTAAACATCCGATTTAATTTTTTATTTATTTACTCGATACAAATAGAACAAAATACCATTCCTACATTGTAATAACAATGTAAATGTTCAATGTTCTAGTGTTCTGAAACCAGACAAATCCAAAGCCAACGCTATGAGTATATTCTCAAAATAAATAGTTATGCTGAAAGAACATATTTTCATACATCCTACCTATTTAAAGGCTTCTATTTCGCATAAACTATGACACTTATGGCATTTAAATTTCTTTCACTTATTCTGATTCAAGAGTTTACATCAAATAATCTAATAAATAATCTTTCGTTTACCTAACATACTTAACAGTAAGCTATAAAATTGACTTAAGTAACAATCTTATGCATGAAAACTTTGAAAAGAAACATGAAATGTTAAGTTATTACTACCTTTCTGAAACCAGTCAAAGACGTATGTGACTTGTTCATTTTGTTATAGCCTACCTAATTGTCAAGTCATAAGACATGTAAAGTTCAAACCCTAATCATTCTGGCTTGATGTTTATCGATATTCTGAGGACGCTTGACATCGACAGTATGAGATTGATGAACATCAGTTTCTTTTGCTTCTGATGAAATATCAGATCGTCAGTATGACATTGCATGGATACCAATCATTTGTTTTTAGGACGTTTCAAGTGAACAATATAAGGCTGAATGAATATTAACATTTTGTATTTGCAAGAAATTGTTTCATAATGAGAGGATAGTATTTAACGTTTAATACATCAAAATGATTTTATTAGCAAACTATCTTATGAATTTTCTTTTCTTTTTTTAAAATTAATTTTCTTTTGTTTTCCGAAAGAAGTGAAAAGCGAGCAATGTAGGGATTCATGTCTATTTGAGCGAATAGGACTCGTTACGTTTGGGTATGAAACACGTGTACAAGTTCATCTTACAAGAGACTATCACCGAATTCTCTCAAAACTGGGTAATAAAATTTTTTATGAGTGTCCCATTAAGTTTTAACCAAAATTGTTCTTTGAAGACAACTAAATTCTAATAATTACTCTCTCTCTCTCTCTCTCTCTCTCTCTCTCTCTCTCTCTCTCTCTCTCTCTCTCTCTCTCTCTCTCTCTCTCTCTCTCTCTCTCTCTTGTCGTTTTATATTCATAAATAAATTGAATTTGATCAACTTACAATATTTTAAAGGAGAATGAAATTGAGCTTAGTCTAATGTAATGTTGTATAATGTACATTATTTTAATTTGGTGTAATGTAGCGTATTGGAATATAGTACAGTTCAATGGATGAGTATAGTATTGTGAAGCAAAATTAAATTTCTTTATGAAATATTACTGCACAGGTGTCCAGAATGGTAAAAGTGTTAAAGGATACATATATTTTGGACAATGTTACAGTTTTATATCTGTATACAAATCATAAAGTTTTTTCATTCAAGATACTCTTTGACCCGGTGGTCTCACACGAATGAGGACAGTTTTAAAAATGTGCGCTGCTGCACTCGAGAGTGTTAGTATGTGTCATTTTAAGTTTTGGATGTCACGTACTATTTCCAGCTTTTTATATAAATTTAACGTAATTTTTTTCCGAGTTAATTACATATGCAAAAAGTCTGATATTTCACATAAGATATTAGAAAACTACAATTTTCTCGCTGTGATCAACTATTAGAGAACGTTTGAAAAGACTTTAAAAGCGTATTTACTAACAAAACAATTTAAATAATGTTGTTTGTGTAAATCAACATTATATCAATGATCTGAACAAACTAGATGCTCTAGGTCCATGTGGTCAGGTTTAAAAATATTAATAATTCAGCAGTATATGGGCTACGAATATCCGGTTTAGTTAAAAAAGAAGTATTTCATTCAAAAGTACAGGTGTTGCAGTAAAATATAACATATATTTGGAAATAGCAGGGTCTTGCCGTGCACCATATTCGACAATCCACGGCATCAAAGTTATTTGATCCCAAAGCGTGTGTGTATGTACATACACACACACACACACACACACACACACACACACACACACACACACACACACACGTAAAAGAGCAATAATCCCTGTGTAGATTGAATATCAAGACAGGGCAAGATAGTAAGTAGGCATAATGTACTTCACGACCGGTACGAACGGTGCTGACCGGTGTGCGCTCATGACAATATCTTTTAAGGTAACATAATCGGCATTTAATAATCAAGGAAACAATAAGAGTCATGTAGCATAACAGGTTTATATTTTCAGCTGATAGATGTGAGGTTCATTCTTTAACGTGCAATAATAAAGTCTTTGAATTAGCACTGTTTCGTGATTTGAATTATCTGTCGCTCATATTTAAGCCGAGTTATTTCGTGTTTTCGCAAATTTTCATTTTTTCGGTTATTGATAAAACAAAATAAGATCAAATTAATGGAACTTCAGCATGATTTAAAACAGCAGCATAATTGCTAGGTCTAATGAGCTTTTTTGTAACCGACAATCTCTACAAAAGTCTGTTGTGGTCAGGTATGATATATCGTCTTCTTTCCTGCATGTTAGAGCACAGGAGTCTGTAGTACTAATATTAGTACCTTAGTCATTTTGTGGACACGGTACTAACATGAGTCTATGTGTGTTACTGGAGCAGCGTAATCTGTCATGTGGACACGTTGAGGTTAGCATAACTACGCCAATTTATTTTACCGTGTAAGGGCATAACAAATTCAAAAGCCAAACTTCTTTGACAAAATGATTAAACTTATTTAGTAGATTTTTAAACTATTTGTGTTTCAGACTTAGGTGAGGATTTTTTTTGCTCCATTACATGATATGGGATCAGTTTGTAGCCTTAACCACAACAAAACAAGTTGAGGCTACAACATTGTAGCTAAGGAGTCTGCAGTTTTATCAATAAACACGACAAAATTTCTGACAAAATTAAATCACCTTAATGGTATTATGAAAAAACATAATTCTCCGGATTGGATTCATGCGATGGTCATCCGAGAGTGATGCGAAGGTACATTATAGTTTTTTGAATTGATTTGTGTAGTTTTTAAGTCTTTGTGCGATTCTGAAGGGATAAAAGACGCATAAGAAAATTAGCATCTAGTGGAGGGTTGTGGTCACTGTTGCATTCCTTGTGTTAATTTATAATACCGTTAAAGTGATTTCATGTAAGAAAGTTTGTCTTGCTTTATTGATAAAACTGCAGAATCCTGTGGTTAGACCAACAAGTGCATGCAACACGTTTTTAAGATGTGACTTAGGGAGGATCTCCCATGTATCATGATAAAAGCGATTGTAATCCATAATATAAAAAGAATTGTTGTTTGCATTTTCTTTAATAAGCGCTTTGATTACCTTGTAGTACTTTGTGCCTCTTAGTAGTCTTAGTTGGCCTAGTTAGCCTTAGCAGTATTTACCAGGACCAGGTTTATATTTAAAATAATCACATCATTCAAATAAAATATTTCTTATTATTTCCAGGTTCATTCAGTAATTCAAAACTGCATTTAAGGAAACAAAACCCTTAATTATGTGTACAGCTCTAATAATATAACAATTTGCATTGTCAATTTAATAGCGAAATATTTTAAAAACAGCTCTTTGTCCTCTGTGCAAAACTGAAAAGGTTCAGTTTATTTCATAGAACAATTACCAAAACTGAAAGAGTTACAAAAGCAGGGCCAGTGTATTTGAAAATAATCATCTGTGTATGTAGGTCAAAGTATGCTAATTAATTTTATTAGATTTATGTAATGTGCGTCTTTATCATGTATATTGTACTAACAGGAATTTACTGGTTTGCAACATTGTATCATTGATAAACACTGTAACTCTGTTGATAAATCCCAAGGAAAGTGTATACATATTGTTACCACAAACCATATTCTTGTAGGTTACTTGGTCTAATTTTTATTTCAAGGTTTTAATCAAGCCCAAATTCATTTTTTCTCTCGTTTAAAGTTTCTGCGCAGTTTGTCTTTTATGCTTGTTAGGGAAGGGGAGAAGAGAAAGCAGAAAGGATTTTGATAAAAACAGAGATTATTAATAATTTTCATCATTATTTTTAATACTTCACTAGTGGGAAATTGTGGAAATTGATCATTGATCTAGAATCAAATCTACTGCAGATGATCACGAGAACGTTTATATATATATATATATATATATATATATATATATATATATATATATATATATATATATATATATATTACTATCATACAGGTTAGAGAAATTAAATTCATACTCTACCGAGTTTCAAACCCAGGTCTGCGAGTAAATGGCACCCATCATCTTGCCTGCAGGCACCAGCCCATATACCGTCATGACTAAGCATGCATCACCAAAAAATTATGGCACTGAATCGGTGTTATATAAGCTCGTGTGTAGCAGACACACTCGCATGATGACCTAGTAATTCTCATATATACACACAGTCGTACAAGATTCCTATTAAAGAAATCAAGGTATATAGGATTTTTGTATTACAAATAATAATAAATATATGCCAGACAGAACAGACTGTGCTATCCCTGGATTCTGTAGTAGAATCTTGATAACAGTGGGCAGAAATAATAGTTTAATACAAATAATACTATCATACAGGTTAGAGAAGTTAAATTCGTACTGAGTTTCGAACCCAGGTCCGTGAGTAAATGGCACCCATCGCCTTGTCTGCACATACCAGCCCATATACCGTCATGACTAAACACGCATAAAAAAACTAACACAAATAATTAAATAACATATATGTAATAAATAAAATGTTTGTTGTGCAACATTTCTGATTTAATGAACTTTTAAAGAAAGTCTCTAGTTGAGTTACTGCATACAAGGATAAAAAAAATTTGATAGATGCTATTAAAAGGTACACCACTCCACTGTAACTCATTCCCTGATAACTCGCAAACCTGCTTATAATGCGGTGGCAGGCATGGATCCCATCGTTTTTGCAGATTTAACATAATTTCATCATATATTTTTATGTGAAAAAGTTATTGAATGCTATTATGTTCCCAGTTGACTCAATAAGTTTGTTCCAATGGAAGATAGGTGTCTTGCTGCTGAAATATATATGAATAACATCACTTTTAGCTTGATATTTATGTAATTCAGAATTAAAATTTACATTTTTTTCAAGAATAGTTATAGAATTATTTTTCTGAAAGCAGATTCAATAAGGTATTTTATTTATCAAAAAGGGTTTATAGTAGTATATCAATGTTCTTATTTGCACTGTTGGATATTGGAGTCGTACATAATGTGTACGAGTCTTGCAAGTTACTCTATTGCACTATTATGTCCAACAGCACAAACATTGTAATCAATAACTGGTATACTAATAACATTTGTTCATGTCATAGTTGCATATTATTCCTATTTAGCTCTTTATGTTTAGTAGTTTTCTTTGGTTAAAATGGATAAATGTTTTCATCTGTCAGAAATAGAAAATGGATGGCAAAGAAATCAGGAACACACTGAAGAATGCTAGAGAAGCCATTCGACAGAAGGAATTTAAGGAGGCCCTCAAACATTGTAAGGTAGGTAAACTCGATAGCTATTTTATTTGAGTCAGTTGAGGAAGAAAAGTTCAAGCCATATCTACCATATTTATGATTGTTTTTTGACCATATTGAGCTGTCTTTTAATTTGCCCGTAATTACCTGTCAAAAAAGAATAATGATGTTGATAATACAAGCTTACTTTGTACTACATGCATTTATTTTTATCATAACCGATTTTCTTGGTTTTCAGAAAAAATTATTTTCATATGTGTGGATTGAGAAAGGGTCCTATTCTTTCAACAGAAAGTTCATTGTTTGGCCTCAGAATTTGTTGTTGGTTGCAAGCATGAAATCCATACAAAAAATTAGTGTGATATAAATAATATAGAATTATAAGCATTAAAAGAAGGTTACTCAATAAGTAAACATTTTTTATATTGAGGTCTTCATTCAACTAATGTTATAGTCTATGCTCTTAAAATAAGTAACAGAAAAGAGTGAAAGACAACAAGTTTTGTAAAATTTTAACAAAGAATTTATTTCCCTAGAATACAAAGAGAAAATGAAAAAAAGGAACTTACAGAATTGCGAATTAAATCCCAAAATAATCAAAAAATTACAGACACAAGTCCATGTAATTTAAAGTCCTGAATAAAATTCAGTACAACTCCAGAATAAATCCAAAATCTGACAGATCTAATGTATTTATGGTGACTTATAAAGTTTTGATGTATCATCAGTCTTTTGTTGAATCACAGTAATAAAATCTCAGGTTTTAGTTCACTATAAATTCTAGTGAATATCTCTATCCATGAATTTTGATTTGAAGAAATAAATTTTCCAGATCAAAATGAAATTCTGGACACAATGTATAATACAAATTAAAATTGCTAGGTCTTAAAGCACAACTGAAACAATCCTCTAAGTTACAAGATTATACTCTACTTGACCTTAGGTCACAATTTAGCATTTTCTAGAGAAAAAAAAAACAACATTACCTAATGGAAAGTAAACTTCTAGAATGATCTCTATGTTTACAAAATACAAATTATAGCATAGATAATGTAAAATTCACTTAGGAAATTCCAAAACCTAGTTCTTGACCCATATAAGCATTTACTTCTATTAATAATAATTCTGATTTTAATCCCATACACATAGAGAATAATTTAGCTATGTATTAGTTGTTATACAGAATAAAATAAAAAAAAAATCAATTTGGGTAATGAAATAAAAAAATAATTAATAAACAGTTAAATATATGTAACATTATAAAACCCTATAAATTGCATTTTTCACTCAAGGTCAGCTGATAAAGGTCAGATCCCACGGAAAACTGCATAGAGCAGGATTTGCCATCCTGTTATACAATGACAAATCATGGTCTGTATTGTTTGCATTTAATCCTGATTTACAAGCAGTTATATATGGTATTATCATTATGCAAGATACAAACTGATATTGGCTGTTGATGGTGTACATTTGCATCCAGGGATGAGAAAGATTAACATGTACTAGAATTTGCCTAAGATACTGGGGGTGGAAAGATCTTAAACCACTAAGCATAAGGCCTAAAGAATTTTCAGCCCCAGTAGTCATCAGATGATGTAACACTTACCTAATATTTAAAATAATTAGATAAATTAAAACATGTCTTTGGCTTTATTTCTTTATTCAAATTTATGATAGAGTAGCAGAGCAACCAGTGAAAATTACAGATAATTTACTATGGTTTATGATAAGAATGAAATCATCAGCTATATGGATTCCTTTTTTCCTATGGTCATGGAAAATCTTGGGAAAATTTGTTGTTATGGAGAGAAATGGTAGATGGTTTTGTCATGAAAGTGAATGGAAAAGCCATAAAAAAAACACCAAAAATTTAAATGTGATGGAATTTCACCCCTGACAGTAATTTTAGATTGATTGATTTTCAGAATGGCAATCTTTCAGCTTGCTGTTTTCTTAAAATCAGGATTTAAGTGCACATTATTCTTTCTTTACTTGCTTACCAGTCTGTAGCTTTAAAGTGGGTGGATTAGTTGGCTCTAAGGGTAGAAGGAGGCCATCTTGACCAATAAGCTTTTTTTATGGTTATGATAACTATCATGTTGATCTGTATTATCATTATTTCCAGTGTACAGATTCACCTTTCCAGCCTTTTCATTATAAACATTAAACACTTTCAGTCATGGCAATCAAAAAATTGTCAAGGAGAAATATTGGAAAGAAAATGATAAGAATTTGGAGGAACCCTGGCAACATATAAATTTAGTTTGAATCTTTCAGACAATCCTGTCCCATGACAAAGACAACTATATGGCACTGGTGTTGGTTGGAGTAGCAGCAGAGGGTTTAGAGGGGTCAGATAAGGCGGTGAATGCTTACAAACGTGCCATTGAGATAGATGAGAAACAGATCCTGGCTTGGCAGGTTCATATTTGATTTTATTTCTTATTAGTTGTACAGCAAATTATTAGGTATAAAACATGCACTCACTGTCTAAGATCTTTGCATAAAGTAGTTTTTGAGGTGAACAAATGTGAAGAAACATGATGCAGGCATACGTTTAGTACAAACTGGCTAGGCAGGTATAAAAAAGCATGCAATCATGACAAGACAGCAGTTTTAAGATAATACTTCTTTATGGCAATTGTATGTAAAGTTCTGACAATAAACATATCGAATGCTCATAACATTTAAATGTTGACATTACGTAGTCATTGATGTGGAGGGACTTGAGGATCTGATGGCATCTATAATCATGCATGGGTGAACAGTTACACTTTACTTGTACTTAATGGATACAGGGATCAAATATGTAAATGCTGGTGAAAGTGAAAAAAAGCAATGTTTTGTTTATAGGGTGCAGGTCTTCGGTGAATATGCACCTGTTCATTTTAATTGTATGGTGCAGCATAAGGAAATTAATTAGTTTTAGTACATGTTGGCTTGGGACTGTAAAGCATAATGGAAATCATCAGCATTTTTACATGTGATTTGGAATTGTAAAATCTAAGGAAAGTCATCAGTTTTAGTACATGTTGGCTTGGGACTGTAAAGTATAATGGAAATCATCAGCATTTTTACATGTTGATTTGGAATTGTAAAATCTAAGAAAAGTCATCAGTTTTAGTACATGTTGGCATGGGACTGTAAAGTATAATGGAAATCATCAGCATTTTTACATGTTGATTTAGAATTGTAAAATCTAAGGAAAGTCATCAGTTTTAGTACATGTTGGCATGGGACTGTAAAATATAATGGAAATCATCAGCATTTTTACTTGTTGATTTGGAATTGTAAAATCTAAGGAAAGTCATCAGTTTTAGTACATGTTGGCATGGGACTGTAAAGTATAATGGAAATCATCAGCATTTTTACATGTTGATTTAAAATTGTAAAATCTAAGAAAAGTCATCAGTTTTAGTACATGTTGGCTTGGGACTGTAAAGTATAATGGAAATCATCAGCATTTTTACATGTTGATTTGGAATTAAAATCTAAGGAAAGTCATCAGTTTTATGACATGTTGCACTGAATTGTAAAATTTAATATCAGTTCTATTACATGTTGGCTTGAAATAGTAAAGCATAAGGAAAATGATTAGCATTTTTAAATGTTGGCTTGGAATCGCAAAAACAGAAGGAAAATGATCAGTGCTCTTATATGTTGGCTTGGAATTGTAAAGCATAAGGAAAATCATAAGTGATTTTACATGTGGCTTGGAATTGTGTGGATGTGTAATTATGATTTTTGATGGAGCTTTAACAATTTTTCAGTCATATCACTACAATGTCTGCAGTGTGGCAGTTTATAGTGGTGACTAGCACTGGAGCATCATGCCACAGACATAAAGCATGATGTCTCACCCAGTCACATTATCCTGACACCAGGCCGACCAGTCCCAAAACTAACCTCTTAATGCTGAGCGTCCAGCGAGGCAGCTGTTAGTACCATTTTTGTATGTCTTTAGTATGATTTGACCGGGGATCGAACTCATGACCTCCTGCATCCGAGGCGGATGCTCTAACCATAAGGTCACCAGAGCGGTTGCTTGGAATTGTAAAACAGAAGGAAAGTCATCAGTTTTGTTTTATGATGGCATAGAAGGATATCTTACTAAGATCAGTTTATTGAGTTGACTGTAAAATAGAAAATATAATGATTTTATATTATAAATAAAATATTAGTTATGTCTGAAAACATCTCTTAGCACCCCAAAAGTTTGTATTTCAGGGTCTCTGCAGTTTTTATGAGAAAAATTTGATACCAGCAAATGAGGAAGAGTTACTCAAGGCCTACGATAAGTTGATAGAGCTCTACGAAAGGTATGTTTTAGCATCATTGCAGATTAATGAGTCTATAAGGCTAGCATATTAGCGACAAAAAATTTTAGCACATTTTTTTAGGGCAAGAATATAAATTTTTGGTGGTGGTTGTGTTTTGTTGTGTTTGGTTTTAATGCAAACTGATATTATTGGATATAATATTCAGAGGAAATGGGAACTAAATGGCTTTCAGAAAGACACGCCAAGGCAGTTTAACAGGGCTTATCAAACCTGCTACCTTGGTTTACGAGTCTGATTCTTAACCAGTTGATGTACTGTGGCTTTCCTGGCTGTATTTTGACCGGGCCTATGAAAAGGTGTTATACATTGTCAAGATCAAGAAAATGTGTTATTTTTTTTACAGCAAAGGGTGTTATTGAATGACACATACCATGAATGCCAACTGCAATGGATGTTGAAATAAAGTTCTAGTCAAAACATCAATCAGAACATTTCTTTAAAGCAAAATCCTTGCTCTGTACACAGGCTTACAAGTCAAGTACAACTACAAACAACATAGATCCTGATCTACCAGTGCATAGTCTGCTGGCAGATCAGAGTTTGTGCTGTTTTTCTACTAATTACTCTTGACACACCACATAGACCCATA
The DNA here is from genome assembly GCA_016746295.1 of Potamilus streckersoni. Taxonomy (NCBI): domain Eukaryota; kingdom Metazoa; phylum Mollusca; class Bivalvia; order Unionida; family Unionidae; genus Potamilus; species Potamilus streckersoni. The sequence continues at coordinate 2,702,166 of JAEAOA010002216.1, read as the reverse complement.
TCTGTTGGAATTTTTCTGCAGTTGATGATCTTGTGACTATTGTGCAGTTGCATCTGACTGAAAGGTAAGTATATACTCTAAGTTCATCAATTTAATTGATGATACTTCCATAGTATTACATGCTGCTCATGAAATGGTGACTGTTGACATCAGCCCCCCCCCAGTAACAAACTTTAAAAACTGTCCATTGAGGTAAAAAGTGCAGGTTTTCTATCCATTGAGATAAACAGTGCAGATTTTGTCTTTCACATATTTTTTTCGCATTTTAGTCTGCATAAAATTTTAGAAAAATTAGTTTATTTGCCATAATATGAATTTTTTTAGGCATAGGAATGATAATCAATTAATCAAAAGACTGTCTGACATAGATGGGTTTTTGGAAAAGCTAGGAGATGGTGAAAAAGTTAGTTTGAATTGACTAACCTTAATGGGAATTACAAATCTGGGCTAAGGTATAATATATATGCAATGAATAGAGTTTATTTTGTTTATTACAGCTATACAATTGGCAAAAAACTGGCCCACGGATTTAGGAGAAATGAGCCTTTAGTATCTCATTTTCTCTAAATTAGGAGGTTCACCATTTTCTCATAAACTGCACTGTATTTTTAGTGTTTGACTGGCTTCCAGTTATTGCCCTCTTAGGATAGTCAGATTTATTGAATTCTACCCAGTTGTTATGCATTCGTGTGAAAGACAGAGCAAGACAGGAGATGTGTAGTATAGTATTACATGTGCAAGTAAGTAAGTCTGCTGAACTTCATATATATAGTTTTATAAATATATGCTGCAGTTATCATAAGAATTTAAGTTTGCCAAGGAATAAAGACAAGCTAAACGTGGCAGATGACACATTCTGTCCTTGGTCAGTCAGTTGGGAAGGTTTATGAAATGCAATCATTCAACATCAAATGAAATGAAACCATTCATGCCAACTCATAGTATGTAATAAAACAAAAAAAAATAAACATAGCTTTAATGTGATTTGTGCATTTTACGTGTATTGATCAAAATATATTTCTAAAACAACTTTTTAAATCTGTCACTGACATGTACAAGATTTTTGTTAAGAAAAGTGAGTCTTCTTTTAATGTTATAAAAATTATGCATAAAGAATTTTTACTGCCTATAAATATGTAGAATTCTTATATATACATATTTTTTGTTATTAATATGAATATTAATAAATATAGTGTACAAATATTAGATCAACACAGAAATATTAAAGCAATCTGAGTATACATTATCACCAGTGAGATTGCCAGTAAGACATAACTGGAAAAGAAAGGAAATTAATTAAATTTCTCTGAGCACATGGAGAAAGCTAGCATGACACTGCTCTGTGATAATTAAATTTTGACATTTATCTTTATTATTTGACATATCACAATGTTGAATAATGGTACAGTTGCTGAGGATTTAATGTGGATTAAAGTATGGATAATAAATTTGAAATTGAGATTTTCCATTGGATCTTGGCATTGTTTGTCACATGCAGTTATGTTTTGATTTCACAGAATGAAATTGAGAACATCATAACCAGATGAATAATAAATTTATTCAGATTTCCCCTCATAATGTGATGTCTTTGATAATAGTAATTTTTATTTATTATTGTCTGGATATAGTTGCACATGGTTTAATTGCTTTAAGATGTTAATTTTGACAAGGCAAGCTCTAATGTGGTGCAGTTTTAAGAATATACTGTAATAGTGCTTTGTTTTGTTTGTTCTAATTAGGGACAAGCAGGAAGAAAAACAACTGGAAACAATGGGAAAACTGATGCAGTATTATTGTAAAAAGGGTACCACTATGCTAGACAAGGTAAATCCAATCAATATACATGTTTTAACTCAAATAATCCATGATTACGGAAAACAGTTATATTATTCATCTTATAATCTTTATTTTGTAGATTTTACTGAATCATAATATTATAAGCTTATTCCCAATATCAATTGTTTCTCATAGAATCTCATAGGATGCCTTATATTCATGTTGTGTTGTTGCTGTTTTGGATTTAATGCCATTTTTCACTGCAGTATAGGCTTTGCTTGTAGGCCAATATAATTGGTGCATGAAAAACTTGGGGATAACACTGGTAAGGACCACCAATCTTACTAATCTTGAAGCCTTATTTCCAGCTCCCTAGTTGATACTTTAATATATGATAATATATGATAAAGAGAAAACACCTCTTTGAAATACATTTAAGAAATGCCAACATGTTTTATATCCAGCAAACTGATATTTTGGATATTTTAATGGCAAACAGTGTTCATTCTTTTATCAAAAACAGATTTGTGATTTGTGTGCATGCATTTTTCTATCTCTAAATATCCTTATTCAGGCTGTGAGTCTTTACAGACAGCTGATGCTGAAGGAGACTGATGTTGTCAGGCAACAGCAGTATCAACAGTCCATAGTCAAATTGCTGCAACAGCAGAAGAGTCTGTCTGCAGACTTGGAAGACCTGGTTAGTGGGATTTGTCTTCCTTTTTTCTTCTGAACAAAAGTTCCATGATCATCTTGTTTATATCAAAAAATGCACTATTTCCTTAATGTAAAACATTTATACATGTTTGGGCACAGACAATCAACTCAATTCCAGTATACCATAATGTTAATGGTTTGGACAAATTACTCAAATTTTTTTTGGTAAAATCTGCTAAACATGCTTACATCCTATGAAGGATACATTGACATCTAATGAAACTTTTTTTCTGATAAATATTTTCAGCTTTTCAGTGAATTTTGTACTTAAAAGATATGGATTTTAGTATACCAACACACATATGTTGGTTTCATAGCTCATAAAATATTTACAGGGCAGTGACGATAATTTATATTCATTATTAAACTCATTTATTTTACTATCAGTTTGTTAAATGACAAAAGGCTAAGAAGGAGCACAGGTCTGTTAATATTTACATATAATGTTGGTTTGTACTAAGCCAACAGATACAATAGTCAGTCATTTCACAATTAGGAAGTTAACTCCACTACCTCCTAGAATCCACCCATACTGAAACGAACCTATTTTCCATTCTGTATGTCATATGTATGATGGGGAATAGCTGCTATCAGTTACCTCTGCTTTTCCCCTCTAGGTGGCCACCTATCTGTTTTATGTTTACCAGTTTAAGCCTCCACTTATTACTGGCAAGAACAGTTTGATATATGTCCTGAATCAATCGGACATTGTTGTGATTTTCAAACCATGCATCACAATATTTTGTGGGTTAGACAGTGTTGTTACACCATGTTAACATAACCAGTCAAAGTCCACTACAAACAAATTAACAAATTTGTCCAAAAATGTCATCTATTTAAAAGTGTAAAAAAGGGTGTAGGGTACGTAACAGGGGGCAGCAGTATATATTACATCAATTACAGTTGGTTTGATAGTTCAAACCATTTTTAATCAGAGCAAATACAGAATATATCTACCTCCTCTCAAAGAGCATAATGCATAAAATAAAAGCATCTGCAGGCAATGCTTTGTAATGTTTACTGAAGTATAACAGGATCTGAATTATCTTTCAAATAAAGCTAATCCATTGTTTTAGTTATACAACTGTTGTATCACACACACATAGACACACACATTACTTATTTGTTGATTTGTTTATTTATTTATTGTAGAATTACTAAAGACAGTATGTTAGTCGCAGCCCTTGACCAATAAAGCTATAGATCTTACATTTTTCTCTGCTTGGAATTTTGATAAGTAAAGTGATCATGATGTGGTCATTTCCATTAAAAATGTTTGAACATCAAAATTATTCTGAAGGACAGGTTTTAAAATATTAAAATGGTAATAAAAATTATTTTTTTAAGGGGCTGTAATCTTTAAATATTTTATTGTATTTTATTTATTTCATTCAATAAATATGAAGTAACAACTAGTGATGAGTTCATTACATTAGTGGTGGCTAATTATGTCTGTCTCAGCAAGATCATTGTCAACATGAACAAGTTTAATAATTGTCTCTCAGTAAAGAATTAGGTTCTTGATTATTTTGCAGCTTCTGAATTGAAATTTATTAGCACCATGAAAGTAGTAAATTTCCAATCCATTAATTGGATGCATTTGTTTTGTTTTGGATTTTTACATTAGCAATAATTTTGTATATTCACTCTTCAAAATGCACACATCATATTGTTGCAATCATTCTGTATTCATTTTGCATTCTTCCTTTCTTTTTCACTCATTTCTCTGGCAATAATAACTATTTCTGGGTTTGTACAGCACATTAATGATGTAGAATTTTGAATTTCAGGTGTTAATTACCACAGAAAGCATTTTGCCATCCCTATCACAGTCACCAGATGAAGCAGAGACAATGATAAGTTTACACATATCTGTTCTTTCCAAGGTAATAACTTTTTCTCAATATTTAAAAATGTTTCATTTCATTTGGGTCACCTTTATTTGAACTTAGAAGACATAAACTGCATTTGAATAGGGTGTTGAAATTTGTATTTTGCAAAACCTCAATGAGGTTGAGTGAAAAGTGGACGGCTAAAATTCCTAGTAGATAATCATTGGTATTGTGACATCATTTTTTGGATTGTTTGACTTCAGATGTATGGGTATAATTATGAGTGGAACAGCTAGCCTTAAACTTAGTTGCAGCTTCATTTATTTACATAACAGGAAAGCTTACAATAACATATAAGATATCCTTTATGAGGTATTTGTTTGCTTAAGTTGGTCCTTTGGGAAGAGAAAGTTAGCAACATAGATTGTATCCATTATTATTGAGTAATGTACATCAGACCAGAGCTGCACAGTTCAACAGTTTAGGGATAAATTGTAAATATAGTTGAGTTCCTTATTTCAATGGTAATGTAAGTTAATAGAAATGTTGCAGTGTATTTAGTGATCCTATACCTGTTTTTAAATTGATGCAGTAAACATACTTTTGGTTCTATATATTGTAATAATATATTAAAATATATAAAAAGGTTTGAGTTTCTTTCTAGACAAAATCTGTTGTCACATAATTGATTAAAACCCAGAAAAAGAATGATCCTAAATTTTTAGATACTGACATGACCTGTTGATTCTGCTTGCATATTTACATTCTATCCATTCAGCTTACAACATGTGCTTTTAGTCATGGTCATGTCCACATTAGTACGAAACTAGCAGATACTTTGGCTGCGTCATCACCCTGTCAAGGTTTTAGTTAAAGTTCTTCATTTACATATATTTCCTTCAATTCTTGGTAGATTCTCCTCAAGTTTCATGTGAATCATTATGATAGCAAAGGTAATTTATCAATCAACACGCTTGCTTGTCTCTTCTATCATGGGGTCAAAGAGATACATATCATGATGTATATTGAACTGTGACATTATTGGCAACACACGCTTCTAAATATCAATGCTTATTTGCAATGCACAAAAATGCATGACCACTTCCTTTTATACATGCCAGAACCATTAATTTACACAGGTCTGCAGAGGTGCTAAATTGAGAGAATTTGTGCCTTATTGCTAATACTTAAGTCAAGTTTAGGACACAACTTTTATTCACATCTCAAAATCTTACGCATTCATGTTAACTTCTTATCAACAATCATTAGACCAATTTTAATTAAAAATTGAACATTAATCATGAAGTTATTTCAAGTTGGTACAGATGATGCTGAACTATCATCAAGTATGGACAATGGAAAGACCTCACAAACACTGCTAATTGAACTAGACTGTTTTGACAGAAAGCATCCAGACATGAAAGGCTTTCAAATTTATGAATATTCCGATTCAGCATCAAATGTCGCTGTTATTCCTTAAAATATAAAAACTTTTAAAAAACTTCTTAAAAGTCACTCAGCAGAATTTGACCAAATTTTACAGTAAGCATCTTATATTGCAGGCCTTGCTGATTTAAAATACAAATGATGCTAATTTGCAATTAAATATGGCCTCAGTTATATGAATTTAAGAAACTTTTACAGCAATCTAACATAAATATCTTTCAGTAATGGACCAATGATACTGCTTTGCCATTACATATGACTGAAGATACTGAAAACAGAAACATTGAAGCATTTGGTTTCCTAACATATGCAGTCCTGCAGCGTATGAAAAGCTTTATTGAAAAACATCCTATGGACCTAGTTTTCTTATTGATCTCAGTAATGTGGGCAGTCTCAGAAGCAATTTGCTTCTCATGTATCATGCAAGCTTTTAATTTAGTCAGATTGTCTTTTTCTTGGAACATTCATGAATGAATTTATTATGCAGATTTGTATTTCTTCCTCCTGATCAGACTTAACTAGCATATTCAACAGTTAGCTATTCTATGCTTTCTTCCCCCAGATGCAAACCTTGTAGGGGTTGGGTGGGGAATAAAGAGACCAGTCTATATTATTGATATCTGAAGATAACATGCACATCTAAAGCTGTCTCATGTCACAGTAATCATACAATTAAATTGTAAGTTCTATTATTCTGTGCCTAACAAATCAGTTTTCATAGTTAATCATGTGTATTTTCTAGAAGAATGCTGATGCTCTGGAAGCAAAGTGTAGGAAACTGCTGTCACAGTTTCCTTCCTCTAAAAGTTGCTTGGATCATCTTTTACTCATCCACATGGACAGAACTGTAGGTAAGCAAAATACATAAAATTATTTTATGTAGTATTCTATCCAATACTTTTTGAATGGTTAAATTCATAGGCTATGATGGGAAATAATGGAAACTGTAGAATCTTAATCATTTTTTTATTTTATTTTTGAATTTTTAGTTCTACTGGTCAGAGACCAATATAGCGTATGCCATAGGACATTTATCATCCATCATTTTGAAAGTTGTTTATTTCTATTTCTCCAACTGCTCCAATGATCTCTTGGTTAGAGCATCTGCCTCAGATGAGGAGATTGCAGGTTTGAACCTTGGTCAAGTTATACCAAAGACCTATAAAATGTTACTAGCAGTTGCTTCGCTTGGTGCTTAGCATTAAGAGGTTAATGTTTGGTCTGGTTGGCCTGGTGTAAGGATAATGTGACTGGGTGGGACATGATACTACATGTCTGCAGCATGATGCCCCAGTGCTATACATCACTATAAACTGCCAAAATGCAGATATTGTAGCACTATGACTGAAACATTGTGAAAATTACATTAAAAATCCAAATAACACACACAAGCACACATACTTCTAAACCTATTGGAGGATTTGTCTCGAAAAATGATTTAGATATTGAAAGTTTCCTTTAATTCCCATAAAACTAATTTGTTGTTATATTGGAGGAATACCTTTAGTGATACCTATTTCATTTTTCTTCAAAGCAGAATATTAATTATGAATGAAATGAAGTTTAGCATATGCATATCTGAGAGGAAATTAATGGTATCATGTTCAAGGTCAGTGGCCATAAGAATGGATTTTGAATTGTGCTTATATGTTGGATCTGTTAATAATATTTAGTAAGATCATATATTTAAGTTATTTTCACATCTGCAGTTAAAAAAAGATAATAAAAAAGAGGGGAGAAATGAACTTTACATCAATTCCTGCAGGTTCCATTCAGTTTTACATCAGTACCTTCTTGAGAATATTGTTAGCCTATATCATAAAATATTGTAGTTTCTGTCATCAATCTCAAAGGTTTTTATGTAAACAATGAAGAAATATTGGTAATATATTTTCACAAGTCTTTACAAACTTTTCCCACCAATTAAATTATTGCTCTATATGTATCCTTTGCTTTTGCTATCTTAGGTGTGAAACCAAGTATCAATGCTGAGTTTGAGACATGGCTTCAAAACCTGGAGGAAGACAGTAGAATGTACCTGGCATCTCAAGGGTATATTGCCCTTTTCAAGGGAGACTACCCTAAAGCAAGGAGTTTTCTCTCACAAGGTAATGCATTGACACATTTGGGACATCATAGATCCTTTCCTGAATCATATAGGATCCATAGTCTTGTGAGGGATTTTAGTAGCAAAGTCTTTGACGACAAATCATTGGCATGCAGTAACACATAGCACTGTGAAAAAAATTGTTTACTACAAATTGACCAATTTCTTCAAAGTATTTTTTTTAAAGATGCAGTATACAATTAAAAAAGTGAAGGTATTAAATTATTACTGTTATGCAGAAAGGAGTTATTATAATTTAATATCTCACAGGGTGAACATATGCTGTTTTTCTTCGCAATAAACCATATTGTTGCAATGCAAAAAGGAGTTATTATAATTTAATATCTCAGGGTGAATATACACTGTTTTTTTTTGTTGCAATAAACCATAGGTGTTTAAGGCAAACTAACCAAAAGGGGACTGTCATCCCAAACTAACCAAATAAGAGACAATTATATTTTGTTTATATTGATAAAAAACAGCTTGCTGGGACCTAAAAGGCATCATTATGTATTCTCCTCCCCACCCTTTCTCACTCTTCTTTTGGGGGTCTCAAGTGGTCTAAAGTGCTCACTGTTGCAGATCATTGCCATCTCACCTCTGTCATTGTGGGTTCAAGTCTTGGATTCAGGCAATGTGGGTATGAGAGAGCATGCCAATAGCTTCTTGTGGGTCAGTGGTTCTTTCCAGGGTTTTCCTGGGTTCTTCCTCCACCATTTATACTTGCCGCCTTGTATAGCCTAAATGCTGAAAAATGGCATTAAACCCCTGTCTTCCTCTTTCTCTCTTCTAATTTATTCTGCCATTGCAAAAAAATTTAAAACAAATTCAAAGTTACTACTTATTTAAGTCATAAAGTAGATCAGGTTTAACAAATAAATGCCTATTTTAGCCAAATTCAAAACATTAGGTTCTTTTGGTAACAGACTTTTCAATCAAAAGTCAAGGTGATATTTTGAAACAATGAGACATGTCTATCTGCATCATGCATTAAATGTTGTCCCAAAAAAGAACAAACAGTTGGTTTTTCATTGCAGAAATAGTCTTGGACAAGACTTTAGCTGAGATTTTAGAATATGTTGCACATTGATCTGTTACTCACATTGATCTGTTACTCGTTGAAATATTTGGCCTTGATTATCATTTGGAATACTTCTTAATGAAATGTTCACTTTCAAAATGTGGCCAGTATGAGCAATCATTTGCTCATGAGGACTTACTTTTTGTCTGTTTGTCATTTACTGAAAGCTATACATTCTTGATATTAAGATATTTTTACGATACTGTTCTGATAAACTTGAAAGAATTCTTTAAATTAATAGGGCTGATTTACAACATTATGGTAGATGTTTGTGTAAAATTGATCATTAATGCACTAGAATTTTTGTATGATTACCAATTTCTCTTCTTTTTCACCTAGCTGTTGGAAAATCCAAAAATTGTGTTGGCCTTTATTTTTACTTGGGAATTGCACACCATTTACTACATGATAACAGAGAAGCAGAAGCCACATGTGTTAATGGTAATATCTGACTCTGTTCACTCTCTCTTTCTGTCTCTCCTCACTCTTGCTCTGTCTCTTTCTCATGCTGTTTATGACAGCCAAAAATCTTTTATTACTGAAACCACCTTGTCTTGCCACTGTTTCATATAACTGTCTCTGTGTCTGTGAACTTCTTCTTTCCTGCACAATAACTACATTTCTTTTTCATCTACATGTGTCAAATTTTGTGGATGGCTTCCACATGAGGTGAGGTCAGATCTGATGGATTTTGTGATCGAATGATCAAAAGTCATAGTCACAGTTACTGAAAGAAGAATTATGGGTTCTGCACAATAACGGAAGTTCAACATCATATACTGGGACAATTACTGTTGATGGCTTGCACTTAGCACAAGGAAGAATGGAGCCTATTGTGGGTTGAAAGGTCAAATTCACTGTGACTGAAAGGAGGAGTGTTATTTCTGCATAATAACATTATTATGTATGAGGACCAAACTGTTATGTGTGGATAGCTTGACCTTGGGATAAGGACAAAGCCTACTGATATATACATTTAAACGAACATTGAATGCATTCAACAGTTTATTATTGCTTGCACATGAAGTTACAGGTCTTAAGAGCATGATTGTGAAAAACATATTGCTCTAATTAAATGTTTCATTTTGGGACTGATCATCTTGATGATAAATGTTTGACGTCAATAAATATATTTAACTTTGTATATATTTACTAAAGTTCTGTGCGTGTAACTTCCAAATTCAGTTAGTAATATTTCGATCTCACCTTAGTGGAATTTTTCACTTGATTCATTTCTGTTCTCTTCTGTTTGAATACTAAGTAGGCAAATGATGAAATAGGGGCAGATGTAGCTTATTTAATAATAATAAAATGAATTTTGCATATCTATGATGTCTTTTTAATATCTTTATGTGTGTAAAATCTCACCACATACGGGATATTTTAACTTTATAGATGGATCAGATAATTAGGCAATTTCGGTACAACTCTACAATGAATTCATGCATATTTCCAGTAGCATTTTAATGTACTTCTTTCATACATGTCGTATATTTATTGGCATGTATTGGAAATGCATGGTATGAATGTATTGTCAGTTTCCCAACACTATTGTCTCACATGGATGAATTATTTAAAAAAAAAAACTAACAGGGACTGTTATACGGACCAGCTTTTATTCTTATAGTTTAGCTAAGTAGTTGGTAATTGATGCTTGGATCTAACACTCTTTTAACTGTGTAATTTAATATCGGAGATTTTTCTGCAAGTTTTGCACCATGCAATCGAGGACATGGTTTGGGGCGTGTGTATCTCCAAATTTGGAAGAAAGATACACTCCAAAATTGCGAACAAGCACCAAGCGTGTAAACGGAAACCTTCCTTTAAATCACGATTTCACATTATTCTAGGCTTAAATAGTTGGTAGAAGCAAGATTTTAAAATTTTTCCAACTGAGGATGTCTTAAAATGGAAATGGTGATCCTCAGACATCCAGTATAGGAACCACGGTAGCCATCTTGAACATCTTACTTCACTTGAATGAATGGTCGCATGATCAAGGGGTATTCACTACGAGATTTTTCTATGGTCTTAAATGAAATGGTGCCATTCTGACATCCAGTATGGATGCCATGGCAGCTCTCATGGCTCTTTATATCTTTGATAACAATGTACTTTGTAAGTATAAGTTGATGGTGTAACCATATAGTTTTCCTCTCATCACCAAGCTAACATATGTAATAAATGCAACCATTATTTCATGTCCATTGGAATTAGGTCAGATATGATGTGTTGTATATGGTCTTTTTGACTATGCAGTAAGTGCATACATTAACTTAGTTATCAAAAGATATCTTTAATTCAACTAAAAAGAAAAAGAGTTTGTGCCCTTTGAACTTTTTGCAGACTCAGTACATTTTTGGGTAATTATTAAATTTTTTATTGATGTAGGACTCTCAGCTCTTCAGTCCAAGACACGGTTATTGACAGTGTCCAGTACTCAAGTGGAATCAGCCCTCTACACCCTTCAGGCCAAACTTCTTTGTGAGATAGGAACACCACAGACTTTGCAAAAAGCACTAGATATCATACAAAAGGTAACTTTTCACCAAACTTGTTGTTTCATCATCATTAGTACATATGGAAATGAGAGTATCTCTTGTTTCTGCTGCTATGTTCTCACCAAGAATGTAAAGATATTGTATTTAAAATTGAAATATTGGACTTATTCCTAAACGCTATATTTTTGATTACCCAGAACAAACAGTGGAACAACAATAAGAGACTCACAGGCTTCTGTGCATTTTTATTGTGTGATAGTAAGAATGTGGAGTGTATTATGTTCAGGTGTTGCTTGGCCATTCGTTTATTAGCTTTTATATTTCTGCACCATAACTTGAGTTTTACACTATTTCCAATTACCAAGCTTTGTGGATGGCTTGCACTTAGAATAAGGTAGAAACCTACTGAAATTAGATTAGATTTTCAAAGGTAATGGTTACAGTGATTGAAAGAAGAAAAATGGTTTCCATACACTAAGAATAATTCTGCATCAGAGACCTGGACCAATGTTTGTGGATGCTTGCACTTGAGGTTTTGCATTTGCATTTGTTTTAGATTATGTTTCTCTACCAGACTTTATGGGTGGCTTACACTTAGAGTACGTAAGAAATCTGTAAATATTTGGGTCTAAAGATCAACAGTCAGTACCATAATAAGCCTGCTAAAGAAAATAATTGTCAAGGTCAATGAGACTTATTTGTTAATAATCTCTAAATTTAAACCTGCCATATTTATGTCAACAGGTGACTGGGCTCATAATGTTCCATTCATGGGTTGGACTCATAAAGTACCATTAATGGGCTGGGTTTAAAATGTAACATTAATGGGCTGAGCTCATAATGTACCGTTAATGGGCTGCACTCATAATGTATCATTGATGGGCTGGGCTCAAAATGTACCATTCATGGGCTGAGTTCATAATATACCACTTATGGATGGGTTCATAATGTACCATTAATAGACTGGGCTCATAATGTACCATTCATGGGCTGGGTTCATAATGTACCATTCATGGGTTTGACTCGTAATGTACCATTCATGGGCTGGGTTCGTAATGTACCATTCATGGGCTAGGTTCATGATGTACCATTCATGGGCTAGGTTCATAATGTACCATTCATGGGCTAGGTTCATGATGTACCATTCATGGGCTAGGTTCAAAATGTACCATTCATGGGCTAGGTTAATGATGTACCATTCATGGGCTAGGTTCATAATGTACCATTCATGGGCTAGGTTCATGATGTACCATTCATGGGCTAGATTCATAATGTACCATTCACGGGCTAGGTTCATAATGTACCATTCATGGGCTAGGTTCATAATGTACCATTCATGGGCTAGGTTCATGATGTACCATTCATGGGCTAGGTTCAAAATGTAAAATTCATGGGCTAGGTTAATGATGTACCATTCATGGGCATGGTTCATAATGTACCATTCATGGGCTAAATTTCATAATGTACCATTCATGGGCTAGGTTTATAATGTACCATTCATGAGCTAGGTTCATGATATACCATTCATGGGCTAGGTTCTTAATATACCATTCATGGGCTGGGTTCATAATGTACCATTCATGGGCTAGGTTCATAATGTACCATTCATGAGCTGGGTTTGTAATGTACCATTCATGGGCTTGGTTTGTAATGTACCATTCATGGGCTAGGTTCATGATGTACCATTCATGGGCTAGGTTCCTAATGTACCATTCGTGGGCTAGGTTCATGATGTACCATTCATGGGCTGGGTTCATGATGTTCCATTCATGGGCTAAGCTCATAATGTACCATTCATGGGCTGGGTTCATGATGTACCATTCATGGGCTAAGCTCATAATATACCTAGGTCTGGAAATTTGTGCCTTAAAATAAGAATAATTAAAAAGAAATGTTTCAACAACTTTTTCTAGTATTCATACAATAATTTTGTAGTGTATAATTAGAGCTTCATTATATTTTAGCTACTTAAAATTCATTGAAGTCTTCTCACTTATTGCATAATGAAATATGTATAAATTTTTCCTCTCTAATTTTTGTTTGTCACTGTAAAGCAGGAGTATGGTGGAGCTGATTTGTGGCAGGTTGTAATTTTCTGAAAATTTCAATGTTTCCTTTACTTTTTGTTGTGTTTGATTTTAGTTTTCATTGTATTTTACCAAACCTTCAAAATGGAAATGCATCATTCTGAACAAATTATTTCTTCCAAAATGCACATGCTGTAAAATAAAATTATAGGCAAGCATAATCCACTTACCTATAGGAGTGAAAGTCATCAAATCATTCAGAAAATCTTGCAAATGATAACTATTTAAAAGCATGATATATCAATGAAACATTTGATTCAAAAGAGTTGTGCATTTCTGTTTTGTGGTAGTACTGTAATTCTTGTAATTTTTCATACATGAAAAAAATTATTGTTTACTTCAGAGTAAGAAAAAATATTCATACAAAAACTTTTATTTTGGGTGGGTACTAACACTGTACAAAAAGTTATAATACATGATTCCTTCCTGCCAAACAGTAACAAGTCAAACAATTTAGTACCATTTTTGTCTCATTTTACTCTCAATTTGTGAATATAATTGCAACATAAAACAAAGCACCTCAGAAAGACGTTTGTTGTTATTAGTGAATGTGTGTGCGAGAGAGAGAGAGAGAAATGGATGAAACAATAATAGTGGGTAAGATGAGTATTTCTTTGTAGCTGATATGGCATGTCATGTTGGCGGTGTGATGAAGGTTTGTTGAAATCAGAGGATCATATCATTCCTTACAATTGCCTGTGAATCTTGGATTATTTTCAAGTAAATTGTAAGAAGAGATAGGTGTCCTTGTGAAAGTTGTGTGCAACTTTTTTTCTTACAGCAACAGTAACTTTGTTATCAAATTATAATAATAATAATAAACATGCAACTTGCTTTGTAAAAAAATCTGTTTATGTCAGATAGAGGAAGATGGCTCGAGCAACATTGTGTCAGCGTACAAGATGATTGTGTATTCAAAGTGTTACTTGTTTAGAATCATGAAATGTGTTGAATGGATGCATCTTAATGTCTTACATATATTTTGCCAAAAGAAGTTTATGTGACCAATATTTCATACTCAGTAACTTTGTTAAAATTTTGTGTTAAAAGTTAATTTCTTGGGTCCTGTGTGTGTTACAGCAATGAAACTTAATAGTTTGATACATCCATGTTACTATAATGCCCTGGAAACCAAAGAAGGTCACTGTGACCCATATTTTATACTGACATGAGAGAAGTAGTTGCTTTTATGATCGTATTGATTCATAAATTCTAGACCTGTATACATCCTAAGCAGAAAGCTGTCTGTGATAAAAGTCAATTGTATTCAGTGGCAATCTTTCCAAAATAAAGACTATACATTATATATTTTGATAGCAGGTTAAATACATTGCTGATTGCTTTTCGTGGGATGTCACACCAGTGGTTAATCAAGGTAATTTTGTATGCATAAACTATGTACTGTGGGCCATCACTTCTAGAGTTACTCATAGCCTGTGGCTTTCACCCAGTATTATATCTGGCTTCTGTAGTGGCAATAATGGCTTTTCTATCAGAGTTTAAGAACAATGATTTATATACAGAGTAACATTTAGCCCTTTATTGCCAATCTATTACCTTTACTTTGATATAAAAGAAAGGAATGTTCTTTTTATGCATTGTATGCCCTGTTGCTGTAGGTAGATAGGTGGGTGGGTAGGTAGGTAGGTGCATAGGCAGGTATGTAGATAGGTGTATAGGCAGGTAGGTAGGCACTTTCACAATGTCATTACAATACTGACCATACTGTGGCAATAAAATTTCAGATTTTAAAAAAATTGGTATGGGAAATGGCACTTAGATTACTTAAACCTGAGTTTATTTTCTGCTTAATAAACTTTACAATGGCTATTGGAGACTAGTGAAAAATGAGGCGAGCTACATTCATCTTAGATTACACTAGGTTTTTATATTAGTATAACAACACAGAAGACTAATTGTATTTTGATCTTAACTTTGGCATGTAATGAGATATAAAAAAAATATTTAGATTGCTCTAGTGGTTAGAGCATCCACCTTGGATATTGGAGGTCGCGGGTTCAGATACCAGCCAAGTCATACCAAAGACTGATAAATATGGTACTAACAGCTGCCTTGTTAGGCATACAGCATTAAGAGGTTAGTTTTTGGACTGGTCGGCCTGGTATCAGATTAATGCGACTGGGTTGGACATAATGCTACATGTCTACAGCATGATGCCCCAGTGCTAATCATTACTATAAACTGCCACACTGCAGACATTGTAGCGATACGACTGAAAGATAATTAAAGCTACATTAAAAATCTAGATCTCACACACATGCACACACATACACACACATCATTTTTACTGTAAAATCAAACATCAGATGGCTTAAAAACTTTTTCAATGCTTGTGGTACTTTTTTACAGTGACTGATTTAATAAACAATATCATTAACAATATTATTTAAGGCTTGTATGCTTTAATATACATTTTTGGTTTATAATGATCAGCAGTACATATTGTAATAACAAAATGAGGTTATATATATCCATTTTATTTTCTCACCAGTAAAGATAACACCAGAAGGGCTGGTAATAGTACAAAGTTAGGTTCATAGTTAACATTCACAATGAGATGAACAAATGTCTTTCTGCACAATTAAAGTTTAGTGATTATTTCTTTCCTTTTTAATCTCCAGTATCATTATTTGAACTTTTTTTGAATTAATATGCTTGTTTTTTTTTATGAGATTCTGTAAAACATATTCTTAGCACAAATGTAGATTGGTTTTTTGACATCATAATAGTTTAAAAACTAAAATTGTAAATCATTTTTTATTTCAAATCTTTTTGAAACTTTAATTTTTTTTCTATTGATTCAGATGGTGATTCTTTTATTTCAGATTGAAATTCATTTTTTGATGTATTGATTAAAAATATATCCAAAGTTAATCACAATTTATAACATATGTAGCAAACAATGCATTAGTTATTGGAATATCTAAATCATTTGCCTGTATATTGTCAAAGCAACTTGACATGTAAACTTCTCTTCTTGATTCAGTTATGACATTTAAAAGTTTGAGCTGATGAGGTTAAAATGAATATCAAGAAATTTAAAACTCCCATGAAAACAATACCTTAGTTGCATATGATTTTTAATATATTATTCTCATTTGTATAATTTTCTGCAATATTTATGATAAATATTTGCTAAGATAAAAATCTTCTCTTTAGATCAGATAGTTTTGATGAAAAGAACAATGTTCTGTGTTCAATAAAATACAAGATGTTTAATTATGATTAGAGAATTAGAGAGTATGAAGAATTACAAGAATTACTTTTGGTTTCTTTTTCATTAACATAATAACAATGTCCTATCACATCAAAATAATATCAAATCTTTTTCCTTGGTTCCTTGGGCTATACTACATAGATATGAGGAACAATATCATAGCACTGAGGTATTGATCGATTGATTGAATCCATATTATTTTGAGTTGTATGGTAAACATTTGTCACTGATAAATACACCCCATTCAAAAAAGTGTTGAAATTCTGTAAATTTGCAATAATTTGTGATATTATGTAGTAACTGTATTCAATACATGGTAATACATGAAAAATGGCATTAAACCCTACAACACAACAATACATGGTAAAACAGGCCAAGTATTCTATGAGTTCTGGGCTGTGGGCACATGATTTTTCATACCCTAGTGTCCTAAAGAATCATTGTTGCAAACTATCTGATCCTATCATGTAATTTAAGAACTTTCTAGATATTGCATGAAGTACTAGATTTTACATTATAGATAGATCTGTGTGTTGGTGGTCATTTTATAAGCACAAGTCTTGTAAAATTGTTTAATTCCATGAACAAAATCATTTAAACAAAATTGCTGAATGTGTTAATATTAGTGTTAAAATGTTCTAACATTACATAAAGGTACTTGAAAACAAGTTTATGTATTTTATCATAGATATGCATTTTTTGTCATAAATTGTTTTATTTTTGCAGCATTTATATCCACCAACTCCAAACATAAAACAAGTTTATGTATTTTATCATAGATATGCATTTTTTCTCATAAATTGTTTTATTTTTGTTTTATTTTTGCAGCATTTATATCCACCAACTCCAAACATCAGAAGACTACAAGGACTTGCATATCTTAAAATAGGGGATATTAAACAGGCAGAGGTACCTAGCATAGCTTTCTATTTTCTAATTATGGTACTGCTTGAGAATAAATTTTTTTAAAGTTTTGAAGTCGATTTCTATAAATAGAGGTTTTGATAAATGATTACAAATGAAGATACAACCCTAGTATCATCCATTACAAAAAATCCCCCAAATCAAAATAAGGTGATATAAAATTTCCTCTGTATATCCGTCCATCATGTGCTAGTTGTAGCTATACAGGCCATAAGTCCAAGTAAAATTTTGTTATGGCTCAGCATCCATCATCCATGTGTGTTGTGAATTTTGTATCATTTGTCTCACAAACAATTGTTTGTCACCATTCTGGAGTCCATATTTATCATCCATGTTCTTTCAGACCTGGAAAATGGTTTTATCTCATCAAAATTTCAAACAAGTTCAATAATGTTAAAGACAAATGCACATTTATGAGGTAATCTTGCAGGCCGTATTTCTGATCAAATTCAGAATATATGTTTACAATATTGAGCAATCAGATGTGTTTGATAATGAGAAGGATACACAAGATGTGATCTTGCTTCTGATCAGCCAATCTTGTTACCACTATGTAGGCCATATTGCAGATCAGATTTTGATCAGACATGGAAGATATGCTTATATCATTAAAATCTCAGATTAAATAATGACTTGACCTTGTCCACAATAAGTTTATTTTCTACCTGACTTGAATCATTGATTTAGGTTTTGTAAACATGTTTATCTCAATCTGAGTCCAGAACATTGGAAATTGCCCTTGAAATGCTGAGTCTACCTTTTTTTTATACATTTTATAATTGTAACAGATTTTATCTTGTAAACATTTGAAACCTTCCAGAATGAAAATTTTCCATTAGGTAATAGTTTTTTTTTCTTCAAAAAAATGCTATTTGTGACCTGATTTCAAGTAGAGGCCTTTATAATCTTGTTTCTCTTGAAATTATTTTTTCATGCTGTATGATCTGAGCATACATGCCAACCATTACACTTTTTTCACTAAAATGCACCTTATATGTAAATGTATTTGGATTACACTTTTTTGGTATATACCCCTCCCAAAAAATTAATTTGTTTTCTCATTTTTATTATCATCTCACTGATCACACAGAATGTATTCTAAAAATGACAGCTTAAGTGTAACTATGAAATTAAGGAAAACTAGTCTGTAGACTAGCAGTGACTGTCCTAAGTCCTATGTTCTATTTATAGCAGCTGTCCTATTTCCAAGAAAACCTGTTTCTATTTATAGCAGATGTCTAGCTTAGGACAGAACAGACTAGTTTTTTAATTTTTAATCTTTGCTCACATATTCTTTGTTAAAAATAATGTGAGGTAAAGAACTGTTCTGTAGGAATTTGGCTGTAAAAGTCATCCTATTTATTCTAGTCAATGCATATGTTACAGCAAAAATGTTTCTCAAATGGTTTCATTTTATGGATTAGAAAGAAAATAAACGGAAAAAAACAGAGATGAATACATGAATAACATAATACAGTGCCATTCTAGGGTATATTCATGCCCATTGTAGGCTGTGTGGTAAGGATTTTAATATTAGTATAGTGTAAAACAAAAATGCCTTGAAATAGCTCGTTTTGCTAATTCCAGAACTAAGGTAACTTCTCTTTTACAGTAGAACTAAATTGTGGAAATGAATTTTATAAATGCAGGGGCATTATTTACCAAGCTCATAAAAGAACACTGACTACAGCTAGTTGTAGAATACAACTTTGGTCCTTTGTTCAAACGAATGCTTCCTGACTCCAAAATTGCAGAAAATATACATGTTTTGTACATATGCGCATTGAATGTTTTTATGTTACTGTGGATTACGCTTTTACTGCTCAGATTACTCCTTTTCTCCACTTGGATTACAACTTTTACTCTCGCCAGGGGGTTGGCATGTATAACTGAGCAGAATTAATTTCTATTATTGTTGTGTTCATTTTTTCATTTGGGGTGGAATTTATTATTTATTTATTCAAGTCAGAGTGCTCAGAAATATCATACTTGCAAATAGAGACTTGGATATTTATTGGAATTCCAATAAGGCTATATTCTTGGATTGTATTATTGTGATCCAACAAAAGACTGTTGACACATCACTATGATGCAGGCCACCACAATGCTTCCTTTGTTGGTATAATTTTGGATTACCATTAAAGTTTATTCAGAACTTTAACCATTACTACTTGCGTTAGAAATTCAAGGATTATTGGGGATTTATTTCACAATACCATAAGTTCTTATTATAGTTATTACATTGTATTCTAGAGTAATAAATTATTTGTTGAATTTTATAAAGCTTGATGCTTTTCACTCTTTTCTTTTATTTAGTTTAAGACCATAGAGTCATAATAGGACAATAATATCTCTGATGAATTCAATAGTAAGAGAGATCCACACATAATAATTAGGTATTCTGTTATCAGATTGGCTCAGCTTGTTGCCTTTCTGAAAGATACATTTCTGGTTTGATTTTGTTTAGACATGAAATATTATGGATGTGTATGTTATTGAGCAAGATGCATGCATGTTAATGAGGTAATCTTGTATCAGATTGGCTGAACTTGTAACCATTCTGGGGGTAATTTTTCTGATCTATTGGTAAATTTAAAATTATCGGCTGTGTCATGAAGGTCATGGACTGTTTCAATAATGAGCAAGACGATTAATAGGATGATCTTGCATCTGATTTCTGTCCCGTGTTATTTGAATTTTCATATTATGGTTACTGGTGGATTTTGGGGCCCCGAGTGGTTCTTTCCACGGATTTCCCAGTTTCTTCCTCCACCATTAATACTGGCCGCCATGTATAGCCTATCGTGTGCTAAAAATTGGTGTTAAGCCTCAGAACAACAACAACTGGTGGATTTAAGAAGATTTCATATGATTACTTCCTCATATGTTGAAAATAAGTATCAATTTTGGTCGTATGTAGATGACATTTGTCAACACACAACTAAACATACAACTAAACATTTAAAATTCTAAGAAAAAAAATTCTTACTGTAAAGAATTTACAAATATTAGAAGACTCATTCAGATTTAAATTAATACAATAAAATGATCCATTATAACAAATATACTGTTGTTATAACAAACAATTCTGATGGTTCTTAAATTATTTATCATAACAAAACATACTTTTGACATACTTAACTAGTGGTATTTATTAGGCCTCCACATTAACGTTCTGTCCATCTGTCTGTAAATTCACACTTCTTGTAATCAACAAAGCTCCACAACCTTTATACATACAAGAATGCCCATTTGAAGGTGAATTCCCTATTACATATAGATGTGCCCGTTCAAGGTTTCTTCATTTCAGATCTGATTTTGAAGGAGTTATTGCCCATTTTCATTTTGAAGGAGTTTTTACCAATTTTCCATCAGTTTTAAACTCCCAGTACAACAGATCCTTGTAACAAGCATACCTCAGGACCAATTTAACGTATCCTGTGACAATTGGATATGTTAGCTCTATTTTCAATAGAGTGATGAGTCAGGACAGTTATTCATATCTTAGTAGGGGATGATGCTTGTAACCAGTTAGGCATATTTTAATTCAAGTTGACTTGAACATTGTCTCAGAAACATGCATGTGCCTTCTGTGGGTTTTGTTTTATCAACTCCATTTCGGAAAGAATTATGACCCTTGACCATTATTTTGTTGTCATTGGTATGAACTTTATCTCATAGTTGTGCATTTACCTTTTGTATTTTTAGTCTTCTCCAATTCAGAAAGAGTTTTTGCTGCTTATAAATTCTTTTATTTGCATGGAAAATTAGAAAACTGCTGACAGTCAGTAGGGCTCATAAACCATTCAGTATATTATGTTCTGAAGCAATTTGTTAAGAGCATTGTCCCTTAGACCTAGGTGTGTCTTTTATGGGCTTTATCATGTCTGCACCATAATAGACAGATTTATGGTCATTATCAGTCAACTTCTTATCTTTAAATGAATTTTTGCTAATATGTTTATCTTATTAATATATAGAAGTCGTGTTCCATAAATGACCACCTTTCCCTAATTTTAGTTTCCTAACAAAAGTTCCACTTCAAAACCAAATTGATCATCTTGTTGTGCGCAGGATCATTTATGATGCACTCTGATAGCATTGAATCTGCAGTCCCTGATTAATATAAGATTTTCATAGATTCTTGTTTTTCTTTCCTATGATACAAAATATTTAATAATTTAAGTTTTTGTGATGTATCAAAATGGAAAACTAGTCAGTATCATATAAAGTAATTATCATCTTTGTCGAATCAGGAATTTTAGACAATTTTAAAGATTGATGCTGATGATAGTCAAATATTGTTTAAAGAATTTTTCCATATATATATATATATATATATATATAGATGCAATAAACTGACGACGAACTGTACGAAACTAGTAACTAACTAGCCTAAGCGCTTTCGACTCTTGAGTCTTTTTCAAAGGCAAATACAAAACATATATACGACAAACAAATAAATACAAAAACGTGTTTGTAAACCTCTACATGGCTGTCTCCACATGTGTTAAAACTATAAATACAACCAGCTTGTATAGACTAGTTGCGGAAACTGAAAATGGTGTATAATTCCCCAAAAGTCTACAGGCCAAAGCGACATCTATTTTTACTTTTTGTACATTTATGTAACGCAGATCATATCCTGGATATTTGATTCTATACCAGTTATTCTTATAGTAAAAATTGAAGGATAATAAGAAGATCTAGAAAATGTTAAGAGTCGAAAGTGCTTAGGCTAGTTAGTTACTAGTTTCATACTGTTCGTCGTCAGTTTATTGCATCATTTTTAATCAATCCCTGACACGTGATCCCTTGGTGGATCCAGTATGCTTGAAAGGGTTGTTATTCGCCATATGATTTGTATTCTTTATATATATATATATATATATATATATATATATATATATATATATATATATATATATATATATATATACATATTAGTAATAAAGAACATTTTCTTATAGGATCTTGAAAAATTATAACAAACCTAAACTCTCTAAATTCATCAAAAGTCCGGTATAATTCTAGTAGCAACAAATAGTTGACTGAGAAAGAAATACCATTAATTGTTTGTCATGTACAGGTTTGCTTATCAGAGGCTGGGGCTGCAGGAAGTCAGATGTTGAAAGGTTGCATAGCATATCACCAGGGACAATATGAGGATGCTGTGCAGTGGTCAGTAACAAATTTGTCAGTTATTTGTTTGAAAATATTCTTGTCATTTGAATAACAAACAAAATTTAAATCTTTTCCTTTTAGTGTTCTTCACATAGGACCATTTTGTTGAATAGTTTGCTGTAGGGCTGTTATGATTAATTGATCTGGTTAAACATCGTCACTTTTATTGAGATTACCAAGTCACTTTTATTGAGATTACCAAGTGAAGATTTGCAATTCACTGAATGACTAATTAATCAATTAAACTTTTTGTGAACACTTGTAGTCAAAATTCAGTTCTGCACCAAATATGCTATTTTATTCTTAAGACTGTTATGAAAAATATCCTCCATGTTTGGCAAGATATTAATATGTGTAGAAACTATTTGAATAATAATGGAACATATTGACAGCTGAGGAATTATGAAACATATTGACAGCACTTGTCTCCTATGCTTTGTACTTGGTTTTGAAACAAGAAATAGCCCAAAGTTTGGTTTATTTAGCTCTATTGTAAATAGATCAGAGGGACTTAATGGAAAGCATCATGGGCTTTCAAATTAATGGGCATTATGGAGAAACCCATCATAAAATATAGCTTCTATGGCTAAAAATAAAAAAGCTTTAAACAACTTATTCTAAACAATCCAGCTCAAAAATGTTGATCAAATATGACAGAAAGCACATTTACATGTATTGAATTGTAAAAATTGACACAAATGATGCCAAGGAAATAAGCAAATATTGCTGATGTTACTAAAAAAAGTAGGTCCCTGGTGGCCAAGTAGTTTAAAGCACTACTGATTGCTTATGTCTCACCACTTTATGCATGGGCATGTGAGGAAGCTGCCAGTCACTTCCTCTGAGTCAGGGGTTCTTACCTGAGTTTTTCCAAGCTTTTCTCCAGTAATTCTAGCTATTTTGTATGACCTATCTTGCACTGAATAATGGCATTAAACCCAAAACAACAACTAAAAATAATAACATCTTGAACCACCTTCTGAAAAATTGCTGAACAGAATGTTAAAAAATTGGACAGAAAACATCCTGACACAGATGGCTCTAAAATTTGTACAAGTGATTTGAAGTTGCTATCAAATATACATTCAAACATTTTAACAGAATTTAACCAAATTTGAAACAATGCACCCTGACATTAAGTGTGTTTTACTTTTTTTTTAACAAATGTTACTCATCTGTTATCAGATATGGCTGCCATTACTAAAAACAGAAAAATATTTAAATGAATTCTAAAGCAGAATGCAACCGAATTTGATATACAATATCCTGGCATCAGGTGCTTTCTAACGGTGTACAAATGATGCCAGTACATTATTAGATATGGTTATCATTACAATTACGAAAAAAAAATTATATAAACATCTAAAATTTCTAAACATCACTTGATCAGCTGTGACTAAAAGCATCCTGGCATGAAGGGATTTCAGATTGGAACAAAATGATGCTGATACTCTCTTAGGTATGGCTGCTGTTACTATAAACATGAAAACCTTTAAACAGCCTCTCCAGAAACTAAATTTTACATAAAGCATTTTCACATGAAGGGCTTTCAGTTCTATACAAATGAAGCCCACTCATCATCATAGGTTACTAAATACAGAAACAAATTTTAAACAGCTTTATCTCAAACTCTACTCAATAGAATTTGACCAACTTTGACAGAAAGCTTATAGGCCTTTCAAGGATGCTAATAATACTATTAAATATGGATGAAGACAATGAAAGATAGAAAACATTTGTTTTCTTGACATAAGAAGTTAACAGATTGGAAGATGTTTCTACATTGGCACCATCTTGACCCAGATTTCTTGGTTAATTGCTCTTGCATTTGTATATTAGGTAGATGTCAGTCACTTGAGTGATTTCAAGATCACTTAGCCTCTTGTTCTCATGAAAATAGTATTATTGTATTATTTGTAAAGAACACTAAACATTGCCAGAAAAATATGGAACTGACTGTCTTATAAATTTTTATTTTGCACCTCTTTACTTTTCAGCTGCAAATTAGCAGGAATTCATAACTTAAAGAAACAGGAGAGTGCATTACACCACCAGTAAGCTTGTTCATGTGCTAAAAGATCGATTGGTTACTGTTTAACAAATTTCTTCCACAGTACTGAATCTATATGAAACCTGGTAATCAAGTACAAAACTGTCCTATCCCAAGACTGTCCATATGAAAGGATAGCTCATAGTTTCATACATGTTCAGATGGATGTAAAAATATATTGTTCTTCTTAAGATGTTTTTCTGTTTCATCCAGTATGTTACTGAATCACAGTATGTTAGGAGTACATTCAATGCCTTGCACTCTTACTGAGTTTAGAAAGATATTCGTCACATATTTAACAAGCAAAAGGTGATAAAAGTCATCTTCTTGCCACTATGGATGTTGTATGAGAGTCTTATTTTCTTCATTGGAGGTATTGGTGCCAAATTCTATCACTTGTCAGTGACTACTTCTGTTAATGCCATGTCAGTATGCTTCTACTGAGAGGCCTTGCAAATACCATCTAGTTTGTGCCTTTAAATGACAAAGTAATGACAGGCCTGGGAACATTCAGTCTTTCCTCCATGCACATGGACCAAATATAATTTCCTAATGTGTAACAACTGGTGTGCAGCTCTAGTGATTGTTTCCTCTGCTCAACTTTATCTCTGTGGTTATGCTTCAGCAATTAGAGCACAAACAATACATTGAGAACCCTGCCAACAAAACATATCCAGGAATCAGTTATGCAGATGACTCATGTGCTCAACAGAGTGGCTCAGTACTCACTCTCCACTGTCATAACTGCTTCTGTTAATTTTCAGCTTACATAAAGAGATGTGTTCCTATACACAGCCAACTTGCTAAATGACCACAGAGTTTGCGTATCCTAGACAGGATCAGGGTTTTAGTAGACTCACTGTCCTAATAAAGAATCAGCAATGTTGTACATGTACCCCTCAGTCTTTAGTCCACTTTTCATGTACTGAGGTCTGTGGTGAAGTGGAGCAACAGATCCTTGACCATTATCTTGCCAGTTCCAGAATTTATTGCCTGGGCAGTCAGTGTAACTTCCCTGAACTGGAATTATCTCAGTACATATGCCTTGGCAATGAGTTGTCCATTTTCAAAAGTCTTTCAGAAAGTGAGAGATTGGAATGATTAATCCTCATTGTCTCAGGCAGAAAATTTCATGGATAAGTGACCTCTTGAATCTAGCAGAGGAAATGCATTGGGCATTCCTACCTTGCCTTCTGAATCAAATGCACATGCAGAAAGTCTATTCAGACCCAGAAATGTTAAACTAACATTACTGGTCCATATGAAACAAGCATTTAGCAAGAAACATTTATCAGAACAAGTTATGAATAGATTTCCTTCACCAGGAAAACTCACTACTCTGAAAACTTTTGAAAGGAGTTTTCTGCCAGTGGATTGAGCAGTAACATATCTTTTTACAGGCTTCAGAATATAAATTGCTAACTTTCTTCAATAGCTTTTCAAATAGATAATCTTGGCTTTGATCACAATCAAAGGTTACCATTACCATGACATAATTTGCTATGATGGAAAGAAGGACATAGGTTAGAACAAAGACTACTCTGACCTTCTTATGAAGGTCTTGGCCTCTTGATCAAAATGGAACATTCCATATGTTCTAACATGGTTAAAGATCAAAATGGAACATTCCATATGTTCTAACATGGTTAAAGATCAAAATGGAACATTCCATATGTTCTAACATGGTTAAAGATCAAAATGGAACATTCCATGTGTTCTAATATGGTTAAACAAGGTAACTTTTGAAGCACTGTATTGATCCCCACCTCAACTTTCATATGACTGCTTCCTTGTCACTTTAAAACAGGTAAAATCAGTGAAATTCTTGACTTATCAGTCAACCTGAACTATTCAGTTTTACTTGTGCTGGCCACTGCTTTCATTGCAAAGAAGAGATTTCCACTCACAGGAAATCAGCTAATAGTCATGAAACCAGTATTTTCTTTGCACCTTTATGCCCAATGGCATCTATATGACCCCTCAGGGCACTGAAGCAGATTAACTCATGAGAAGGAGATCTTGCTGGTTTTTTACCATTCAAAGATGTAAGGGAGATTACTTTTTCCTAGTCTCAGCAATCCTGAATCCATTGTGTTATCTGCTCAGTAAGCCAAGGCCTGATGAATTTCTTATTTATAGTGGCTTCCTGTTTAGGACAGTGGTCACTATTCAGGTGCAGTTGTTCCCTTGTTGATACCATTGAAGCCCTGGAATGAAGGTCAGACGTGATATTCACCAGCTTTAACTCATAGACCTTTCATCACAAAAGGCTCAGTTTGATTAATTGGGATGTATGTCAGTTTGGCCATCAGTCTACTTTCCCAGATTACCCAGCAGCTTCATTATGGTGCATGTAACTTTACTGCTGCTGGATTTGCAGGAGGAACACATTTCTGTAAGCTACGTCTATTCACTGACCATATATAACCCTAGCATGTATCTCATGTAGTTCATTTGCATTAGGAGACAGGAGCCAGGTTCAACTTTGGTATACATGACTCCATGTGTCTCTTACCTATTTTCATAATGAAATATGTATTTGAAGAAGAAATAAATTTTTCTGGCAAAATTTGTACATGTATTTTCACTAGTGTATAGTGTTTTATAAAACCCTTACCATAGGTGCATCCCCAAAGAGCTCAAAAGTGGAAACTATTTTTTTTGTCAATCCCTTTCCAAGGGTAACTACTCTTTTCTCACTTACATTTTGACAAGCACATGACTTTTTAATCCTTTTTTCCTAAAAAAAGAAATTAACATTGTTTTCTTAGCTTGGGAGGGCTGGATTTGCAAGACAGTTGAATCTTAGTGTATTATGATCAGGTAAATATCATTCAAAAAAATTTAATTAGATTTGGTTTCTATATGAACAGTTTCCAGGAAGTCCTGTCATCTCCAGAGAGAGAAAAAGAGTCCAGGGAGAGTGAAGTATTGCTTATGCTTATCAAGTGTTACTGGGCTATCATAGGGAAAGACAGTCACGCTAAAGTAAAGGAAATCTGCTTCACCTCCCTTCTGCAGGTTTGTTTTTTTAAAACTTTCATTTGCTTGCATTATTTCTGTGTAAATGTTTTGATATTAAAGCTATTATTTGTTTCTATCTGTTCATCTGTCATTCAGTCCATCAGTTCATTTCTTCATCCATCAATTACACTTCTATTTGCACTTTTAATGCTACAATCTTTCTTTGTGAGATAAAGATTTAAAGTGTTGTATATTTACCCATCATTATAAGAAGGTGTGGCATGTACAACATTGAGGTCTTAGGATCAGGGCCATGGTTTGATAATTTTAAGTTTTCTGTCAATTTTTTTAAACTCTGCACCTGTCAAGCTGTTTGTGATTAAAAAGGATGGCATGATATCACATGTGGTGCAGAAATTTGACTAATACCTAAAACAAGACCATATGAATGTTTTCTCATATGCTTAAAAATGAATGCATGAAAAACATTAATTGATGTATCAAACCAGTTGTCCTACCAAGTTTTGAACAACAGTTAATGAGTCTTTCTCTATCTGAATTCATGCTATTTGTTGTTTCCATACTAATGTTATCATGACAATGTATGATTCAAATGTGATAGTGATAGGCAAGCTGCAAAGTGCATGATTGATTTTGTCAGTTGCATTTTTTTAAGTCATGATCAGTCTTGAGACAAAAATTGAATCCCAACACTACAGTCAAGTTCAAATAGTTCATTGTTTATGTTTATTTATTTTGGTTAAGGCTGCTAAGTTGGATCCTTACTGTTCAGAAACCTTCAAATACTTGGGGCACTTCTACAGGGACATAAAGCATGACTCTTCTCAGGCCAGGAAGTGTTATAAGAAATCCTTTGAACTGGATCCATGGAATGATGAGGCTGGATCAGCCTTGTGTGACACACTAAATGACTTAGGACTGGAGGTAAACATCCTTTTCTCCTTCTAATGTGTGTGTTTGTGTGTGTGTATACATATCTGACTCCTTTTTGTTCATCACACATATGTTGGTGGGACATAGCAACCACTTTTCCAGTGTTGACATCTTCATTGTCAAGAGTTATTGTTTTGGGTAAAGTTTTTCTTTGCACATATTTCCTTAACACCTTGCCTGATTCTCATCATACTTAGCATGAATATTTATCTTGAAACTAATGAAATTCTGTGTTGAAAACAAGTAGGAATCATAAACGGCTAAAATAAATGGTTTTGGAGTATATTGGATTACATAATTTTCAATGAAAATTAAAGGCAGTGAAATCAAGATTTTTGAGTTGCTCAATTATTGAGTTACACAACCACTCTTGGGAATGCAACTGTCACATAAGTTGGGGGTAAGCTGGTAACCAAATGTCCTTCACTAAAATTAGAAAAACCTTTAAATGAATATTTCTCAGAAAAGTCAAACAAAAATAAAACAAACATTATAGAAAAAATTCATTAAGATCTTTAAAATTTTAACAATTTTTTTTGTAAATTAGCAGTCAGATATATCTGTTTTTACATTTTGCTTTCCAGTCGATTTCAGTCAGTTGAGCATTCTCAGTTCCACTTAGGTCTCTTGTTGATGTTTTTGTATTACAGTGGAACCCACTTATCTCGACCGACCTCGGTTACCTTGCCAACCCTATTAGGTCAACGGTTTTTAAGTGGAACCGACATATTCCCTCTTTGTCTTAGCATTTTCTCATCGGTTATGTCTTTTATGTTGCCAAACCCTAATATCTCGAGCACAAAAGAGTGCCAAATTTGCCAATTAACATCGGTTATCTCGATCCTCATGACCAATCGCCATCGATTTTTTTCCCCCATATTGGTGACAAAAATGTCCCATCTGGCGACACACCTTTGGTTATTTAATTTGTTCAAACAATCGTGGCTTTTGACTGGATAAATAAAAAGGAGAACGGAAGGAAGTTACAAACTTAACTAAGAAATGCATTGGAATCAATCAGTACACAAATGATCCTTTGTTTTTATCAACAACCCCATCTTAGCAGTGCATTGTTACATCATAATATGCTTATGCTGATGTAGGTCAGAGTACTGTTTGTTTTGACAGTCAATTATGCTACTATACCTACAACTGACCAACTTCTGAAGATGCGAATAGAACAGATAAAATTAATGGAATGGCTAATTCTTCTGTTTGTTGGTTGTTACAGACACTTAAACTCGGCAAGAAGAAATAGCACACAACAAATAAATAACTTTTGCATAATTAAAAATAATTATTTCCTGAAATACAGGAGTGAAAGAATCCTTATATTGGGTGTTAACTATAGTAATATATATGGTTCAATATTGCCAGGTGTTGACTCTTGTAAATTTCATTCGAGGGAATCCAGATACTATTTTGCAAGAATACGGTTTTTCGATTTTTAATTTACATGTACTTCTTGTGATTGGTTACGTTTATGCTAGCTTATGTCTTATCAATAAAATGATTGTATTTATTTAACTGCGCATGTGCTGAGTTTATGTAGCACGTGATCACATCACGGTCTGTATGGTCGTTCACTCCAATGACAGTTCACTCACACTTATTGATCTTGTCTGAAGGATAACATGTAGCTATTCTGTTTACGATACTTTTCAGAGCTGTCAGAGCTAAATGACTCGCACATTTCATTTTGACACTGGTTAGCTTTTTGTAAAAACGAACTACACACTGCACGTTTTTTTGTGATTTTGTAATCGATCTTTGCATTTGCAATATTGGAGAATATAATAAATGGTTTGTATCGACAATCGATGGTAGTTTGTATTGTATACTGGTAAATCTTTGCTGTTAGTTTGTGCACATATGCCTTTTGTTGTTAACAAACATGTATGCATATTTTTATGGCATTCAGATCGCTTCATCAAACAAATCACAGAAACGCTGTTGTGTAAAAAAACATCCAAAAATATGTGCATGTACATTCAAATTTATTAACGCACATCATGTACATATTGAAATTTCAAGCACATGTTATTATATTGATGTCATATTGGTTTTCGTTTATCTCAATCATCGATTATCTCCATGCTTTTTAGCAAACCCCTAGGCTGGAGACATAACCAGAATCGACTGTACTTGCTTAATCTAGTTACTTAAATATATGTATATTCATGTGCACTATATTCTCACAAAGCTAACAGGAATTGGTGTATTTATGTTTTTAACTGAAAGTCTTTATGTGGTGTATTTATGCAGCAGATACAGTCATTCTAGCAGCTGGTGTATATATGTGTGTAATAAGCTGTCTTTATAGTATCTTATGTATTTCTGTGTAACAGATGCAGTCTTTATAGTATCTTGTGTGTGTGTGTGTGTGTGTGTGTGTGTGTGTGTGTGTGTGTGTGTGTGTGTGTGTAAAACAGAAGTAGTCTTTAAAGCAGCTGGTGTATATATGTGTGTAATAGAAGCAGTCCTTATAGCAGCTGGTGTATATATGTGTAACAAATGCAGTCTTTATAGCAGCTTGTATACATATGTGTCACAGATGCAGTCATTATAGTAGCTGGTGTATATATGTGTGTAACAGATGCAGTCTTTATAGCAGTTGGTGTATATATTTGTGTAACAGATGCAGTCTTTATAGCAGCTTGTGTATGTATGTGTGTAACAGAAACAGTCTTTATAGCTGCTTGTGTATATATGTGTGTAACAGATTCAGTCTTTATTGAAGTTGGTGTATATATATATATATATATATATATATATATATATATATATATATATATATATATATGTGTGTGTGTGTGTGTGTGTGTGTGTGTGTGTGTGTTACAGATGCAGTCTTTATAGCAGTTGGTGTATATATGTGTGTAACAAGCAGTCTTTAAAACAGCTGGTGTATATATGTGTAACAAATGCAGTCTTTATAGCAGTTGATATATAGCAGGTGGTGTATATATGTGTAACATATGCAGTCTTTATATCAGTTGGTGTGTGTGTATATATATATATATATATATATATATATATATATATATATATATATATATATATATATATATATATATAACAAGCAGTCTTTAAAACAACTGGTTTACATATGTGTAACAGATGCAGTCTTTATAGCAGCTGGTGTATATATGTGTGTAACAGGCTGTCTTTAGTTGGTGTATGTATGCATGTAACATAAACAGTTTTTAAAGCAACTACATACAATACTAGTAATGATTGATTGGTTGTAAATAAATACATTTGCTTTCACATAGACTTTAGTTGAGGGACTAAATGTAAATATTTGAAGCTGTTTCTAATAAAGTGCCTGAATTAAATTTAGTAACCAGTAGGTTACTATTTCCTTCCATTATGTGAGTCACCCTAAGAAGTTATGTTGTTGACAAACAACATAAATATCAGGGTAGACATCTTACATTGTAGGACTACCCAGGAAGCTATTCTAACTTTACAAGTAAAGTCCAATAGCATTATGTAATAATGGAAATTGATATAAAGGTAAAACAAGTTGTATGTAATGTCTCAGGCTTTAGGTCTCCAGTGTAATAAAAAATCATTGTTATAATATTTACATTTGTAGATGTCCTTCTCTCCTTTTCTATTTTGTAACTGAAATCAGTAATACAGGGTTCCTGCAAAGTTGCTTGATAATTTATTATTTAATTTTTAGCTCTGATGAAATCTTAATACTTTCTTGGTCAGCATGCATACAAACAAGTACCTGTACTTTGGTTTACTTTCAGGAGGATGCTCATTCATTACTTCTTGATGTCACAGCGAAAGCAAGTGCAGGAAGGTACGAGGAAAACTGGTCTGTAGAATTTTAATCATGTTTGTCCCATGTGGCAGTCGCAAAATAAAGATGTTTGACTGATCATCATATTTAATGTAGGCTTTGGGTTTGACTCAAAACCAATTTACCTGTCTCAAAATAGTTCCATCATTTGTTATTTCTTTTTTCAATTACATCAACTAATACAAACATAATCTTGTTTTGGGCATTTTGTTTGCAGAAGAAATATCTCTGCAAGTATATATATAGCCCTATATAGGTTTTCTATCTTTAAATTGGTCTCATCTCAACTTATATTCATTTATTGGTCAAGATTATTGTAGTCTGTACCTTGATTGGTATTGTAGAGAGTCAGTTAGGACATTTAAAAATAAAAAAATTTTATTCATAGATGTCAGGCAAGACTCATTGGTTCTTTTGATATCCTAAATATGGACCTGTCCAATTCAGTATCACTGCACAATTGTATGTATAAGATTTATTTTGTTAGATTGAGATTTAGATTTAAAACTGGTTTTTATTTTTCAATGAATTTTGCATAGAATTTTTTTTGTACCACAGGTTTAGTCCATACCCTGATTTTTAAGATACATCATGCCTTGATTATCTGTGCTCAGATTATCTAGCGACCACTCACTTATTAATATGTGCCATCATTATCTAATTACCACTCCTCTGTTCAGTGGCATAAATGGTTAGTGTGAGCCTCAGATGAAGGAAGCTTGGATTCAAAGTCTAACTGGGTAATACCAAATAAAATCTGTACTTGCAGCTTCTTTGCTTGGTGCTCATCATTAAGAGGTTACTGTTATTACAGGTCATCCTGGGACATGATGCTACTTGTCTGTGGCATGATCCCCCATTGCTTGACATCACTATAAACTACCAGATTAAAGACATCATATTGACATGATTAAAATATTAAAACTTTTAACAATTCAAAAACATAAAATGTCCATTGCATTGTTAATTTGTGCCCAAATTATCTAGTGATTACTTGTTAATTTGTTCCCTGATTATCTAATGATTACTCTCTTGTCAATCTGTGCCCTAATTGCCTAGCAACCACTCCCTTATTAATCTTTGTCCTGTTTACCTAGTAATGAATCCCATTTTAATCAGTGCCATAATGGTAAAAATAAAAATAAAACCAGTGTAAAATACATTTATATTATTGTGTCCATGATGTCACAAATAAATTGATTACTTAAATTGTGTCTGTCTTGATGTTGTAAAAGCCATAATACTTGAGAGTTTTACAAATCCATGTGTATGATAAATCCATGAGTTCTATTATCAGTATAAAAGGGGTAGCATAGAATGATCCAATTAACAAGATCCTATAATAGATTAATTTTTACAAAGAAACAATGAAAGTAAAGTCCACACATTTGTGATTCACAGGATCCTATAGATGTCATGGGATAATATTATCTGGTGCAAAGCCCAAGAATTTATCTTCATTGTCCATGTGACCAAATAGAGTTCTGATATCCTCCATCTTTGTATAATCATCATAAATTTCATCCAACTCTGGTTCCTTGTCTTTGCTGTCGTATGTGGTTGCTTATGTGGAGACTGAAGTTAGGCTCTGTAAATGGCTCTTCAGTCCCACCCATTGTCTGTAAATGGCACTTCAATCCCACCCATTGTCTGTAAATAGCACTTTAATCCCACCCATTGTTGGTAAATGGCACTTCAGTCCCACCCATTGTCTGTAAATGGCACTTCAGTCCCACCCATTGTCTGTAAATGGCACTTCAGTCCCACCCATTGTCTGTAAATGGCACTTCAGTCCCACCCATTGTCTATAAATGGCACTTCAGTCCCACCCATTGTCTGTAAATGGCACTTCAGTCCCACCCATTGTCTGTAAATGGCACTTCAGTCCCACCCATTGTCTGTAAATGGCACTTCAGTCCCACCCATTGTCTATAAATGGCACTTCAGTCCCACCCATTGTCTGTTAGGGGCACTTCAGTCCCACCCATTGTCTGTAAATGGCACTTCAGTCCCACCCATTGTCTGTAAATGGCACTTCAGTCCCACCCATTGTCTGTAAATGGCACTTCAGTCCCACCCATTGTCTGTAAATGGCACTTCAGTCCCACCCATTGTTACTTGGCACTGAACAAGTATCATATGAGTAATCAAAGGGTTGTCCTGTGGGAAAACAATGAGTGTGCTGAGATATTGAAGTCAAATGCACTCAGGGAATTGTAGGACTCCAATTTTATTAAAACAAATATCAACTTATAAGCAGGTATATACAGTTGTAAATGTATTACCTTATTGATGTAATGTTGAGCGTTTGAGGCCAAAGGCAGGATATTTAATAAGATGTTAATAATAATAAAGGAAAATGAAAGGTGGTCCATGATGTCTTATAAAAACTTCAGCCAACTTTTATTAGAGGTGGAGTAAAAATGAGACACTGACAAAAAATAATTTTAGCATAAACACTTAATTATTTTTATGTTTCGTTTAATTGTTGTTGTAGTTTTCAAGATATTATAAAAGGTATATTTAAGAGCATATCAGTTTATTGGTGTTTTCTTGTGTCTGTGCATATTGCAACAAGTAGAACAATGCTTGGTGATTGGTATTTGAGTGGATAAGGGCAAGTAGTGAAGATCCTGAATTTGATTTATATGTTTCATGCAAAGTGGTTTATTGATTTTAATGGCAATTATGAGCTATATCATGCTGAGGAAATGGGAGATAACTACATACCTTTCCCAAGGACACACTAAGGTAGCCATCCCAAGCTGGACTTAGTGAGTTTTGAACCTGTGACCTTTGGATTATTAGTCCACCACTCTACCAACTGAGCTGCCACAGCTCCCAATATTTTCAGGTTGTTTTAAGAAAAAAAGTGGGGCATCCATTTTGAATACAGTGATATGCTCCAGCTGAGGAGTTGGAGTTTCTAAGAGTGTGGTTAATAATTTGACTTTGTAATTAAATGAATTTATCCATTTATATTGTTATTATCTTGTTTTTTAGTATGCCTTTTGGGAGTGAGATACCTAAACATTCTAAGTAGTATATAGGCAGGATTGTGCTGATTAATGTTCTAGTAAACAATTTAGATAAATGTATGTTTTATGATATGTGCCAGATGTTGTCAAAAATTAACTGTAGGTTTTCATGAATTGTTAGATTTTTTTTGTTTTGTATTTTGTTTGACTTCTTTCCCCTTTAGTCTGGGTATAGCATTACAGGACCATGCAAATGCCATGCTCCAATTTGTTCTTTAAAATAAACTACATAGAGATGTGCTCATTCACAAATGATACTGACAGAATAGTTTATTCTGTCTATTTAAATCACCATCTTGAGGAATTATCCATTGCAAGATATTCAGCTCCATGAGTCAAGTTAAGAAGTTTTGCTTCTTTTCTGTAACTCACTTGCAATAGATGCATATTCTAGGGAGCGGACACCTACTTGGCTGTTGCATACATTGTGATTACTAGACATAAATTGGATTATATATTTAAATATTGGTTTTTATTTGACTTCTTTAGAACTTGTATCCATAAATGATAAAATCCATTTTGCATATATGTACATGACAAATGAATTTATACTCTTAGTTCCTTCTCCCCTTTCACCACAATCGTCAGCCATAATTTGCATCTACCTTGTTATCACCTGACCTTTGATGTTCTAGTCTGTTTTTGTACCTCATGACTTTTAAAATTAAAAAAAAGCAAGAGTTATACACTGCTAAATCAGTTGCATGCTCTGCATAATTTATTTTAAAAACTAGATTCAGGGTATTTTCAAAATAAAAAAATTTGTTTAAATGATCTTTTTTAATGAACATGAAGCATTTCTTTTCATGTTCAAGAATTTTGCATTACTAAGAAATGTTGGGACATCCAAGCTGTCAGTTTTCTTGTTAAAGGATCTGTTCTCCTTTCTAATAAACTTTCCCATTGAAGGTCTTTCAGAGATGTATTTGTTTGTTATGTATTGTTAAAATATTACAAGGAAAGTGTATATTATTTTTTGAGTTTTAAATTGGAGGTACATAAAGGTCGGTTCTTTCCACAGATTTCCCAGTTTCTTCCCCCACCATTAATACTGGCCGCCATGTATAGCCTATTGTGTGCTGAAAAATGGTGTTAAGCCCAAGAACAACAACATAAAGGATTAAGTTTCATTGCAAAGTTTTAAATTTGAATGACCTATATCAATTAAATGCCATTTTTTTGTGTCTTAGTTCAATTTTTAACTGTTATGAATATTCAAAAGAAGTTCTACAATTCTGTTTTAGTGCAAAGTGGGCATGGCTACGCCTTGGTCTGTATCAAGTCAAACATGAGAACCCATCTACAGCAGTGACATCATTTCAGTCAGCTCTCAGGGCTGATCCTAATGACAAGTAAGTTCTTCATGATCTTTACTATAAGACACATATCCATATCATTATTTACAAAACTTAAGGAGCAAAAGAATAATGCTCACAAATCCAAGATAGCTGGTTATTATATTTGAAAATCTGCACATATGAAAAGTTTAAAATTCTTCACAAATTTGTAAGTTTCATAATTATAGGAAATGAAGATTATCTAATTTTCATGTCTGATGATTAAGTACCTGTGTTCACCAAATGAATGATTCTGTGTTTCAAACATTAGTGAGTCATTGTTGTTTTCCTCAGGAAACTTTGGTTAAAGACTTATAAACAAGACTTTACTCTTATTACATTGCAGAAGTGATATTCAAAACCTAAACTAAACACTGAAGAAATAAATATGCTAAAGATAAACATGGAAATAATAGGAACTTTTCAACTTGAAACATTTGTATTTGTGTGTATGTCTGCAAGTTGAATAGGCAGAAGAAATGGAACATTATCATATATACTCTACAAAACCTTGGTGACCCTTAATGTACTGTCAGTCCTAGGTCTTTACAGTTTGTAAGGAGCTGTCAGTAAAACAAACAACATAGACATTGATCTGCCAGCACACTATAACGGAATATAATGTTGTTTGCAGTAGGACTTGACTTATTTGACTTATAAGTGAGTATATATGGTACAAATACAGCTGAGCTGACAACTCTTGTTATGGTCTCTTTCATTACTTGTTTACATAAATATTTATGTTTTGACACAACTTGTATGTGTCCACAGACTGGTGTACACTACTTGTATATAAAGTAATCTTTCAAATTTTACAACCTTCAGACCCTTTCTGAATAAAAGTTGTTCTTATGCCAGTCTATGCCAACATTTTATGAAGCATGTTTGTTTTTCCTATCATATTTATTTATAAGAATACCAGACTATCAATGCAACAGGTTTCTCTAAATTTATATGGCCTCTCCTGTAAATGTAATCATTAAAAATATTAAAAAAGCCAACTACTTCTTCAGACAGATTAATGTACAAGTTTGCAGTTGCTGCTGATTTCATACTTATGTAATGAGCCTACAGGTTTGAGGTCACTGCTGATTTCATACTTATGTAATGAGCCTACAGGTTTGAGGTCACTGCTGATTTCATACTTATGTAATGAGCCTACAGGTTTGAGGTCACTGCTGATTTCATACTTATGTAATGAGCCTACAGGTTTGAGGTCACTGCTGATTTCATACTTATGTAATGAGCCTACAGGTTTGAGGTCACTGCTGATTTCATACTTATGTAATGAGCCTACAGGTTTGAGGTCACTGCTGATTTCATACTTATGTAATGAGCCTACAGGTTTGAGGTCACTGCTGATTTCATACTTATGTAATGAGCCTACAGGGTTGAGGTCACTGCTGATTTCATACTTATGTAATGAGCCTACAGGTTTGAGGTCACTGCTGATTTCATACTTATGTAATGAGCCTACAGGTTTGAGGTCACTGCTGATTTCATACTTACATCATGAGTCTACAAGTTGGAGGTCACTGCTGATTTCATACTGGTGCAATGAGTGACTGCTGGAGAGGATTTCTCATTTTTATTTTTTCTGATGCATCTTAGTTTATATTTGATACATAACTGTTGAGAGTTTACATTGTTATCCCCACACTGTAGCAGCTGGATAATGTGATACCCTTCATCAGTCCGTCAGCTTCATCCATTGTTTTATCTTCTTTTAAACTGCTTAGTGGAAATTCACAAAACTTTGTTGGCTGCTCATGTGATAGAGAGGTGTATGATTCTTGTAACACCCCGAATTGGGATTTGGTGAGGTGGTGTTGTCAAAGGTCAAACACATACAAGGATAGCATTTCACTGACATTTTTAAATATGTTTTAACAAAACACTTGTGCTTACAGTCATAGCGGTTGGGTTTACATTATAAGTTGTTGTTGTTGTTGTTGTTGTTGTGGGGTTTAACGCCATTTTTCAGCACAGGAAAGGCTATACATGGCGGCCAGTATTAATGGTGGAGGAAGAAACCGGGAAATCACCGGAAAGAACCACCGACCCACGAGAAGCTACTGGCAAGCTTTCTCACATATCCACATTCGCCGAATCTTAGACTCGAACCCACGCAGATAGAAGTGAGATGGCAGTGATCCGTAATGGAACAGCGCTTTAGACCACTCGGCCACTCGGGGCCCCTATTACATTATAAGTAATAGAGTTTTACTTGAGACCCCTTTGTAGTGATCAGGAGTATGTTGGGGCAGATATCTGGTTGGGGAGGAAAAGCTATGGATTTACCATGTTAATAGGTCTAGTTTCAGATATTTTCCCATATATGTGATACTTATAGAGCAGACTTAGGGATATTTTTGTCTTCATTTCCAGGTGTGTGTGCATTAAAAATAAAGTAATGAAGAAAATTATTGATTAGCTGAAGGAGCTTTTAAGTTTTACATACTTAATTTTGCCAGAATGTTGCAAGAGTCATGGTTTTATCCCAGATGGTCTGGGAAGTATCAGTTTTGCCTTTGTAAATGTATATATGGTTGCTCAGTCCTAAGTTACAAATGGGAATAAATGTACATGTTTACAAATTTAAATATTCAATACTTGCTGTCATTTTGTGTTCATTTCAGCCATGTATGGGAATGTCTAGCTGAAGCATACCTGTACAGGGGGAGTTATACAGCTGCTTTAAAGGCCTTTACCAAGTCCACTCAGGTATATACCCTTTCACGTTGTGAAGGGGAGGTAATTGTGTTGTATGTCATCCACAGATGTTGGTCTGTGTGATATGAATTTTGTATCTGCTAAAGGACTTCTGAAGGACTTCATGGATTGGAACCAAATGTGTTTTTTAAAAAGCTCATATCATGCTTGCTTTTCACATATTTCTTTCAAAATTTGACAGTTATCCCTTTTTAACTTGGTACATTACCCTTGCATATTGATCACAGTTTCTTCATTTACACCATACTAGCATTTACACCATACTAGCATTTACACCATACTGGCATTTACACCATACTAGCATTTACACCATACTAGCATTTACACCATACTGGCATTTACACCATACTGGCAAGGGCATCTGTGTACAAGTTTTTTGTTTTTGTACTCTAGCCTGAGGGGCAAATGGCAAATATACCATGTGTTCTTTCGCCTTTCACACAATGATGTCAGTGCATCAGCCCTTTTGATGGATTACCATGAAACTTGGCAAATATACTGCTTTTCACCTGAAGATACACTATGAACTAATCAATTTGATTCAACACTAGTTATGAGTCCTTTTTGACTCGCAGCTGAATGCATTTTATGACTCAATCTTGTGTATTCAGCTAATTTTAGCTTTCATTGGATCACCAAAAATTGTACAAAATGTTATGGTCATCATCAGGTGATACACATTTTAACAAATACACTTTGCTCTGGCAATTTTTGTTTAAGATGTTGCGCATTTTTACTTAGTCTTTAGTAGTAGATAACATTATCTTTTGAACACTGTTTTAGATTTCTTTGGATTGCCTTAAAACTTTGTACATGTTATGGGTAATGTTCCCTCTAATTTTTTTTGGGAGCCATATGTGCAGAAAAGTCCTTATGTGCAACATTTCAGAAGCAGAATAAAAATTTTGCATAGTGTGCAATCTGCAGTCAGCTATCTTAGACTTACTCTGATTATGTGTACCAGAAATTTGGCAGTGCAGAATGCTGGTTAATTATGTCACAAATGAGTCACATGACCAAAATAATGAAGAATAATATGTCATTTTTGATATGATATGATATAATATCTTTATGTCATTGTGTGGTGCCATTTGATATTTGTAAGGTTTAGTATGCAAATTTATACTAAGTAGCTGCACAGTGCACACAAAAAAATTTCAGCAAAAGTTTACTTTGTGTTCGCTCTTTGCTTTCTTGTGTGTCCTGATTTTGTGACCCATGTGCACTTGCACACACCCACAGCTTAGAGGGAACAATATAATATTCCTATCATGGTGGTGATACAGAGTATAGTTTGACAAGAGTGTCTGTATGGTGGCAATATTGTGACAATAATGTCCATATCATAATGATAATACAGTGGAACAGATTGACAAGATTGTCCATATTGTTGTAATATTGTGGTATAGAGTGACATATAGAATCTTTGTTGGGGTTTGGACCAAGGCAAGGAAATCCCAGTCAAGGGGTTACATTATTTGTCTAACCACAAGCCTAGCCTCTTGGGAAGGCATATAATGTAACTGGGATTTCCTTGTTCCAGTCTAAATCCCAACAGATTATTTTTCTCACCTAATATTATAATCTAAAGTAAGAAAGAACTCACTTGTGCAGTATAGTTCATGCACAAAGTTTTACATGTGGTTCATTAATACAAATATGTTACTGAGAACTGTGCTGTGACCATGTCATCCGATGTACACAGTTTTTATGCGTGAGCCAAAAGAATTAACAACATTTTCATCAGTTTCAATTTAGAAAATTATATTGTACATAATTAAATGAACCTGGGCTAAAAGTTCTGTTGTAGTGCTGTTAAAATTACTTGTAGCATGAGTGTCCATGCTTGTGTTATTCATGGGTAGTTAGAGAGATCTGTGCCACTATCATGTATAACTCTTTTTTTTTTGGAGGAAGTGTGACATTCTTGTGTTGTAATTAATATTGATTGTAAAATTACCCCTGTGAATAAAAGACCCTCCAAATATGGACCCCAGATGATAACCATGTGCTAAATATTCAAGTTCACTGATTCTTAAAAAATTTATTTTTCTATCTTGGAAATATGGCATGTGCTATAGTGGAATTTGCTTATGGATTTATGTGTTGGATAAATGATTCCTTCTGGCTGGTAAGTGCATTATTTGTTATTAAATATTGTAGGTATATTTTTTTTCAACTGGGGTGCAATGGAGATGCTTATCAAAAATAGAATAAAGCATGTTTGACATAATACATTTCTGACTCTTACTAAGTTTTCTGTAGTGGATAAGAGAGTTGGGAGGCTATAAAGTGTATAGGTTTATAGTCTATGTGCATAGATCAGGTTTTTTTTCTGTCATAGTTCATTTCACACAGCGTTGAGAATTTTATCCTATTTGTAACATGGTCAATTTTCAGGTCAGCATCATTAAATATATATTAACAGTATATAATTTGTTTCACACAAAACATCTAAAACTAGTTAGGTAGCTTTAGCTACATTTAATGACGCTAACCTGAAAATGTACTGAGCTAGACATGCATATAGGATAAAATTGACCATGCTGTGTGCAACAAACTAGCATAATCTCAAAAAGCTCGACATTGTATGCATGTCTCTCTTGAAATGTTTTGACTGGTGTGTTCTCAAAAATGGATTGATTTTAAGTTACTATTTTTTGGGGGGTTATATATTTTTTGTTGTTGTTGTTTTATTTTAGAACAACTACATCAGGAATAGCAGAAGATAAACAAAGTTTGTTTTTTTAAAAGTAGTTCCAAGTGCATTGACACCTTGGCTGAGATGACCTGTCTGAGACAACCAGACTGAGATAAGAAAAGTAAAGTTAGCAAAAAAGCTAGATTCTTCTGTCACGTGGGTGGGAAAATAATATCTATGTCAAGGTGGTGATATAGGGTTATAGAGCGCCAATAATATCCATGTAACATCCATATTAAGGTGGTGATATAGGTGTATAGAGTGGCAATAATATCCATATAACATCCATATCAAGTTGGTGATAAAGTGGTATAGAGTGACAATAATATC
The DNA here is from genome assembly GCA_016746295.1 of Potamilus streckersoni. Lineage (NCBI taxonomy): Eukaryota > Metazoa > Mollusca > Bivalvia > Unionida > Unionidae > Potamilus > Potamilus streckersoni. Next base: position 2,659,349 of record JAEAOA010002216.1, on the reverse strand, counting down.
CATATAACATCCATATTAAGGTGGTGATATAGTGGATTAGAGTGACAATAATATCCATATAACATCCATATTAAGGTGGTGATAAAGTGGTATAGAGTGTCAATAATATCCATATAACATCCATATCAAGTTGGTGATAAAGTGGTATAGATTGACAATAATATCCATGTAACATCCATATTAAGGTGGTGATAAAGTGGTATAGAGTGTCAATAATATCCATATAACATCCATATTAAGGTGGTGATAAAGTGGTATAGAGTGACAATAATATCCATATAACATCCATATTAAGGTGGTGATATAGTGGTATAGAGTGGCAATAATATCCATAAAACATCCATATCAAGTTGGTGATAAAGTGGTATAGAGTGACAATAATATCCATATAACATCCATATCAAGGTGGTGATATAGGTGTATAGAGTGGCAATAATATCCATATAACATCCATATCAAGTTGGTGATAAAGTGGTATAGAGTGACAATAATATCCATATAAAATCCATATTAAGGTGGTGATAAAGTGGTATAGAGTGACAATAATATCCATATAACATCCATATTAAGGTGGTGATAAAGTGGTATAGAGTGACAATAATATCCATATAACATCCATATTAAGGTGGTGATATAGTGGTATAGAGTGGCAATAATATCCATATAACATCCATATCAAGTTAGTGATAAAGTGGTATAGAGTGACAATAATATCCATATAACATCCATATTAAGGTGGTGATAAAGTGGTATAGAGTGACAATAATATCCATATAACATCCATATTAAGGTGGTGATATAATGGTATAGAGTGACAATAATATCCATATAACATCCATATTAAGGTAGTGATATAGGTGTATAGAGTGACAATAATATCCATATAACATCCATATTAAGGTGGTGATATAATGGTATAGAGTGACAATAATATCCATATAAAATCCATATTAAGGTGGTGATATAGGTGTATAGAGTGACAATAATATTCCATATACCATCCATATCAAGGTGGTGATATAATGGTATAGAGTAACAATAATATCCATATAACATCCATATTAAGGTGGTGATATAGGTGTATAGAGTGACAGGAATATCTATATCATGGTGGTGATATAGTGGTATAGATTGACAGGATTGCCCATATGATACCAATAATGTGACAAAGAGAGAAAATAATGTCCATATCATGGTAGTGATATTGTAGTGTAGATTGACAGGATTGTCCATATGATACCAATAATGTGGCATAAAGAGAAAATAATGTCCATATCATAGTAGTGATATTGTAGAGTAGATTGACAGGATTGTCCATACGATACCAATAATGTGACATAGAGAGAAAATAATGTCCATATCATTGTAGTGATATTGTAGTATAGATTGACATGCATATCTTTATCATAGTGGTGATATAGTAATAATAATTGACAAGAACGTCCAGCCTTTTTTATATTTCATAATCATAGACCTTGTTCATGTTAGCAATAGATATGGTAGTAATGCATATATTGCATGAAGGATTTGGATGAGAAAATTTGTTTAATCGCTTGTGCTAGATGCATTCACTGATGTACCTCTTTTTAAGTTGACCAGGCATATATGACTGTTCTACTGAGAGTTTTTTAACAGACAGGTTTTTCTTGTTGGTCTGTAAAATACTGAAAAGTTGATGATGATTTTGATGTAATGGTAAGAATGTTTATGATGTTGGTTGTGATCTATTGATAGTGCTGATGGATATGGTTATTCTGATGATGCTGATGATTGTTGCTTGAATGTGCTGTCATCTTAACTGTTATAGTTTATTATTATCATTATTATTTGTAGTTGTAGTAGTATTAGTATTGTTGTTATATTATTATTATTATTATTATTATTATTAGTATTGTTGTTGTTATTATTATTATTATTATTATTATTACTAATATTATTATTATTATTATTATTATTATTATTATTATTATTATTATTATTATTATTATTATTATTCCAGCTTGATCCTGATTCTATGTACTCCTACTTTCAGTAAGTAAATTTCAGTCTTAAAAACATATGGTATTAGGTTTTAATATAAATTTGTCTTGTGTGTGTGGATATATATATATATATATATATATATATATATATATATATATATATATATATATATATATATATATATATATATAATATATATATATATATATATATATAGAGAGAGAGAGAGAGAGAGTATATATATATATATATATATATATATATATATATAGATGCAATAAACTGACGACGAACAGTACGAAACTAGTAACTAACTAGCCAAGCGCTTTCGACTCTTAATGAGTCTTTTTCAAAGGCAAATACAAAACATAGTTACGACAAACAAATAAACACAAAAACGTTGCGTTTGTAAACCTCTACATTTCTATCTTCACATGTGCTAAAACTATAAATACAACCAGCTTGTATAGACTAGTTGCGGAAACTGAAAATGTTGTATAATTCCCTAAAAGTCTACAAGCCAAAGCGACATCTATTTTTATTTTGTGTACATATGTAACGCAGGTTATATCCCGGATATTTGGTTCTATACCGGTTATTCTTATAGTAAAAATTGAAGGATAATAAGAAGATTTAGAAAATGTTAAATTCTACTAGTGCATAGTTTTCATTTTCTAGTCTTCTTGGTTTAGACCGCTTGGTTTCAATGTTCTAAGGCGGCGTATCCAGTATGATTCCTTTTCCTTCCTGGTTTCGGAACTCCAGCTGTGGTTGTTGGCAATAGCGATAAGTATTATATCACTGAAAGTGTGGCCAGGGGAGGAGAAGTGTTCTGCGACCGGGCTTCTGTACAGCTTTTTTGTCATCCAATCAGATCTATGAAGGTTTATCCTTATGTGTAGCTTTTCAGTTTCTCCCACGTACTGAAGGCCACAGATCTTACATGTGATGAGATAAATCACATTCTCTGTTTTGCACGTTTTGTTTGGACCATGTATGTTTAGTTTTTCTTTAGTCACTGTGCTATAATACTTATCGCTATTGCGATTTTTAGTTTATCCCCCAGGAACAGTCTCATTCAATCTGAACCATGCCAGTAGTAAATATTCTATGCTTATTTCACTGGCAAATCTTAAAAGTAGCAAACTGTAATGAAGTGAGAAATGTTTTTCTTGCTTCAGAAGATCGCAATTATATATTAGTTCATGCATGCTCTTATTTTAAAATATAAAGTTATTGTTCCAGGGAAACATTGAATCTGATATTTCCATGCTGTTTTTTGAAGAGTTTATAGGAAGATGATGTAAGTTAAGTAGCAATGAATTTGTATATAGTAACAAATTTTTTAGCAAACTGCTAAACTTGTAAGAAAACAATGAATTGAAATCACCTGAATGTTTCTGACACTCAGAAACAATTGATGCAATTTGCTAGCTGCCAAATAGGTTGGCGTAAAATAATTTTCAGTATCTGTTCTTTTTGTCACATATTTGTACTCTTTTTCAGAATTGCTTCTATCAAGCAGACACTTGGGCTTTACACAGATGCCATTAATGAGTACAAACTACTTCTTGATAGATCACCCAACTATGTGCCAGCGCTGAAAGGTAACCATTGTAGGAAATAGACTGATTATAATGTTGTATTTGGGGATTCTAAATGGAAATATTCAGTATAAATCAATGATAGTCCAGTCACATAATGTAAGACTTAGAATACCCTTGCAACATTTATTTATTGGCTTTAAGGGATTTCTTCCAAAGCCTGTGGTATGCTATTTGTGTTCTTGTAATTGGCACTTGACTGTTTTTAACACTTTTCGTATTTTGGCTTGAGAAAGGCCACTGGGGCTTATATGGTTACTTAAAATTTTACCTATATATGTACATTACATATAATAATAACAAGGTAGTAGACTTTTCTGCCTTTCCAAGTGACCTATTGAAGAATAAACGGTTATTACAAGCTACACTTTGTGTAGTATAATAAATTTGGTACTGATGTTTAGCTCAGGCATGCAACTTTTTAAGCCTGTACAAGTCTGACTTACTACCACACTTTTAAGGAATACCAGTCCCATTTTTCCATGCTGCCTGTTGACATAATCGTGTCACCTAATATGCAGGTGGTGCATCAAGCAGAATAGAATATTACCTTCTCATAGGTCGACAAGAAATGACATATTGCACCTACTGATAACCAGATTTTCAGTTGATTAATAATGGGACAGTATTTCATTCAATGCATTGTACTTGTATATTAAACAGGTGCATTCATAACAATGCCAACCAGTAATTTATTGGTCTACACACAGTTTAGCTTGAAATGGCAGCATTGATTCTTAAACAGGTCATGTGAGAAGGCAGAGATGTCTTCTTTCTGATTATTAATTGTATGGTATATGTATTTAGGTTTATGAGCTCTTGTAACAAAGGTACTTTGGCTGTTTTATGGGACATAATTCATAATCCTTAAAGAAAATGACTCATTGGTTACCTCCCTCGAAACATTTGACAGGATTTTGCTTAGTTTTAGATGTATTATGTTTTCAGGCACCAAAATATGTTGCCAAAATAATTAGTGTGTGCTCATAATTTTTGCATATGATTTTTTCCATAAATGATTCATGCATTTGTTTTCAGAGTCAGTTGTAGTTCTTCGTTTAGACATGAAAAACATACTAAGCCCGATTTTAGAACATGGAGCAATGGCATGTATAGCATCAAAAATGACTGATGAATTATTGAAAATTGGGCGAGGCAAGCTTCACTAATCTTTAGGTCACTAACACTGATATAACAAATACTATTTCTCAGGATCATATTACTTACCTGTCAAAAGCCTTCATCCTGAAAATTTTGTTTAACACTTCTGATGTGAATAATAATAAAGCGTTCACCAATCACATACCAGTTTCATACTAGGATGTAACAACTTTTTAGAAAATAACTTTGAACAAGAAAGGACCTTATTTTGTAATTTATATAATGCTATAATTTTTTAAGTGTTTGAATCTATATTGCAAATAAACAATAAATTTGACAATGAAATTTCAGAATTTGTGAATATCCCATCTCCCTGTCATAAAAGTCACACTTCCCTAGATTAGTGGTGTTGCTATTTTAGTGATTTAATGATGTGTATCTCTTGGAGATTCCTGGACAGAAGTTAATGATGTTACAGCCATCATTTTCTAATAGGTCTATACTTTCACATACATTTTTCAGAAATATTTTAAATTTTCTTTATATATGTTTAAAACATATACACTTAGTGTTAGTGGCTATGCTACAGTTATGAAATTAAGTGAAGCAATAAATTTTAATGGATGGTGGAATTTTTTCCAAGAGAATTAACTGAACTGCTTTTTTATATCTGGAGTGATCTTGGACATTTTGATGAGGTTAATTTTTTCATGACTTATCACAGGTCATGTCTCTGGAAATTTGTGTCTGTATCTAGAAATGAGTACCTGTGTCCTTCTTGATGACTGTGATCAGTATTTTAAATTACATCATCATTTGTGTAATTTTTCTTGAAATTTGAATCTGCTACTGTTTATATTACAGTGTAAAAATATGGTAAGGGGATTTAACTCAGTGTCAGAGGAAAGCTCCTACCTGCCCCTGTTCTATATCACATGCATTGATGCCAAATTTCTTCCAAATGGCATTGCCACAGGCAGAACATTTCTGACCTATGGATGACATACTTTTCCAGTTTTTCCATTTTAAGTTTTAGAGCTAGGTAATGATACAATCTTTTAAAACACTTTCTCTCTTATTTTGCCTAAAAAGATTTATTTTTATAATTTTTTGAAAAGGACTTGGTGAAACCTACTTGCTGCGAGCCAGAGCCAAAGTGAACCATTTTTTGGACGGCCAAGCCAAAAGCAATGCACAAGAAGCTGTCCACTACCTTGCCAGGTATTGTAATTTATACAGGTCATGAGTACCATAACTTGATCTGGGGGCTTGTATCATTATAATATTGATTGTGGAAGATTATCAAGTCTCACCTTGTTAGATTATGTCTTTCTTGACAGGAATGAATATGTATCCATTCTGCATCTGATACAGTGTTTCAGATCAGTTTTTGGGAAATGTATGATTTTCCATTAGCTGCAGAAGAAATTGTAATCATATAGTTTTGTAAAACAAAAATGCAAGTTCATTTTTAGCTCACCTGGTCATGAGGTCAAGTGAGCTAATGGTATGGCCAATGTAGCACAAACACTCATTATCGTTGCTAATAACACAAATTCTTTATTACATGTGGATAAAAGACCCATTTATATGATTTACAGCTATTATACAGTTGTCCAAAAACGTTGCATAATATAAGATATCCCTAGCAGAATAACTAGAAAAGGTTTCACTGATAATATTCGAACCATTTCTGGCAGGCATTGTGGGAGGCTTCAGTGGGAACATGGTATGGGTATGGCAGCATTATTTTCAGTTATTTACAGCAGAATTGAACAGATAGTTGGAATTTGATGATGCAAATTTGTTAAAATCATTCTACTTATTTCCCTAAGTATGTCAAGTGATATTCTTGTTTATGCTTGTTCAGTTGTAACTGGAAATCTTGAGGATAAAATAGTTCCAGCTTTGTTAGAGAAAGTAAGAGAAAACTATCAGTGATGAGCTGTATGTTTGAGACAATAGAGAAAACTATCAGTGATGAGGAGCTGTATGTTTGAGACAATAGAGAAAACTATCAGTGATGAGGAGCTGTATGTTTGAGACAATAGAGAAAACTATCAGTGATGAGGAGCTGTATGTTTGAGACAATAGAGAAAACTATCAGTGATGAGGAGTTGTATGTTTGAAACAATAGAGAAAACTATCAGTGATGAGGAGCTGTATGTTTGAGACAATAGAGAAAACTATCAGTGATTAGGAGCTTTATGTTTGAGACAATAGAGAAAACTATCAGTGATGAGTTGTATGTTTGAAACAATAGAGAAAACTATCAGTGATTAGGAGCTGTATGTTTGCGACAATAGAGAAAACTATCAGTGATGAGGAGCTGTATGTTTGAGACAATAGAGAAAACTATCAGTGATGAGGAGTTGTATGTTTGAAACAATAGAGAAAACTATCAGTGATGAGGAGCTGTATGTTTGAGACAATAGAGAAAACTATCAGTGATTAGGAGCTTTATGTTTGAGACAATAGAGAAAACTATCAGTGATGAGTTGTATGTTTGAAACAATAGAGAAAACTATCAGTGATTAGGAGCTGTATGTTTGCGACAATAGAGAAAACTATCAGTGATGACGAGCTGTATGTTTGAGACAATAGAGAAAACTATCAGTGATGAGGAGCTGTATGTTTGAGACAATAGAGAAAACTATCAGTGATGAGCTGTATGTTTGAGACAATAGAGAAAACTATCAGTGATGAGGAGCTGTATGTTTGAGACAATAGAGAAAACTATCAGTGATGAGCTGTATGTTTGAGACAATAGAGAAAACTATCAGTGATGAGGAGCTGTATGTTTGAGACAATAGAGAAAACTATCAGTGATGAGGAGCTGTATGTTTGAGACAATAGAGAAAACTATCAGTGATGAGGAGCTGTATGTTTGAGACAATAGAGAAAACTATCAGTGATGAGGAGTTGTATGTTTGAAACAATAGAGAAAACTATCAGTGATGAGGAGCTGTATGTTTGAGACAATAGAGAAAACTATCAGTGATGAGGAGCTTTATGTTTGAGACAATAGAGAAAACTATCAGTGATGAGTTGTATGTTTGAAACAATAGAGAAAACTATCAGTGATTAGGAGCTGTATGTTTGCGACAATAGAGAAAACTATCAGTGATGACGAGCTGTATGTTTGAGACAATAGAGAAAACTATCAGTGATGAGGAGCTGTATGTTTGAGACAATAGAGAAAACTATCAGTGATGAGCTGTATGTTTGAGACAATAGAGAAAACTATCAGTGATGAGGAGCTGAATGTTTGAGACAGTAGAGAAAACTATCAGTGATGAGGAGCTGTATGTTTGAGACAGTAGAGAAAACTATCATTGATGAGGAGCTGTATGTTTGAGACAATAGAGAAAACTATTAGTGATTAGGACTTGTATGTTTGAGACTAGAGAAAACTATCAGTAATGAGGAGCTGTATGTTTGAGACAATAGAGAAAACTATCAGTGATGAGGAGCTGAATGTTTGAGACAGTAGAGAAAACTATCAGTGATGAGGAGCTGTATGTTTGAGACAGTAGAGAAAACTATCATTGATGAGGAGCTGTATGTTTGAGACAATAGAGAAAACTATTAGTGATTAGGACCTGTATGTTTGAGACTAGAGAAAACTATCAGTAATGAGGAGCTGTATGTTTGAGACAATAGAGAAAACTATCAGTGATGAGGAGTTGTATGTTTGAGATAATAGAAAAAACTATCAGTGATGAGGAGCTGTATGTTTGAGATAATAGAGAAAACTATCAGTGATGAGGAGTTGTATGTTTGAGATAATAGAGAAAACTATCAGTGATGAGGAGCTGCATGTTTGAGATTAGTACATTCAAGTATAATGGAATTAACCTGGAAAAGAGTGGAGAATGATGCTCATGTTCAATTGGATATCAGTTTCTTTCAGAATGGTGTTTTTGTATTTTAAAAATTTCTAGATGAATAATAAAGAACTTTTGATTTTAAAAAAATTTAACATTGGATAAAAAGTTATAAAGAGTTTAAATTATATGCTGTCTAGAACATAAAAGTCAACTAGGTGCCATACTTGATTTGGCAAAATCTTGTTTTATACCCAGTGGTCATACTTGATTGGACAAACTCATGTTATTTACCTGATAGTGGTACTTGTTAATGCAGACTATTGTAAAATGTCAAATGAGATTATGATTCACAGCTAGCTGGCAATTAAATTGTTCAGATGTCCATTGAAATCGGTGTCATGAGATGAGTGATTAATAAATGATGACCTCAAAGATTTTGAGAAAAATCATTAATCTTTTTTGCATATAAATAACAAGTTAGCAGATACCAGTTCTCAGCTAGCACTGTTTTTACTTACCAAGGATATTTTGGAAAAACATAAGTATAGGTTGCAGAAGTTTAATACAAATGGCATGTTTTACATTGTTATTCCAATCATTACAAAATATGAATTCTGGATTAGCCATGACTATCATGGCAAAATATTCAGCTTCTTACGGAAATGTTCATAGATATGATCGACCTGTTGACTGATGTCACCAGGAACCAAAAGATTCAATTACAGATAATGAAAGGATTAAAACACATCCCTGGTTTTCTCTGTGTTTTAGGGCTGCCATTCACCGACCTGATCTTTCTTGCCTGTGGAAGTTAATTGGGGATGCCTGTACCTGTCTCCATTACCTACATGGAGAAGAAGATGCATTCAAGTTTCTGGTCCCCAACAAGCTGATAAAGAAGGACCTAACAGGGGACTCAAATAAGACCCCATTAAACAAGCTAGAGACTTTGCAACTAGGGGGAAGGTAAGTAACAACCAGGTTTTTCTAAATATTGATTCATACTAATGCCTTGAATTTGAATGATTTTACCAAACAAACCCCATACAAACTATAAATGTTTATTCAACAAGTATGCTTATCCAGTGAATCAAATTGCAAAAGTTTCCATGGGAATATTTGTCCGTTGAATCTAATGAACACAGTTTTAGTGGGAATAGCTACACAAGACTGTTACTAATATACACCTTGTGTTACTGATTTACACATTGTTATGTTACTAATTTATACCTTGTTGTGTTTAACTTTTTTAAGCCTTATTTTCAACTGATTTTCTCTTATTTCTTCAGATGGTCTGCTCTTTTTTAACATGATGTTTGATATAAATGAATATTTTCTTCATTGGGAAATTGGTTTTGTCCGGCTTTAGTGGTTAGACATTATATGTTCTATGTTGGAATTTGTTTGTCTCTCCTTTTTAAAATGAAACTTAGGTGTTTTCATGTTTTAGAAAAGTTATATTGAATAAAATGGTATCAATACTTTATCAGTTTGTTTTCAAATATGGAGTTAATGAATTTAGTCTTTTTTTGTGGTTACCATTTTTCATGGATTTCCTGGTTGTCTTAGACCATGATTTAGAGTCAGTAAAAAATACCATTTTTGGACAGAAATAGGACCACTTCCCCAGTCCACAAATTAATGTACTGGAAATGAATAATTTTCCACAAAACCAGGAAAAGTAAAGCCCACAGATATAAGAATACACATAAATATTTCATTATAAATCCATATACACTGTTGAAAAATACTTATTGGAAAAAAAAATGAAATAGTCATTCACTACACACACACAAATATATGAATGAAGATGTGCAAAATTGAAGTCTGTTTTGCATTAAGTATTGCTTGTCTTGTAAAAACTAAATTTGCATAATATTATTGAGATTTTTCAGAAACTACCTTGCTTTGTTCTATATTATGTTAGAGAAAAGTGATTTCAGTACATGACTATCTTGATTGAGCAAATTTTTAGTGGATTTTCTCTTTTTACATTATCTTAATGAGACATCAGTATAACATAACATTTAATCTTGATTAGCTCTCACTCTCTATCTATGTATATATGTTTCTATATATATATATATATATATATATATATATATATATATATATATATATATATACTATTTTTCTACATGACTTATTCTGGACTTACATGAGTTCAGAAGATAATTGAAAATAATATGGCTTAATTTACTCTTACACTTGCTTTCACTTGGAATCATTATGTCGTAAGATATTAAGAGAAATTTCCAATTAGTACAGAGTTCCAAAAATCATCAGAACAATTTTGCTTGTTGTAGATGCTATGGAGAAGCCTTGAAGATACTGCCAGAATGTGCTGCACTGTGGCATGACCTTGGGGTGAACTATTTATATCAATCAGAATGCAGTATTGGTGAGAATAGGATCCTATTAGCCGAAAAAGCAGCACAGATTCTGAAGAAAGCTATATGTCTGGATGCCACAAATCATAAGCACTGGAATGCTCTTGGGGTCCTTTGCTGCTTTGATGGTAATTTAAACTTGATATAAATTTCTCAGATTTCTTGATTACATAAAAAAATATTGTTGTTCATATAAAATATTTATGGTAGTACACTAATTATATCCCACCTCTAGAGGAAGGGTTACATATTAATTCTCATTTGTACAACTATTTATCTCTTAGTCGATACATCAGTTAATTGATCGAGAAATTGTTTACACAACAATTCCCCTAGTTTTTGGTGGACTGTTATTAATAATGGTTATTTTTATTAATGATCATCACCTGAACATGTACATATTGACAATTCATATTTGCTTCTGCAGTTTTTGTTAAAGTGTTTACCATTTTTCTCTTTTAGCAGTGTATGCAACAATCTCATTAACACATCTAATCCTGCAGTGTTTCATGGATTACCATGCAATTCATTATGATGGATTAAAATGAAACTTGTTAAATATTATGGTCATGACCTGAAGGTGCACATTTTAACCAATCAAATTTCTCCCACAAATTTTATTAGAGTTATTGCTCTTTATTTCTTGTAGACCTTAAGGCTGTTTATGATAGTGCATCTAATCCAGCAGTCTTTGATGGATTGCCATGAAGGAACTTGGTAAATATTATGATGGTGAATATATGCAAATCAACAAATCTGTGTTTGCTTCTACAATTTGTGATGGATTTTTTTGCATTATTTGTCCTGTAGCTTAATGCAGTTTATGCAAGACATGACATTAATGCTGATCTGCTGTTTTGAGATCCGAAAATTTGCCAGTGAATCACTAAAGTCCCAGCCTTCACAAGTCCATTGGATTCGTAAAAATTTGCCAGTGAATCACTAAATTCCCAGCCCTCACAAGTCCATTGGATTTATAATAATTTGCCAGTGAATCACTAAAGTCCCAACCCTTGCAAGTCCATTGGATTTATAAATTTTTGCCACTGAATCACTAAATTCCCAGCCTTCACAAGTCCATTCGATTTATAAAAATTTGCCAGTGAATCACTAAATTCCTAACCCTCACAAGTCCATTGGAATTATAAAAATTTGCCAGTGAATCGCTAAATTCCCAGCCCTCACAAGTCCATTGGATTTATAAAACTTTGCCAGTGAATCACTAAATTCCCAGCCCTCACAAGTCCATTAGATTTATAAAAATTTGCCAGTGAATCACTAAATTCCCAGCCCTCACAAGTCTATTGGATTCGTAAAATTTTGGCAGTGAATCACTAAATTCCCAACCCTTGCTAGTGCATTGGATTTATAAAAATTTCTTCTGGTCGCTATTACAAGTTGACAGGTGGTTTTTTGGTCAGATGCATTTAATAAAATGTGAGGTGGTGTTCTCATTGAAGGTTAGTTTGATATGGTTTTGTGGGTTTGTTGCCATTTTTCAGTACCTAATAGGCCAAAAATAGCAACCAGTATATTTGTTGGAGAAAAAAACTCCGGAAGACACCAAAAAGAACCACCATCCGATGGGAAGATGCTGGTAAACTTTCTCACATTCTTAAGTTTTCTCAAACCCACATAGGCAGAGGTGAGATGTCAGTGATCTGTAATGCAACTACCTTACAATGTTCTGCCACCTTAGGTTTCATAAGGTTAATCAATGTTTATTGCATTCTTTTTATACTTTGCCAAAATCCTGCACTTGACATGGTGCATTGTTAGCCTGTGAAATTGTTTTGTTTTTCCTTGCATCAAATAAATAAGAGTACTAATTATCAGAACATTCGGCATGACATGCCTGGACCGATGTATAAAGTTTTACAGTGATGCACAAGTAATATATTATGATGTTTGCCCATCGATCCTACCATACATCCTATTGTTCCCAATTTGGATTTTAGTCATTGACTTTATTTTTTGGCTCACCATGTACATTTACCAAACTTTTTGGCTGGATTGCACTTAGAGTTAGGAGGAATCCTATCAATTTGGAGTCTAAAAGTTCAAAGGTGAGGTTCACTATGAAAACAGAGAAATGGTTTCCACACAATAACATTTCTCCATCATCAAAAAGATTAATTTCTACAAAGCAGCATTAGATCATTGATTTTAAGATCAAGAATCAAGGTCAGTGAAAGAAGAAAAATGGTTGCTACACATTAACTTGAGTTATTCATCTTCTGCTATTTCAAAACTATGTGGCTGACTTGCACTTCATGTGAAAAGATCATTGTTGATTTTGAAGTAAAAAATATTAGAGGCCATGAAGACTTAAAGAATACCGAAAAATGGTTGATGCAGAATAAGATTAGTAGTTCTACATGACATACTTTAGCCAGATGTTGTGGATGGTTAATACTTGTATGATATATAATGCTATTATTTGAAGAACCTAATTCCAAAACTAGATGCCATTACCTTGAAGAAAATTTGTTTCCATACTCTGATATTAATTCTAAATCACAGACTTGGCCCAACTTTTGTAGATGGCTTGCACTTAGAGTAAGGACGATCCTTGCTAATTTTGTAGTCAAAAGGTCATGATCACTCTTACTGAAAGGAGAGATTGTTTGTGCAGAAAATGTTCAGTTATATGTATATAAAACTATTAAACATGGCATATAATGTGCCATTCACACTCTCATTTAGAGTTAATGCTCATTTTGTCTTGAAGTTGTACGTTAATGCACTTAATGAGACAATCACATTGGTGATAATAATCCTGCAGTTTTTGATGTTTTGCCATCAAATGGGGCATTTATTGTGGTCTTGACTAGAAGATGCACATATCAATAAATCACTTTGCTCCCCCAATTCTTGTTAGAGTAAATGACATTTTTGTCTTGTACGTTATTGCTATATATGACTGTCACTTTAGTTCAACTAGTCATGTATTTTGTATTTTGTGTTGTATTTTGTAATGAGTTACTGTGAAATGTGGCAATTGTTATGATCATCTTTATAAGATACGGACTCTTTGTGCTTTCCTTGATTTTTGTAAGAGTTATTGCCCTTTTTAGGTTACATCTGGAAGCAGTGACAAATTTTGAGAATGCAACTACTATTGTAGTTTTCTTTTGTGGGTTGCTTTGAAGCTTATTACATACTTGGGCCATCATCAGAAGATATGTATGAAATTACTGTAGTAACTATCTTCAGAAGAGTTTCACTTTCTTATCGTACAGATTCATCTCCTTTATAGTGGTAAGTTATGGGAAAGGTGGTGGTTTGTTTATACAATCAAATGCTCACCATTGAATAGTTACCCAGACTGACAGGGTCCATGGGTATTGTTGTAGTCCCATGCTGTCATGGATGATTTAGGGTCTATAGGTATTGTTTTAGTGTTAGTGTTGTATTGTTGTATTGATTTAGGGTCCATGAGTATTGTTGTAGTCCCATACTGTTGTGTATGATTTAGGGTTCATGGGAATTGTTTGTTCAAGATATTTGCTACTGTAATGTTTTCTATCCATATTTAACATTTAGGGTCCATAGTTGGCATTTAATCACAAAGATTTTTTTTATCAAAGGACTACATTTCTATATTACTTGCCCCACCTCCCACCCCTGATTGCACCAATATTATCATCCAGTTTGTCACAGCCATATTTAGTCATCCTTGGACTGAACAAACTACTGGGTCAGTACCAATAATGGTATGGCATCCCACATGGATCAATCCTAGATATCAATTACCACATGTTTACCCTAGAACTGGTTTTGTGGGTTTAATGCTGTTTTTTAGCACATGATGGACTACACATGGCAGCCAGTATAATTAGTGGAGGAAGGTCAGAGAAGACTCCAGGAAGAACCACCAACGCACAGGAAGCTACTAACAAGCTTTTTTACATAGCCACATTAGCATAGCTGGGACTCAAACCCACACTGACAGGGATATAATATGAGCGATCTGCAAAGGCAGGTAATTTAGACCACCACTTAGATGACTGGGGCCTCTCCCCAGGACTGGTGACATGGGCAAATGTCTCCCATGATAGCCAGTATCAGACAGCAGGACCAGATGGCAGCCAGCATTGTACCTTGTCTATTCCGATTTTGGCATAATTTAAAACATCCTCTCTTGGCAACATCTCTTGCCAAAAAGCATTCATAGGACTTTTAAAGGGGAAGAAGTTAGCTCTGGACATAATCACCATCACAAAAAACATTAGCATTAAACCAAATGTCATCTAAATTGATTGAATTATTCATGTCCTCCACTATAATATTGACATTGCTTATTATATGTGTTGAATCCTGCTGATTATTGAGGTTAGATAAGTCATTTTAATAGTTCTGCTTTTTATTTTATTGCAGATTATTTCAAACCCGATTTGGCCCAACATTGTTTTATCAAGTCCATTCAGACAGAGAGTAATGTAAGTTTATTAAGATTTTCAAGCTTGTTTTTCATCATATTTGTTTAATGATCAACTTGAGGTTTTTTGTCCCAAAATATGAATGTTGAAGACAAGTTTTGTTTATTTAACCATTTTAAGTCTTGATGCTATTCATTTTTAGCCAAAGGTGAATATAAAGAAATATTTACAGAAGTAAATTCACATCTACATTCAACCCCAAAAGATAGTGGTTCGAGTTGAATGTTACATCAGCACAAGACAGGCTATTAACTGCCACTTCATTTGGGGTAAAGTGCCATTTCCCAAAACATACCACATAGCCAACCCAGACTGGTCTGAGCAGGATTTGAACCCAAGTTATCTGACTGCTGGGCAATTTTCCCCACAAACACAACCCCTCAATGACACATTTTTTTTCAAGATATATGATCTGTTTCCCCGATTTTCCCCGCTTGTTTAAACAATTAAGTCCTGAAGATATGAAATTAAGATATTGTTACTTTGAGAGAATTCCTGCTACCATATGCTTCATTGTTTATATGCATGTATATGAACATTGACATGATTATTTCTGAATAAACTATGTATGTTGACATAAAAAAAAATCAAAATGCAATAAAATTTTAGCGATATCACCTTTAATGGGACTTTTAAAAAATTGTATTTTCAGGATGTTCTTAATGTTAGGGTTCATCCAGCATGTTGAGATACGTTTGTAAGTAAGTCGGTTTGGGTCTATGGATCAGTGGGTTTATTGATGTTGGATAGATAGAGAGACAGACAGACTGACAGAGCGATAGATTTTAATTTTATTAATTAGCTGTGCAATCAGACATCTTGACTGAGAGATAAAAAGGCCAAGAGAAATATATATAAATTGCCCTACTGTAAATTAGATTTCATTTACTTTGCTGTTGCATATGTAGTAAATATTCTTGTTTCATAATTACATACAAGACTAATTAACTCAAGCTAGCTAGTAAGACGTTAGAAGACAAATGACCACAGTTAACTTTCAAAAATGATGCAAGTAGTTACTGTCATGTGGTTCCCATTGCTTGTATTTATTTTGTATACATGAAATGTTTACAGCAAAATTCCTTAAACGGACAAATTTGAACATTTCAGAACGTTGTGGCCTGGACAAACCTGGCCACTCTATATCTTAGGAATGACAGTGTACAGGTAAGTAAATAGTTGTATACAGTTGTTATCATTATTCATTGTTTGTAGCCCTGATTTTACTGGCTTGACAGCTTGAAATTTGTGACAAGTATTGTACTTGCACATCCAAATTGGACATGCTTTTATAGTAAAGATTTTTCTTAGCTTTTTATGTAGTATGAAATTCATTATGTAAGATATTCATTAATGATAATACATAGTGTGCTTTATGCAAACATTTGTGGGACATTCAAAAGGCACTCTAAACTCTCCAACTCTGAGTATTCTCACATATTCTAGAAATTGTGTACACACAGCAAATTGTGCTTGATCTGTGTGTTAATCATGAATGTTGTTAAAATGTTGGAACATCTAACATATTAAAAGCTAGAGTTCCAATCAATTCAAAATCTCTTAAAATTGTTTAGCTTGATGTTCATAACTGAAGATGCAAGTAATCTAAAAACACAACAAAATAAAATCTAAGCAATATAAAAACACAACAGAATACAGTCCAAGCAATATAAAAACACAACAAAATACAGTCCAAGTAATATAAAAACACAACAAATAACAGTCCAAGCAATATAAAAACACAACAAAATACAGTCCAAGCAATATAAAAACACAACAAAATACAGTCCAAGCAATATAAAAACACAACAAATAGCAGTCCAAGCAATACAAAAACACAACAAATAACAGTCCAAGCAATACAAAAACACAACAAATAACAGTCCAAGCAATACAAAAACACAACAAAATACAGTCCAAGCAATATAAAAACACAACAAAATACAGTCCAAGCAATATAAAAACACAACAAAATACAGTTCAAGCAATATAATAACACAACAAAATACAGTCCAAGCAATATAAAAACACAACAGAATATAGTCCAAGCAATATAAAAACGCAACAGAATACAGTCCAAGCAATATAAAAACACAACAAAATACTGTCAAAGCAATATAAAAACACAACAAAATACAGTCCAAGCAATATAAAAACACAACAGAATATAGTCCAAGCAATATAAAAACGCAACAGAATACAGTCCAAGCAATATAAAAACACAACAAAATACAGTCCAAGCAATATAAAAACACAACAAATAACAGTCCAAGCAATGTAAAAACAACAAAATACAGTCCAAGCAATATAAAAACAACAAATAATAGTCCAAGCAATATAAAAACACAACAAATAGCAGTCCAAGCAATATAAAAACACAACAAAATACAGTCCAAGCAATATAAAAACACAACAAAATACAGTCCAAGCAATATAAAAACACAACAAAATACAGTCCAAGCAATATAAAACAACAAATAACAGTCTAAGCAATATAAAAACACAACAAAATACAGTCAAAGCAATATAAAATCACTTTAAAAAGTTTAGTTTGGTGTTCTTAGCTTAGGGTTCATGTGTATGAAATCAATACAAAATGTTGTTGTTGTTGTTGTTGGGCTTAACGCCATTTTTCAGCACACGATAGGTTATTCATGGTGGCCAGTATTAATGGTGGAGGAAGAAACCGGGAAATCACCGGAAAGAACCACCGACCCACGAGAAGCTACTGGCAAGCTTTCTCACATATCCACACTCGCCGAATCCTAGACTCGAACCCAGGCAGACAGAGGTGAGATGGCAATGATCCGTAACAGACAGCGCTTTAGACCACTCAGCCACTCAGGGCCCCTGTCAATACAAAATGGATAGGTTGGCATTCATAGCTAAAGTTCCAAGCAATATAAAATCACTTAAAAATGTATAGGTTAGTGTTCGTAGTTAAGGGTCCATGCAGTCTAAAATCACTGTGTATAGGTTAGTGTTCATAGATAAGGGTGCAAGTAATATAAAATCACTACAAAATGAATACTTTGGTATGATTTGCTTGAACTAATCTTACTTGAATATCTGCCACCAGAATGAGAAGAAATTAATGTATGGGGGAAAAAATACTATTTCACTAATTGTGTATAAAATAATAGCTCAGCGTTTCATATAAATGCACACAGTTTGTATGATTTGAAGATCTAATACTTTTTTATCAGACACACAATGAAAACCATATGTTGGTGCATGACTATTTAGCATGACTTATTGAGATTTTTACAATAGAAAGCTGTTTTTCAGCAGATTTGAAATTGTTAAATATTTTCATCTCTTGCATACATTGTTTCCTTTTTCCTTTTCTTTTACAGGACTGTTATTAGGAATTTATTTTTCATTTTTGAATAAGGGAGAGAAGTTGGAACCATGTCATTTTACCTCCATTAATTAGCACTATGATCCACTAATGTAAAAAAAATGATGTGATATTGATGATGTCATAATATAATGATAACATAATTTATAGTTTTACACTAAGCATTGACTTTACAAAAGTGAATGGTCTTAAAAAATTGCTGAGACTTTATCTAATCCCTATTTTATGTCTCAGAGTCATGGATTGATCAAGCAGCAATTTAGTATTCTTGTATGATTTCAGCTGGCCCATGAAGCCTTTAAGATAGCCCAGAGCCTTGAGCCCACCTATGTTGCCTGCTGGATAGGACAGGTAAGAAAATATGGATTAATTTTAATAGATGTTTAAACATACATGAAAGTCCATTTCATATGAAATTTATGAAGTAAATTGAATAATTTCTCTTTCTTCGAGTCTCAGTGATAAGCACAAAATCTATGCACAAAGGATCAATTTCCATGGTTGAAACTCTACAAAAGAAAAGTAACCACAATCACTGTAGTTTATTGTATTCTTTATTTATAGTTCTTGCTCAGATATTGCATGAAATTATTTTAAAATAATTTTTTAGTAACAATAATGATATAATTCTATCATAACACAATCACATTTATATTTGAACATCACCAGTGCATGTATTCACATAGGAATTACAAAATTGTCAAAGGTAATTTTTATTTATCCTGTCTGTAACTTAATCTCAGATGTCCATAGATGTCAGTGTTACCTAAAATTTTGTATAAGAACTGTAGAGTTAGCACTTATTTATCTTAATTATCCATTTTATCACTTTTCTTGAATGAAATTTATATTAGTCAGAATTGCCTACTCAGTAGATTGCTCTGAACATGCATCTTGATATTTTCATTTCAATATTGTATAACCAAAGCTTGTCAAAAAACCTGAGGCTGAGTGTCACCAATAGAGGAATCATTGTCAGTGTCTACAGTTTCAGAAGTCTCAGTTTTGCTTCTCTGAATAACATCATTTTCCCATTTTGAATCTGACATAATATTTGGAGTGTCTAAACATTTCTGCAGCTTATTCCAATATCATGTCATTTAGAAGTGATTCCATTGAAGGATTCAGGTCTTGGTCACTCTGATTACTCTTTGGATTCATGTTCTGAACACTGTCAGAAATGGCACACTTAGCAAACACATTTCAATGGTGTATGCAGATAGAGCATCCTACATAGGCTCGGTTCACATGATTAGCATCAAGAATAGTGGCATCTTAATTCTTCTGCTGCATAGCACACATCCATCTTGAAAAAGTGTGTATTATAGACTCTTCTAACTGTTAATTTTTACAGCCAGTATGATCCCTGGATCATCATTTTGTATAGGTTTTTCGGAGTCAGAAACACTAGTTTTACTAGTTTACTGAACTGAACATCTCTATATGCACTGCAGCTGTACATAATAAGAAGAATCTCTTTATTTTTCTCCTTCATTTAATTGTTAACTGTTACAAGTCAGTTATAAGAGATATCTGATGTCATCTGAGACTTTCCCTTGGATTTGTGACAATCAGAGATCTTAAATCAAATGACCTAAAACATCTTGGCTTATGTCACTTGCCTATAAAGAGAATCAAGTTGTTCTCCATTGCACTACATGCTAGCACTAGTATCATCCACCTTACTCTTTTGCCTTTTGTTCCTTTTTTGAAACATCTTTTTGCACTAGTGACATGCTAAGTAGTCATCTGTGAAAGAATTCTTTTAGACAGTGAAGATGTCATAAAGCTCGTATCCTTCAGGGATGAATGGGATTTTCCACATCATCAACTGTCTGTAAATTGCCATCAGTTTATATTTTAGTGAGTGTATTAGCTATAATGTGCCAGTTTTTAAAGTTATCCAGCCACCCATTGGATGCAGCAGTCATCTCATACATGCTTGCTCAGATCACCATGTATTAACTGTCATACCGTAACATATTTCCTCTGTAACTGTGCACCATTCTGCCATTAATGTTAATGTACAAGCAAATTCCAATTCTTGTCCATTGCAGGCCATAATAGCTGAGATAGTGGGTCATGATGATGCCATGGACCTCTTCAGGCACACAACAGAACTGGGACACCATGTAAGTCAGCACCTAAGCATTTAAGAAATAAAAACCGATATAAATGTTAACCTTTTTGTCAGGGTGTTGAAGGGCTTACAAAAACTAGATGTTAGTCTTTGCATGAAATATGACTCAGACCTGTGGAGGAACATTTGATTTATGCTTCATTACAGTACTATTGGTTATCTTATCAGCATCAAATAAAAATATACTTTTCTGATAGTTTTATTTGGTGCTCTCAGCTTCTAAATAGATTCTTTTTCTAATAGCTTAATTTGTACTTTCAGCTTCTGAATTGATTCTGCTTACATCAATTGAATTTTTCTGCAGGACATAACTATCCTGTGCATAGCAGTGACAAGAGTTTTAAGTAAAGCAGCATTTACTTGTACATTTATTTCTAAAATATGCTCAGAAGTCCATATTGTTTCTTGAACCTGTGACTCTGATGTCCCATCTACATCATCAGTTGTTAAATGTTTTATGTTGTGTGTAGCCAAATGAAAGGCAGACTTAGCAAATGGTTGTCTCTTAAGATGGTTTAGAAAGTTGCTGCTAACTTCTATCAAGAAGTAATATGTTTTATTCCTGACCATCTAATGCACAAAATATATTTACTTCTTCTCTCAGATGGTAATAATGATGTCATAAGTATATAAATAGGTGGTCGGAGCCCAGTAATATAAGATTCAGGATAGTGTTTTGGTAACAGAAGGCTTCTGTTACCTTTACTAGGTTTAATTTGAGAACATCAAGAAAGTATTGTGCAAGTTTGTTTATGCCTGGTTTAAGGTAGAGCATATCGTGTTATGTTTTCATGTTATCTGCATAAAAGATAGAGTTTTCCATCTTACTCAGTTATACGGTTTTGGAGATAGTTTGCATTTCGGGTAAAAAAAGAACTGTATTGATTTTAGAGTCAGAGGTCAAGGTCACCTTGGCTGAAAGCAAACTGGTTTTTACACAAAGACTTGAATTCTCTGTCATCTACAATCACCAGACTTTGTGCACTGGTTTGCACTTGGGACAAGGTTCAATCCTATCAGGGTTACTTTGATGAAGAGAATAAAAATGGCTTCTGCATGATAATATCAGTTTTACAGCATATTTTAATCAAACCTTTTAGATGACTTACACATGGCATGCAGAAGAAGCCTATCAATGTTGTAGTCAAAAGGTCAGAGATCAAGGTCATTTGAATTAAAAAAAGAAAATTGGTTTCAGAACAAACATTTCAGTTACCTACACCAAAAACTATGAGACACAGTGCAGGCATACCATTCTTGGTAATCATGTTACCTGTTAGGGATACAAAGTATAAAATTTAATTGAAGATACTTCAATGGATTTAGTATTTAATACTGGAGCACCTCTTCTAATTATGTTCATTTACTTCTTTGTACAGAAGCAAAGACAACATATTGACTAAAAATTGATATGATATTTGGATCAAATACTGAATAGTGAAGTAGGTAATTTCTCTCCCTGAAAGGTTTGGGACAAACTTCCAAATAGCTTCAACAAAGTAGGGGTATTGATGTTAGTAATATACAGATTACACATTTATGCTCATATTACACTTTTTGCAACTCATGTTACCAAAAATTATGCTTATTCATCTCTCGGGGTTGGCATGTATGGGCATATTTGTAATTTTATGCAAATGACCTAGTACATGTTTCAGGTCATTATAGTAATTTTTTTATTTTTTGCATTTTGTTTAACTCTCTTTACTTTTTTATGAAACCTTTGCTTAGACAAAATAACTTGATGTGGTTGTTGTTGTTGTTGTTGGGCTTAATGCCATTTTTCAGCACATGATATGCTATTCATGGCAGCCAGTATTAATGGTGGAGGAAGAAACCAGGAAATCACCGGAAAGAATGACCGACCCACAAGAAGCTACTGGCAAGCTTTCTCACATATCCACATATCCACATACTAGACTCAAACTCACAGACAGAGGTGAGAAGGCAGTGTTCCATAACGGACAGCGCTTTAGACCACTCGGCCACTCGGTGCCCCTAACTTGAGGTGGACAACTGGCATTTGATTGGTATGTTTGTATACATGTAGATAACTCAGGATGGATTTTTATACTGTTGTCACATGATATCACATTGTTTCCTTTTTCTACATATTTAAACTTTTGTCAGTAGTTTTAGCATGGATGTGTTACAAAATACAAATCTAGCTGGGTTTTTTTTAAATTTTAGATTGAAGGAGCAATAGGCTATGCCCATTGGGTGTGTAGCCTTCTTCAGGACAAGACTAAACATAACACTGAGATGTTCCGGTATGCAATTGAGCAAATGTCTGCCATCCCAGCTGCATCAGATGCTCTGTCTCGATATCTCGGTACAGTTTCTTCACTCTTTAATGCATTTTATACTGACACTAAACAAAATGAAAATGAGATATATGTTCTAGCTTCATCTTTTTCATTATTATTATTATGCCTGGGAAATGGTCAAAGGAAAGGTGTACAGTTTTTGGCACTGTATCTGGATGTGAATGCAATCATACATAATGTTTCATAACTTGTACACAATCTAAAGTTGGAATTTCAGATTTAGGGTTTTATGGTTAGTCTGTAAATGCCCAACAGGGACTTAAAATTCTGATCCATACCCTAGAGTCAAGGCACTAAATGTATCTGCTGCAATATTCTGGTTTTGCATGTGTATATCTGTTATTCTCAACTAGCAGTTTGAATAAGGGATTAAGGTTCTGACTTCATGTTTTTCATTAGTGTTTGAATTGTATAACATGAAACATGTTTATTTTTTAACAGATATATAGCAAATTATGAACATTATTAATTTTAGATAGTTAACCACATCTAAGTCATGAGCTGCAAATATTTTGTATATGTGATTTTCATAACAACTGCCCATTGAGACTGAATTTTTTTAAAATTGCAATTTGATATCTTTTGTAATTTTGGGTAAAGTTTCTGTAAGAAAATTAAAACTTAGATTTGGAGTTCTCTGAATGATATTACTTTATCTTTAACAAATTATAACTTAAGCTGCATTTATCTGGTACTGTTTTTTTTTTTAATATCGTCATGTAAATTCTCAGTTTAGTTATTTATAGCAAATTCTTTTTCTCATTTTAGCACGAGTTCAAACCAACCCCAAGGCCTATAACATGCATGGTTTGCTGTTGGAACATCAGAAGCTGTATAATAATGCAGCAGAGGCATTCAAAAAGTACATCATA
Organism: Potamilus streckersoni; assembly: GCA_016746295.1. Taxonomy (NCBI): domain Eukaryota; kingdom Metazoa; phylum Mollusca; class Bivalvia; order Unionida; family Unionidae; genus Potamilus; species Potamilus streckersoni. The sequence goes on along the minus strand of JAEAOA010002216.1, from coordinate 2,635,299 downwards.
GACAAAAATAGTAAAAGAAGCAAGGAATAGGGAATAAAAACATCTAAATTTTGAGTGGCTAAATTTCTCAGGGGAGATAATTTTGTTTGGTTAATTTGGCCTGAAGGTCATAAAACTCCTGAACTTCATTTTGATCCAAGATTTTTAATCAAACAATCACAAGTTACTTTACTTCTTTAACTTAATTTTGATTGGCTGATCATAAAACTTGAGCCTGTTGATGGTATTCATCAAACCCCTTCGGCTTGAATGCACAGTCATACTCAGAATTCGGTTCTTAGTTGTGATGAAGTTGATTTTGCATGTCAGATCTGAAAGATGTGACTTATTCAGTTAATAATGTTGATAAATATAGTATTAGTTTAAAGAAATTATATAGCCATTATAGAATCCAAAGAATCAAAAGTTTTGGTAGAATGTGCACTAAAGTGGAGGAATTGGATGAATACAGACCCAGGAGTCATGATCTGAAAATCATTAAACACTTAAGCTTGAGATTTTGTTTCAACCAATGTCAAATGATCTTAAATTTTGAAAACTCAAGCTCCAACTCAGTTTCATCATCTCTATGCAAGGTAATCATTTTGTATTTGTATAGACTAAATATTTTGGGTGAAATGGTTTTACTTGGATTTAATTATCCCAATGCATGGAGATATTGTTAGACCCTATACCCATTGCCTCTTTCTCCATCCATCTGTCCGTAACATACTCTTAAACTGTTATTTTATTTATGTGATGACTATCTACAAGAGGGGTATGACCTTTGAACTCATCCCTAGATATTCATTGAAAGAAGTCTAAGGTAAAATATTCAAAAGTCCTAATTACAGTAGCATTTTTCAATATTTTTAAACTAAATTTTGTATCTGCATTTGCAGGAGGAGAAGACACTCTCTAACATATTTATGGTTACAAATCTTGATTGTGGTCCTTATGGGGATACATATTATAAAGAATGGGGATCTTTTATGGAAAACAATAGAAGTAGTTCATATTCAAAATGTGTATTTTATAACCTTATCATATTCTCTGGTCATACACTTATTTTAGGCTTTGTACTGAATTCATTTTTATAGCTTATAGACACTTAAGGATGCATGATTGATAGATTAAAAGTAATATCTATATATAAAAATTTTTTTAAAAAATTCTTCATTAAATCCCCACCATGTTCAAAATGTTCTATATTTGTTCTTTTTTCAAATGGTGGGAAGTATTCCCACACACACCGTAATTGAGAGAATACAGATAATCTGAACAATGTATTCTGTGTACATTATGTAATAACAGACTGAAATAATATGAAATTAATTTTTCACAAATCTTCAGAGCTATAGACTTGCTGGAGAAGATGGAAGCTAACAGTACTACTATAAAAGATTTGGTGGATGTTAGATACAACTATGCCAGAGTGCTTGTGTAAGTATCAATCTTTTGTTTTCTTCAAACTGTGATGCCTTAGAAATTGAGAAGATAGCTTAAAACACATTGACATTTGGAGATCCTTATTAATTTAACATTTTGGCGGTATAGTACCTATACATTATATTGTGTTCTCTTAAAACAGTTTATATCATACATTACTAATATTAGGTTGAATCTTGAAGTTTTCATGCAACCATTGATTACACTTAATACTGGAGCTAATTGTGGTTTCCATGTTGTAAGGTGATTCAAAATGCATAACCCTCAGAATGCATAACGCTCATAACCATCTTAGGTCAAGGCCACTACAAAGACCACCACCACCAGAGGATGATCATATCTTTCACAGCTTTTTTTAAGTATACCAGACATTGTTACCATGGTTATATGGTTACCATATTACAATGTATCTTGAGATGGTAACATGGATAAAAAGACCAATGAAAGCTTGTTCCAAACCTTTCAGGGAGAGAAATTACCAACTTCTCTATTCAGTATTTGATCCAAATATCATAAATATCAATTTTAGTCACATTTTTGCCTTTGCTTCTGTACAAAGAAGGAAATGAATATTAGACTGGTAGTAACTATGGGACTTAATTGCCCCAGTACAAACATAACATTTACTTGAATTGCCTCTGCTGTGGCCTTGTTTAAATCTAGTGTTTAACTTAATGATCACTTTATGCATAATTGTTTCTTATGCATGGGATGACACTATGCAATGGGATGTCAGCAGGTTTGATGTATGTTGAGCTGAATTATACATGTTACAGAACCAGAACACCAAACCAGCAGATTTACAAATTTTGGTTTATAGTAGATATCTGATCACCATAAATTCTAAATGTTTTATGGGGATTAAAAAGAAAACATGTGGACCTGTTTTGCCATAATGTGTATTCTCTTAATACTTTCATAAAAAAATAAGTTTATAACAGGGATCAGATTCTGATGGCAAATGTTACAATAATAAATAATTATAGTTGATATGAGTCTGGGTATTGTCAGTTAAAAGAAAAAGGATGAGTTGTGTGTATCAGAGTACTCTTTGTATCAGCATTAGAATGTGTCAATGACAAAACAGCCAACTTAGAATGCAATGATTTGAATTTTTTAGTTTTCTTGCAACTGTGCTTTTAAGGCTGCTGACTACCCTTCATTACTTTAAGTTAAATTCACCATGATGAGGAAGTTCATGGAAAAAGCAGATATAGGCACCCAAGCCCTGGCATCATGGCTTAAGTGGCTTATGTTTTCAATGTAACCTAAGATTTCAAGAGATAAAAAATGCATCACACAAATCTCATCTCATTATATCAGAGCTATAAGCACCCAAACCCTGGCATCATGGTTTAAATGGGTAGTATGCTCAGTGTATTCTGAGATCTCAAAAGCCTCATGAAAATATAAGCTCATAAAATCAAAGCTGTCTTTGTAAGTCACATATCCAAAAGGAATGTGTTAGTCTAAAATGTAACAGATGCAGTAGACTGGCATGCACAGTCAACCTTTTTTAAGATCTGTCTGTATGATTTAGCTTCCCTGAGACAAGAATTGAACCTTTTAGGCATTCTGGTGGTTGTAGCCCAAACCAGTTCAGAGTCAGTTCAGCCTTACCACATTCATAAAACAGTACTTTTCCTGGATTTGCCTGTTGATTTTGCTTAGGAATGAAAAAGTCATCTGCTTTTATTTTTATCAGGCTAGTATCGTCATGGTTTATGTGATTACCATGGTTTATGTGATCATCATGGTTTATGTGATCACCATAGTTTTTGCAATCACCATGGTTTATGTGATCATGGTTTATGTGATCACCATGGTTTATGTGATCACTATAGTTTATGTGATCATCATGGTTTATGTGATCATCATGGTTTATGTGATCACCTTGGTTTATATGATCACCATGGTTTATGTGATCACTATAGTTTATGTGATCATCATGGTTTATGTGATCATCATGGTTTATGTGATCACCATGGTTTATGTGATCACCATGGTTTATGTGATCATCAGATGTACTAGTCTGATATTATGATTGTGATTTACTCCTAAATGAGGAACAGTCCTTATTCCCTCACTGGTTACCATGGAAGCAGTAAGATGCTTACCATTGCCACCACCCATTATCTATTCCCTTAATATTAATGTGATCAGGAATATACTCAAAGTAGAAAGCAAACTTGTTAATACCTATACCTGATCACATTACTGTTAAACCCTCTCACATCTCCCTCTAAATGTAGTCATTCTCATTGAGGTATGTATCATGCAAGTTAAAGCTGAGTAAACAGCTGTAGGCATCTAGCAGACGGCTTTGTAAAGGTAATAGTTGGAAAGAGTGTCTTCCTGTTGTCTTTAGGGCATATAAATGGGAATGATAATATTTTTCATCTTTCCATGTTTGCTCAATTTAAAAGGTAGCATAGTTTAATTTGATGTGAGAATCAAAATTTACTACAAGATTTCCTTTTTATCTCTAATGACTTGTGAGCATGATAACACAAATAATCATGAATAAATTTTATATCAAACCCAATTTGTGATTAGATCTGAAATATACCCATGAATGCCTGTTCAATCCATTTTGTTAATAGGGAGTTAAACAAGCTTAGCATATGATTATATCTTGATAGTATTTGAAATGAGTTCGTTGATTGTGTTTAAAGTGATATTAAAATTAGCAGTAACCTCTTCCCCAATTAGTTAGCTACTGTCCATGACATTTAAGTTCAACGTCAAAGACCATTACAGCCATTTACATATTGAATTTGCCTTGTGAACATGTGTGTTTAAACATATGAGGAATTATTTTAGTTACCAAATATGGTCTGTTGAAGTTTTTAAAGAATTCTGAAATAGTTTCAATTCTGAGTAATTTAAAAGTAATAATGGAGGAGAAGAAAAGACTTCTTGTGAGTTCAAGCAAATTCTTGTTGGCCAGTGTAGCATTAGGCGCTTTAAGGTGCTCTTGATTTAAGATCATACTTGCAGGCATATATAAGAGTGGATATATGTATAGCTGTAACACCCTCTCTACATATATATATATATATAGATATATATATATAACTTTTTGTAAGTCTGTGTGTCTGTGTGTGTATCTTAGATTAATTTGTGTGCTTGTGGATATGCATCATCATTTTTTAGGGGGGGGGAACAATCTGAACATGCATGATCTATTTTTTCTCTGTATATCAGATGTTTCTTATGTCAGTTATTGCATCAAAGTCTGAACAGGAGTTGCATGTATTTTAACATTTTTGCAGAAAATTGGCACAGTACATTGAGGCTATTATTCACTTTCAAGCAGCCATGGGTCATGACATTCAGCCAAGAGTGGAAGACATGTGCCTTATGGGACTGGCCCTGTACAGAACTGGACACCTGGAACAAAGCTATCAGGGTTAGTACTGATTGTGTTTTAGAATTTGATTTTAATTAATTTGCTTTGTATGACCCATGAAGGAGTCTTTATACACAGTTGCATAATGTGTTAAATTAAAGGTGAAAGTTATTTAGACTAAATGATGCTGCATGATAACTTCAACATAAAACATGTTTGATTTCAATGTACAGTATTTGCACACAAATATTGTGTATCGAACTACCCCAGCACCAAAGTTTTCAGTTAATCCATGAGTTCTGTGGAAAAGTGTACATGCTAATTTGTCAGCTTGTTATGAGATGGTAGATCTAGATTGTGTTGTTTGTGTGTAGACCCTAGTCGGCCAGCATTTTTAGAGATGGTAGATCTGCTTGTGTACAGACCTTAATCTGCCAGCAATTTATGAGATGGCAGATCTGGATTGCATTGTTTGTGTGTAGACCCTATCTACAAGCACACTATGAGATATTATATCAGTGTTGTATAAAGATATTGGTTTTTCTGTTCTTCTATGGATCCTGATCTGCCATTTTGATATGGTTGTGTTTTTTGTATGTTGGGTGCATGTTATACATGAGCAGATATCAAGCACATTTGATAATGGCAACTGTCAGTTTATGCTATTTAAATTGACAGAGCACATTTTGACTGGCAGATGGGAATTTATGCTTTTTAAATTGATGATGCAAATTTTGGCCATGTCAGATTCAGGTTTATGCATTCTGTATTGATTGAGCACATTTAAACTGTGGCAGATGTGAGTATGCTATTTAAATTGACAAAACACATTTTGACTTTGGCAGATGGGAATTTATATGCTTTTTTCAGTTGATGGAGCATGTTTTGACAGAGACAGGTGTAGGTATATGCTGTTTAAATTGATAAAGCATTGAGTACACATTGACTTCAGCAGATGAGGGTGTATGTAGTTTAAATTGATAAAACAAACATTGAATGTGGTATATGTGGGTTTATGCCCTTTAATTGGATGAAGCCCTTTATGACCTGTGTTTATGCCATTTAATTTATTCCTGTAATACATCAGTAAAATTATGATTATGTATTAGAGGTGTGCATGTTATCTACTACTGATTTATCATGGTATATTTGCCAGTGATATATACCATTGTACTTTTTCACCATTCTGGTTCATTGGTAGTTTCTGTCAGCAATGAATGGATGGAAATTCAAGAAAAATCTTGATAAAACTTTAATGATATTAACATTATGTTTTCATTATTCATAACAATATAGTTTTAATAAAAAGAATCTTTTTTTATAAAAATGTTGTTATTTGTCACAAATTAATGGTGATTATTACAAATATTATTATGTTTGTTATCCTTGAATCACATGTTTGACACTTGTCAGTATGCCATTGTTGTGGACAAATGGAATATTGTGAAACATATGGGACAATTCCAACTTTCAGACAAAGTTCAGACCAAAATACCTAACATATGTTATTTACTAATGTATATGAATATGTTAAGCATATGTATTTCTTTGCAAGACTTTGAATCATCCAATAATTTTAATTAGTGCACTTGTTTCCTGTCAGAATTTTGCATAATTTCTCAAGTCCACTAAATATGTTCTCGTGTGTGCATTTTATGTTGACTTGCCCTCTCTGATAAATATCTTGCCAAGGCATTGGCATCCCACTCAAAGTTTCCCAGCCTATTATATCATTGGTGTAGATGGAAAATTGCAGGGGCTTCATTATCAACACTTCCTATTTTTTCAATAGGCTCTCTAATATCAACACAACATCTTTCACAGTATCAGTATATTGTAAGCTTAATTATCCCACTTTTGTTACAGCTTTTATGTTACAACATATACAAGAATTAACATGTATCAGATTCCTCAAGTATAAGGTACTGGCTATTTAAATAGGGGTGGGTGGGGAAGTGAATATTTCTGCTCAGAAAAAAATCACAGCCCCAACCCAGTTAAATGGCCAGTACCTTATACTAGATGAAATGTCAAGATAATTAATGTTTTTCGAAATAGTATCATGGATTGAATATGGTTTTATTTTGCGCTAAATCAGAGCAAGATATTTTTTCCCACTATTGACAAATGAAATGAAAATAAAAAATGTCAGACCCCTGCCCCCCCCCATTTGATTGTTGATCCTTGATATAATTGTGGTATACCATGGTATGTGTTGTGGTTCATTCTGGAATACCATGATCCAAAATTTTGTATGGTACTCAGCTCTATGGTGTATGTTCTGTTATGTTTACAGTGTACACAAAGGCTGCAGACATTGCTCAGAATGATGCTCAGAGGTCACATGTCTTGACTGCTATTGCCATGGTTACATACAAATCTGGAGATGTACATGGAGCCAAGACAGTCTTATTTAAAAGGTTTGTAAACAGAAAGAATTTTATAAAATCTTTGAATATCAATTTTTGCATGGCATATATAGATACAGGATTTGCTCTATGTAATTTGTTTTCCAGTGAGTAAAAACTACTTGAGTTTTTCTGCTGTCTCTAGATCTGAGGTAACGTGGAGCTGCCATGCACATTATAACTGCTGTATCCTGATGTATCACTAAAACAACAATGATGCTGAACTTCTTGATTTCCTTTCCATTTATGACAAAATTATAAAACTTATACTCCAGCACAGTCTTTGATTATTTCGACATTCCATGCATAGAACAGGTTTTTAATGCAAATTGTATCCAATGGTATTTTGAGACTATAGAGGAGCTTGTTTTCATCCCTTCAGAAATAAGGGAAGCTGATGATAGCTGATGGGATTATTTATATCATTCAAGTAACATAGTGTGGAACACTGAACTGTACAAGAAAAAAAGCATGACAACAAAATGTAAATTGTTTTATACTTTACTTGGAATCTTTTTCTTTGGGCAAAAATACAGAAGAATAAAGATGAGAGTGCCTTAAACGTAAAGTAATTAAAAATAAAATGACAGTGATTTACTACTGTAATAGTGATGTTTTTATTTGTTGGCAAATTTTTAAACATATTGTTGGCTATACCATGCCAAGGAAATAGAAACTTATTCCTTTTTCCTAGTACAGCTGTCCACCTCATAAATGGTCATGCTAACCAGTGGCCACCCACTCTATATGACCAGAATCCCTTGGCACCGATGAGTTTGTGTTCAAAAGTACTCCTCAAGAAAGGCCTGTGACCAGGGTCCACCATATTGGTGCACAATGTAACCTTAAAAAAAATATATTTTAAGACAAAAATATTTTAATAATTATTGCTACTTTAAAATGAAGATTTTAACTGCTTTAAGTTTTATGCAGCTTTCTTACTATATATACATATACATACACAACTCACAAATATAGTCCCCTCTGGAAAGGCCACCTGTTTTATAAGGGCACTTTCCCTGTGCAGAAGGGGTGGCTGTATATGAGTGGAACCACTGTACACTGTAGGGCAACTAACCCCAGCTGTTATCAGCATGTATCAAACCTTCGACCCTTAGATTATAAATCAAATGTTCTACCAACTAGGCAGCCATAAGTGTCCTCTTAGCCATAAAACATTTAGCAAGCTATAACAGCTTTTTTTTAAGTTAGGAGTAAATCCACTACCTTCAAATACAATACCTGAACCAGGCATGATGCATTAGTAGTGCATCCACTGCCTTCTGTACAGATATATGATTCAGGCATGATGCATTAGGAGTAAATCCACTGTCTCTTATACAGATACATACTCAGGCATGATCCATTAGGAGTCAATCCACTGCATCCTGTACAGATACATGACTCAAGCATGAAGCATTAAGAGTAAATCCACTGCCTCCTATACAGGTACATGACTCAGGCATGATGCATTAAAAGAAAGAAAAACTATTTCCTGTACAGATGCATGATGCATTAGGAGTAAATCCACTGTTTCTAATGCTGATACCTAACACAGGCATGATGCATCAGGAGTAAATCCACTACCTCTAATACTGATACCTGACACAGGCATGATGCATCAGGAGTAAATCCACTGCCTGTAATACTGATACACCTGACACAGGCATGATGCATCAGGAGTAAATCGAATACCTCCTATAAAGATACATGACTTAGGCATAATGCATGGGAGTAAAATCCACTACCTCCTATACAGGCATGTACAATTTTCCCTAAGGCACAGAATAAACAATTTTTAAAACCACACCCTGTGATGGAAATAAGCATTTAAAATCAGACTGCATGCCATATGATCCATGATCCACATACCTGACCTGTAGAGATACATAACCCAGGTATAATGCATTAGGAGTTCAACATTTGCCACATAAATCTGGTCCTTCCAAATGTTCACTACTCTTTTTTCATGCTTTATATGCAAATATTCTTAAAAGTCATCTGCTTGTCAAACCAGAAGTCAGATGAGAGTGGTCTCTGGATAAAAATATTGGAGCCAAATCCTGTCAGTTGTCAGTTAACTAATTCAACTGATGCCTTATTTGTACACTCTTACAAGAACATGGTTGAAAAAAGGTTTCTCCTCTTAATACATCACCTGATCACATTAATCCACCACCTCTTGCATCCTGCAATCACAAAAGACTAAACTTGTATCTTAACCATTGATATAGCATATTGACAAGGGAAGAAACTCTTCCCCATTACAACCCCTGACAGCTGGTAGGTGGCAGTAGTTGTTTGCTTCGAACCATTGCTGGATATAGACATCATGGTATCCTGAACCTCCTAATAATCATAGAAATATTATAAGCATTTTCAATTATCCATATTCAGCATATAGTATTGATTTTGTCAGTATTTGCTACATGTTGCAATTATTGTTTCTTTCTTGTGTGAAATTTTAGCAGTTACGACCTTTTTCTTTCTTTTTCTGACCTTGTGATCTAGCATTGTAGCGTCAGTATCATTACTAGATGTTGTCATACACACTGCATTTTCTTCATTAATTATGTAATGTTTGTAAATAATTGCTTATGTTAATGCTTTCAGGTTGTTATTTTCCAAAGTTTGGTAATTTTTTTCATTTTAGAAATAGATGAGGGCAATGAAATATTAGAGATTAAAGCCTCATAATACATGGATGAGACATGCCTAACTTGTACCAAATGTTGCTTCAAATGCAGCATGCAAAATTTTTACATCGGGATTGAAGGATGTCTAAACCAAAATTCTGAGAAAGGGGTCTTAAGAGCAGAGAGAGACTGAGTCTGTACACTAATAAGTCATTACTTTCATGTGCTGTGATGGGATGTCATGATGGTCATTCCACCATTCAAAGTCATAAGGAACAATGTTGATGGCAACCATTACATCAGGTCAGCCTGAAAAGAACAAGTTGGAGTGGAGTTTGCTGGACCTACATTAATGGATTTGTAGATAAGGTGGCTAATGCAAGGGGGGATGATTCAGTTGCTGGTCTTGTTGAATTTATGACCTGCCATGCTTTACAGTTAGCCATGGATGGGTAGGAATTAATAGGAGCTTGTCCTCCCTTTATTAGACATTGTTATGGACACAGTTCCCCTGCATGCATGAATGGCCTTAGAGCTTCTTAAGTCTGGCCACATGGAGTACATTGCAGACACTGACATTTTGTTTTGACCATTAGTCTGAGCCATACTCTGCCATTCCAACTGCCAACAGTACATCTAGGCTATCTAGTTTTTAGCCATACATACAGATTCATGACTGACCAGGAATCCATTATTTCAGCAAGCCATGCTGTATGCTGGCTAACAATGGTTATGCATGGGATCTGGTTAGCCAATTTGTTTCAATGCATGGCCTAACCAGTTAGCGTTTCAGAGAGGTTTCAGATTCATTTTTATCACATAGTCGGTATTGTATTCCTACAGTGCGTGCAGGTTCATATTTTTGATATTATAACATGTGAGCATATCACTTTATGTGATTCTGATTGGTTCAGATGAGATCATGAAATTGTTGTGCATTAATGTCTTTAATGATTGGCTGCGATCGTGGGAAAACATTTTTAACCAAGCCTTCTGGAATGTTTTGATCTGAATAAACATTTTTTGGTGGCCATTTTTTAACTCGACTCACAAATGGAAATTGAGGAAATATCATATTGGCTGTCTCAATATGGATATGCTACTCCCACAGGGGTTCATTATGTCATTTTTAACAATATCACCATAAGAAAAATGGCATAAAACTACAAGACAAGAATGACAATAATGAATAAAACTAAGGGATAATGGGGTGGGTGAGTATATCAGTAACATAGATATAGAATCCCGTGTATATACAAGTGTGGTTTAAATGTTAACTTAATGAAGTAAACAAACTCACCTCTGTTCAGAGAATAATCTGGACATGAATGGGTCTCCTAACTGACAGATCTTTATCCAACCACAGCATCTTTATATAGCATATATGGGATGTAAATCCGATACGAAAAAAAATTTGTTGATGTCTTCTTTACAGTCTATTTTTCAAATCAAGCACTACAAATATCAGGTCACAAATGTATTGCAGTAAATGTGGGACTTTTTGCATCCGGTAATCCTATTTCACATGAAAATTGCAACAATGTAATGTTTTTAAACACACATTTTAGGGTATACATATATTCTACTGTTGGCCTGCTGTACTTTGACTGTGTACCATAAAACAATGTGGCAGTATCGCATCCCATTTTAATTCTGTTTTGAAAAATGATTTTATTGTTACAAAATGTTTTGTTTATTCGAATGGAAGCTTTTAGTTTGATTTATAATTTGTAAAACAGTACAATCTAATTTTACCAGTTCAACTTTGTTTGGGACTATATTTTATGCACAACAAATGAAAGGTATACCATCTGTCAGAATGAATGAAATTATTTGTTTTTCTATCTAAATAATTTCCACTGAAATAAAAACTATGTGATAAAGAGAATCTCAAATGGGTAATGATTTAATATTAAATTTACGAAACTAATTGAATAATGTCCAGCTTTTGCGAGCCTTTTTTTATAAATTCAATATTAAATCATTGCTCATTTGAGATCCTCTATATCCAGCCCCTTCCCATTCTGTCTTCCAGTAATATCATGGACATGCCTTATCCAGGTAAGGCTGAAAATTTGTTGAAGGAGATCAAGTCATTACTTAACAAGCAGTTCATGAAGAGAGATTACAAACCTAACTCTATGGAGTTTTGTTGCTGGCTGTTTATATAGCCAGCAGGAGCACAGGCAAGTTATAAACCTCAACAAGTACATATCTGTGCCAGGGTTCAGAATGGACGTGGCACCCAGCATGGGGTTCAGGTTCAAAAGAACATATCAATTGCATGCACTCCCATTTGGTCCTAACATTGATCCATAGGTGATCATGAAGGTCATCATCTGTGTCATCACTTTCTTCTGCTTGACATCATCACTTTGTCTACAGCCTCCAAACTCACATGACATCTTCATTTCTAATGAAGAGCAAAAGAATTTTCTTTCCCAAATGCATCAGTTATGGCTCCTAGTGAACAGTCAGCTGTCATTATATGCCATAATTTTGTACACCTTAGTATGGAGCTTTGTACCCATCTCCAGCTCATTTGCCTCCCTCATGTATGCATGGCATGGATTATAGAGGTCACAGGTTCAATTTCCAACTGGTAGTTATTTTCAATTTCCTCAGCTCCTCAGTCTGTCCAGTGCAACAGTAAACTTAGCAGAAATTCCTATGGAAAAATCCCAGCCAGATGTTACGATCTGCACATGTCAGTTTGTACTGTGTGGGAAGCATCTTGCTACCCATCCTTATAGTGTTCAGTGGTAGGTAGGGACTGCAGAAGTTACTTTGTCATTTAAACCTTCAGTTCCTAAACTAAAATTATCTAAGAATCAAGATGAAGGATAGAGATGGCTCTTGCAAGTTTTTACCTCAGAGATCTCTCATACCAAAAGGCTCAGTTAGACCTGGTGCAGCCTATTGCCAAGATGCAACAGGTTACCTTGCCATGTTATTTGGCAGTTTCCTAACTTTTCTGGCAGACTTTTTCTCGCTTTTACCTCAGAAATCACATTCCGAAATGCTCAGTTTGATCTTGTGGTGCTTTTTATTGCAGGAACAACAAACTTCCCAGGTTGTTTGGCATCCAATTGACTACTACTTTACTCTTTGAATTTATTTGAATACCTCTAACAAATGCAACTTTTATGCTAGGAACCATTTTACCAATGTTTTTTTAACTTGAGCACAAAATCTATGAAATTTGGTTCCCACTGAATGAAAGTGAAGACAGAATAATCATAGTTGCATCTTAAAATAAGGCTGTATGCAGTGTTTACTCAAGGTGTATTTAGCAATCCTTCATGCAGTATTTATTTAGAGACATGTTTTATATTTCAGCTCACAATTGTCCAGTCCCTCTATTTGGGGCCTTGAGGCTTTGTGTGCTTTGGGAATTTTAAATGCAGATGTAACCCTGGCAACAGCTGCTGCCCAGGAACTTGTCAGTATTGGAGATTCAAAAGATCATCTCCTTAATTCAGCAAGACTAATTTTTGCCCTCAAGATTTTGAAGGTATGTTTTTTTGATAGGAAAATTTACATAAGCATGATAGATTTGGGGGAGGGTCTCCTGATGTTTACCAATTAATTTTATCATCATGGTTTGAAATCAGTATATATATAAATTATGGTTAATATTTGAAATATATCTGATTCATACAAAAATTGTTTCACATTTTTTCTTGCATTTAAATCGATGTCTATTGGATATTTTTAGTTCTTATTTAAAAAACTAAATATAGCAGTATGATATACTAAATTCTTAGCAAGAAAGACATAATTTTTGCATATCAAAAGAATGAATGTATGGTACATCATGTATTTTACTATCAGTTTAAAAATGGACACAAAAGTAGCTGCATATTTCGGTAATGAATATTTATCAGCTTACTTTAATCAGAATACACTTTATATCTTCAATAAAACTGGATTTAAGTTTATATATCTTTAAGAATTAAGAAATTGAATCCATTCAGAGCAAATGTTTTTATGTTCTGTTTATGAAGTTATTTTTTTAAAGAAATTTAAAATTGAAAATGAGCAGATTTTGTCAACACAGATATGGTATGATTTTAAGGTACAGATCAAAGTGGTTTTTTATAGCAAAAATTAAAAAAAATTGTTTGAGAAAGAAATAAGTAATAAGAATCATTTTATGAATATAATTTATGTGTTGATACATAAATAAATATGACTGATTTCCAATGCCTAATTTTCCTCTGGTTTTCTATGCATTTTCAAGTCCCGCTATTGGTAGGGAGAATTTTTTAAATATACCGCATTATAAAATATGATTAAATTTCTAGGACTTTGTGTGAATAACTGTCAAAAAATTATGAATATCATTAATGAAACATATTTTATGATTCAGAAGAAAAAAAATTAAAGACATTTCTTAATTCCTAACAGAGTTACCAAATGTCCCATACTTAGTTGATGCAGTTAAAATTTTTATATACAATTATTACTATGTTATAAAATGTTTTAATTTAAAAAAAATATTAAGCATCTTGATTTTATGGTTAATCTACTAGCCACATCTTTTGGGACTTTTTTTTTCTTTTGCATGCATGTAGATCTGAAAGAGGCATGCCAAATTTAATACATTTTGTTTGTGTATCTATATTTGAAAGAACACTAACTGCTTTGGTTATTTTAAAAAGTGCTTGAATTTTGGACTGGTTGAAAAAACTTCTGAATCACTGCTTGAAAATGCCTAGTGGTCTTTGCAATTTGTTTGAATTTCAGACAAACACTTTATTGAAAAATATTAATTATTGATAAAAGCATAGAGAAAGAAAATGAAAGATCTACTATGAAATCTTATCATCCTGAAATCGAATTTACTATTGGGTGACTTTTACATTCATGAAAAGTTATGGTTGGTGGGTCACTTTACATTTTCCTTATCATTCAGCCTCTTTTAGGATTGTAGGTTCTGCAGTGTGTAAATAAATGGATGCAATTTGGGCCATTATGGCAGAGAAAAATTAGGTCAAATGCTTTGCAATGGGAAGCATATTTTGGAACGAAACTCAATGTAAAGACTACACCATATATATGGTGTAAAGTACCTATCATCAGTTTAACTTAGGACTTGTTGAGCTAAAGTAACTTAAGCTAGATCAGTGAGCAAAAAGGGTTTTGAAGTCACATGGCAGATGTAAAAAGCATATATTTTTGTTAAACATTATCAAGCCAAGGAGTTATAAACAGTGGTACTTAAAAATGCTGACTCCCAAACTGATGTAAATGAGATTGCCTTACTTTTTCTGTAATGCTCCAGAGCCCCTTGAACTACAGTCTAGCTAGGCCTAGTTGAACTACAGTGTCTTTAGCTAGTGTTGTTAGCTAGGCCTAGTTGAATTACAGTATCTTTAGCTACAGTGTCTTTAGCTAGGCCTAGTTGAACTACAGTGTCTTTAGCTAGGCCTAGTTGAACTACAGTATCTTTAGCTACAGTATCTTTAGCTAGGCCTAGTTGAACTACAGTGTCTTTAGCTAGGCCTAGTTGAACTACAGTATCTTTAGCTACAGTGTCTTTAGCTAGGCCTAGTTGAACTAGAGTGTCTTTAGCTAGTGTCTTTAGCTAGGCCTAGTTGAACTACAGTATCTTTAGCTACAGTGTCTTTAGCTAGGCCTAGTTGAACTAGAGTGTCTTTAGCTAGTGTCTTTAGCTAGGCCTAGTTGAACTACAGTATCTTTAGCTACAGTGTCTTTAGCTAGGCCTAGTTGAACTAGAGTGTCTTTAGCTACTGTCTTTAGCTAGACCTAGTTGAACTACAGTGTCTTTAGCTACAATAATAAACATTCTACCTACGTTTATGCACAGTTAATTATCATGCTTAAAAATGAATTTGCCCTTGAATTGTCAGATGAAATATCTATATCAGCTAATGTGTTATACATCTGTAAGCTTAAAGAAATGTACTGAGTGCTTACAATTAGTGTTGTTCACTGATTCATCTTTATAGTAATCAATTATCAGGTGGGGGTGAGTATGTGTGAATATTTTACAGATATTATCTGCACTTTCTCTGATTTTGCATATTTCTCCACTTTAAATTAAAAAAAATGCATTGTATGTTAAAAGCTTAATATGCTATATGTGAAATATGGTCAGAAATTTTTTTCCATTTTCATATTAAAGATAGCTATTTATTATCTTTATTTTATGTCAATAAAATTGTTTCTTCATGTACATAAAAGGAGATATCCTGAATCCAGAAAGATATTAATGATATGAATGTGACCAGTTTTTAATTATTTTATTATTTTGTTGTGAAAATTGCCAATGTTGGAATGCCAACAAAGTTTGACAATCTTTTGTGGCAATATTGGTTACCAGAGAAATAAGTGACCATAAATGTCATCTATATCACTTGTTATTGCTTAATTTATAATGTGTATGTTGTTTATAAATTTAATGTAATAGAAGGTCTCATCTCATGAAGAAGAGATCATTATTCTGATAAAAAATTACCTGCAGTCACTATTGGTTTTACAAAACTGAATAAACAGAAAGGGGAAAATAAAGGTAACTTACAATAAAATATAAATATGGAAATTGTGGGGCTTTCTAAAATGTTCTAAGGAAATGGATTTGTGTTTAATAAATGAGATCAGACAGCACTCAATGAAATATATCATTGCATGTTAGGGTCAGATTCTGGAAGGCAAGAGGTATCTACAGAAGTTGCTGCACATTGATCCCTCTCGCTACATCATCTGGAGATTGCTGGCTGAAATCTTGATCCGCTTCTTCCCAGACTGTGCTGCTGCTTCAGCTTCCTGCGCTAGGTGTTCAATTATTTTGGACTGGAAAAATAGTCAGGTACATTTTATATAATTATGCTTATTCTAATTAAAGCTCAGACATGAGTGTTCTTTTTATAAGAAATTTTTTTTGAAAGAATTTAATTGCTGTGAATTCATTTTTTATTGTGATCATAAATTCTCAGGCTTTTGGAAGAATTATTGTTATTGTCCATGGATTGTAGAAGTGACTGTTGTATGGTTGGATCATCATTGCTTGTTGTTCCTCTAAATTTGTAGCTTAACACAACCTTGAAAAGATTTGTACATGATTCTTCTGTTTATTGCAGGAATGTATAGAGCTACTGCCCATTGGTCAGATGAATGCAGGTCAACATAATACAGAGGATATGAATAATAATTACTTGTCTTCAGCCCAGAAGGCTTTACATCTGTATCCAGGTAACTATAGTTCATCCCATTTTATCCAACTTTACATGGATGTCATTTGTCAGTCATCAAACTGTAAATATCTTGTATTTGGGGTAAGGTTAAAAGATGATTAATTTTGGGTTCAACAGATCAAAGATCAAGTTGCTGTGACCAAAAGAATACATTTTTTTCCACACATTAATAGATCTTGGCTAAAACCTTTTACATGACTTGTATTTTTGGTAAGGTAGAAAATTGTTGATTTTAGGAGTTAACAGACCTGCTAACCCTTACGATTTTGCCATAAGTCTTATGAAAATGACCCTTAAAATACAGACTTAAGGAATTAATGGAAAAACTACAGAAACATGATTGTTGTAAAATCTGGATAATTGGTCTATACGTGTTTGATTAGGATCTGGTTTTCATATTAGCCTCAGTGGGATTAGATAACCAGACTGACTATATAGTAGTACCTCAGATGCTTAAACTGCACATATTTTTCCATAAGAAGCATCTACAGGATCAGATTGTTGATTATAGGCTTTTTTTTAAAATGGCATTCAGCTACTGATACATGTAAAAAATGAAGGAATTATTATGCCTCTTTAAAGAGTTTTAATAATCAGTACAGAATAATAAAAAGAAATATTCAGATTGTTCTGAATAAAAGCAGTAAGGGATACAGTTACATTTATTGGACATTGCGTGTCAATTTGAGTATGTCACATGGCATGAGATAAGATTGGTAAATGTGAAATCAAGAAGAAAAAATTCCAACAATTACATTGAGAGATGGCAACAAGTCATTGAGCTGCAACTGAAGTTTGTTCAACAGTGCTAGAGGTAAATAAGGTGTATTTGTACTTTGGTATTTGTACTTTACACGCTCTCAGATGAACGTAATGTTTACCATTGATGCATTATTTTGGAATATGGAACTTTTAAATACACATTTTTCAGCTTGACGATAGAAGTAGATGATTATTTTTTTGTGCCTTATGAAAACTTAACAAACATATGAAAAATAATCAGCTGCCTTACTGAGACAATCTTGTTAGGGTTGGCAAGTCTGGGTTAAAGGTCAATGTCACTTACTGAAAATTGAAAAATGAGTCATGCTCTTAAATTTAAGTTTTCTGCCATGTACCTTCATCAGGTTTGTGGTGGTTTATACTTTGAATAATATATAAAACTATTAATTTTATGTTCAAAAGCTTAACAGTCAAGTTCACTGTTAGTGAAATAAGAAAAATATATTTTACATATTAACTTTAGTTTCAGACCATGTAAACTGACCAAGATTTGTGAAGGGCTTGCACCTATTGTATGGAAGCCTATTGATTTTGGAACCAAAATGTTAAACATCAAGGTCATTGTGACTCAGTTTAAAGTGATTTTTGTATGATAACTTTTCTTGTTAGCATTGTTCCATTCTGATGCACTAGGAACAAAATGTGTTGGATTAAATAGTTAAATTTGGATCGCTGCATGATTTTAATATTCTGTATTCTGTTGGTTCCCATTTGTATTCAGTTTGTTGTCTCTTTTATGCACTTTAAGACGTGAAGCAATTATTTTTGTATCATTTATTTGAATGACATATTTTCAGACAAAGCAGCCAACAGGGCCATGCTAGCAGCGGCTGTACATAGTAAGGGGATGCTGGTCTTGACTGAAGGAATCAAATTCTTCCAGATGGAGCTTAAGCTTCTTGACAGTCTTCTAGAGCAAGGTAATTTTGCTATTGACCCATCCAGTATTTCGCTTATCAGTTCCATACAATTAAGTCTTTTATTTTATGAATACAATGAAACTTGTTTAAACTGAACACTGTTGGGACCAAGATTGTTGGCCCTCTTATAGAAATTGCTAGGCAGTAACAGTTTAACAAATATGGGTTATGGTTATATTTTACCAGCAGTTTGACACATATGGGTTATGGTTATCCTTTAACAGCAAAAAAGCAGTTTGACAAGTATGGCTTATGGTTATATTCTAACAGCAGTTTGACAAGTATGGCTTATGGTTATACTTCAACAGCAGTTTGACAAGTATGGCTTATGGTTATACTCTAACAACAGTTTGACAAGTCTGGCTTATGGCTATACTCTAACAGCAGTTTGACAAGTCTGGCTTATGGTTATACTTCAACAGCAGTTTGACGAGTATGGCTTATGGGTATACTTTAACAGCAGTTTGACAAGTATGGCTTATAGCTATACTCTAACAGCAGTTTGACAAGTATGGCTTATGGTTATACTCTAACAACAGTTTGACAAGTCTGGCTTATGGTTATACTTTCACAGCAATTTGACAAGTATGGCTTATGGTTATACTTTAACAGCTTGACAAGTCTGGCTTACAGCTATACTCTAACAGCAGTTTGACAAGTCTGGCTTATGGTTATACTTCAACAGCAGTTTGACAAGTCTGGCTTATGGTTATACTTCAACAACAGTTTGACAATTATGGCTTATGGTTATACTTTAGCAGCAGTTTGACAAGTCTGGCTTATGGTTATACTTCAACAGCAGTTTGACAAGTCTGGCTTATGGTTATACTTTAGCAGCAGTTTGACAAGTATGGCTTATGGTTATACTTTAACAGCAGTTTGACAAGTCTGGCTTATGGTTATACTCTAACAGCAGGTTGACAAGTCTGGCTTATGGTTATACTTTAGCAGCAGTTTGACAAGTATGGCTTATGGTTATACTTTAACAGCAGTTTGACAAGTATGGCTTATGGTTATACTTTAACAGCAGTTTGACAAGTATGGCTTATGTTTATACTCTAACAAAAGTTTGACAAGTCTGGCTTATGGTTATACTGTGACAGCAATTTGACAATTATGGCTTATGGTTATACTTTAACAGCAGTTTGACAAGTCTTGCTTATGGCTATACTCTAACAGCAGTTTGACAAGTCTGGCTTACGGTTATACTCTAACAGCAGTTTGACAAGTCTGGCTTATGGTTATACTTTAACAGCAGTTTGACAAGTATGGCTTATGGTTATACTTCAACAGCAGTTTGATAAGTTTGGCTTATGGTTATACTCTAACAGCAGTGAGACAAATTCTGGTTATGGTTGAATATTAAACCAAATTAAAACTTGGAAACATTATTTTGGACACTGTCATTGAGACATATACCTAAAATTAATGTTATAACTTAAACATTGCATTTTTCATCTTTATGGGAATGAATTTAAGGACATTGACCATTTAAAATTTTCCATATATGAATGAATCCATTTGCTTCTTTGTCACATTATACCATTGTTGTTAGGGATGTTATATGCATTGCCAGTCAAGTTTTCATCATGGCATAACTCTTAATAATCATTTTTATCTGCCACTGAAGCATTTACAATTCCATAAATAATCATGCATAACTGTTACTAAACATTTGTATAGGTTTTAGATAGGGTTTTTGGCCCATAACAACTCTAAATGTAATAAATATCTTAGTGCATTCAAACAGAATTGATGCCAGTTTTAAAATTATTTTCTTGCCAGCAAAATTAACACTGAAATGCTATTTAGTTAATGACTACTGTTTCCTATCCTCTCCATGCATTAGTTACTATGCCAACAGCATTGGCAATGCACTGAAAAATTTCTTCAAATTCTAAAATATTGGATTTTTTTTCCATTACCTGGCCATCAGTGTCTCTTGGTACCATTTTTTCTGTAAACAAAAGTTTAAATATGGAGATGTGAAAAGGCAAGCTCAGTAAAATATAAAGATAAACAATTACACAAAGAATTTAATGGGAACCTCCCAGAGAATCACAAATGTAATCCTGTTGCACTTGGATGGCAATAGCATGTACAGAGTTACACTATGTTTGGTATGGGAAAATATCAAATAGTGACAATAATGCAAACTAAATGGGAATTGGTTTTAAAAAATTTTAATCAATTTAAATTAAGTGGACATAAATTTTTGTAATGTGGTTAAAACTACATATTTAGGCAATGTTAATATGCAACAGATCCTGCTGTGAGCTTTTCATGGTTCGGTGATTCTTTTCACCATTTATACTGGCTGTCATGTGTAATCATCTTGTGCTGAAAAATGGCATTAAACCCTATAACAACAACAACAACAATAACAACATATTTATGAATAAATTATTTCTTGGATTTGTATTTTCTTTTTTTTTATAAAATATGGAGCGAAAAAGTATTTATCATCAAATAATTACACCATCATTTACTTCCACACATTTCTGAGCAGACAGACTTAAACTCAATAATGAGGCTGATTAGGTAAGATATTTTAGCTTGGCATAAAATGAGGATGTGAATGCTGACATCCTTGTGCGTGTATGTTGAAACTAGTAAAAATGTCAGCAAGAACTAAGATTATTGTTAGTTTTTTTTCTTCACTGTTCTTAAAGATAACTATGAGTGTGTGTGTGTGATTTGGATTCTTTACGTAGCTTTAACAAGTTTCATTCATATCATTACAATGTCTGTAGTGTGACAGTTATTATGACATCTAGCACTGGGCTATCATGTCACAAACATGTATAATCATATACCCCCCTCCCCATCACATTATCCTGATACCTGGCCAACCACTCCTTACATTAACCTCTTAATGCTGAGTGCCAAGCAAGGCAGCAGCTAGTACCATTTTTATAAGTCTGTGATATGACTCAATTGGGCTTCAAACATACAGCCTCCCTCATCCAAGGCAAATGCTCTAATCATGATGAGAACACAAAGATCTCAACAATTAGGGATTAGGCACTAAAACAAACCAATGATAGTAAAGCAGACTTATGAAACAAAGCTTGTTTTTTTTCTGTATATAACAGTTTCAAGTTGAGCTTTATTCTCTTAACTATCACAGTGTTCTTGACACATTGATCGAAGACCTGGAAACTAGAAGCAAAATATCATTTGATTGTGGGCTTGCTTGATCCAAAGGTGACCTCTGTTTGTTGCCTGGATTCTGATATCTTTTAAACTCTCTCTCTCTCTCTCTCTCTCTCTCTCTCTCTCTCTCTCTCTCTCTCTCTCTCTCTCTCTCTCTCTCTCTCTGTCTCTGTCTCTCTGTCTCTCTCTCTCTCTCTTTGCCCTTTAGTCAGGGTAAACAAAAGGTGGTGGATCTCTTTCTCAATTCACATCATATGGAGACCTACAGACCTTGACAGAGGCAAATCCATTATTTTTTTTTATAACCATACAAATATCCATTATTTTTCAAAACCATGAATATTGATACCCACAAAAGAATAAAGTTGCAGCATATAAGTATCTTTTTCAATAGTCTGACATTAAATTTTTGTTGAAACTGAATTGATAAGTGGCAATAATAATGATTGTAATTTTTTTATATTCTAAAGCAGGTCAGCATATAAACAAGCTTTCTCATTAAAAGGGCACCTGTTGCTCTGCATATTAACCATTACAATGAAAATGTATTGTCAGCGATGTCCTTATAAGTCACATGTATATGGAACAATCCTTCATGTCGGATCCATTTAATGCCTAAAAAGAAAACTTTGCATTTTAAAGAAAAATTACTTGACAAGACTGTCATAAATCTTTCAGCCAGCATTCACTGACTTTAAAGCCCATTTTATATGCAGTATGCCTCAAACACTCAAGTCAGTCTCTTATAGTACATGAAGTTATATGAGAACAAAGACTTCAACAAAAATGCTGCAAATACTGATATCAGTTGTTGGCATTACCATATAACTGTGGTTGTTGTAAAGCTTCTTTACTGCTGTAAATAAGTTTTTTATTAAGTGAAATTTTCACAAATTTTGTAAATCAGGCTTTTTTTAATTTACATAAAATGCTCGGGAATTAATGTTTAACTAAACTCTATGTTGTGTAATATGTCCTTAACATGAAAATAGATATCCCAAAATGGTATGCTGACCATGTGAACATTTCATAATATACTCTTTAAATTTATCAATGTATAGCATTGCACAAAAATATTCTAGTTGAAAATTGTAACTTGTTGCCATTTTGTTTCAAGATCTTCCAACCCCTCTGAAGTTGTGGGTGTACAAGCAAAGTGTGGTTGCTAGCATGCATTGCAATGATTTGGCCAGAGCTTGGAGAAATATTGATATGGTAAGTTGTGGATTCGGATCAGAGTAACTGTTGCACCATCAAATTAGTCATTGCCTGACAATCAAATTAATCCAAATAATGTTGAAATCATGGCTTCTATTCTCTTTAAAATTCTGATCTTGTTTAGAATACTGATGTCCTCTAGTCCATCCAATATATACATGTACTTTCAAACTGTAATCCAGTCCATCTAATATATACATGTACTTCCAAATTGTCCTCTAGTCCATCTAATCTATACATGTACTTTCAGACTGTCCTCTAGGCCATCTTATCCATACATGTACTTCCAAATTGTCCTTCAATACATCAGATATATATTTATGTGCTTCCAAACACCCCTCTAGGCCATCAGATATATACATGTACTTTCAGACTGTCCTCTAGGCCATCTAATCTATACATGTACTTCCAAACCGTCCATCAATATATCTAATATATATGTGTGCTTCCAAAAACTCCTCTAGACCATCAGATATATACATGTACTTCCAAACTGTCCTTTAGTCCATCTAATATATGCATGTACTTCCAAATTGTCCTCCAGTCCATCTTATTCATACATGTACTTCCAAATTGTCCTCAAAGTCCATCTAATCTGTACCAAACTGTCCTCTAGTCCATCATGTCTATACATGTATTTCCAAACTGTCCTGAGGCCATCTAATCTAATCTATACATGTACTTCCACTGTCCTCTAGGTCATCAAATCTATACATGTACTTTGAGTGTCCTCCAGTCCATCTAATATATGCATGCACTTCCGATTGTCCTCTAGTCCATTTAATTTATACATGTACTTCCAAAATGTCCTTCAGTCCATCTAATATATACATATACTTCCAAATTATCCCCCAGTCCATTTAATCTATACATGTATGTCCAAACTGTCATCTAGTCCATCTAATATATACATGTACTTCCTAAAAGTCCCATAGTTCATCTAATCTATACTTGTTTGTCCAGATTGTTCTCTAGTCCATCTAATCAATACATGTACTTCCAGGATGTTCTGTTGTCTATGTAATCTATACATGTACTTCCAAACTTTCGTCAGTCCATGTCATCTATACATGTACTTCCAGATTGTCCTCCAGCCCAGGTAATATATACATGTATTTCCAAACTGTCCTATAGTCCATCTACTGTATACATGTACTTCCAAACTGTCCTCTAATCAAACTAGAATATTCATGTACTTCAGAACTGTCCTCCAACCCATCTAATATATACATGTATGTCCAAACTGTCTTCAGTCCATCTAATCTATACATAAACCTCCAGAGGCCTCGCTAGGATTTTAAAACTAGGAGTCCAGGTTTCCTAATTCAGTAAATATAGCAATCCAACCAGCAAAAGTTGCAGTCCGAACTAAGGCAGAAATTGGTACTTTCTTACACTTGGCTACGGTCGCATCCGAACTATCAGTTATAGCAACTTTAGCACAGTTCTGAATCTCATTGAAATCTTCATCATTTGTCCGTTTAACTACAAAACACTTGTCTAAATTTACAAACAGCATTTTGTCCAAATCTCTTGATTGTGAGTTCATAGGCATTATTTATGCTACAACAACTGGAAATGAAATCAAAGACAATGATTGCACTGGGCTTTGCCAATGTTGCAAATTGTAATTATGTTTTACATATTGGTGACAAAATATACCTTCTGGCCATATTTTTGCCTACAACAGTTTTGGCTGATAATAGTAAAAAAAAGTCTCAAGTTTAGAGAAATTCAAAGTACCATGACAGAAAGCTGCAAACTTCGATATAAAAATGCACTGAAACTGATTAATAATTTAAACAAATCCTTATTTCATATTGACAAACCACCCTAACAGTTAATTGTTATATCATAATCCGCTTATGTTGATATCTGGCCTTGATACTTGTATGCTGTATATAATCAAACTAGCCATGCAACTGACTAGCTTCAATCGACTGCCTATGAGGGCAGAACTGTTGAAATGACTACAGTTGACCACACAACCACAATTTTTAAAAAAACAACAAAAAACCCAGAAAAAATAGTTTTGCTGCAACTTCATTGAAAACTGATTACCTCTGAAGCCCCGATATATACTAACAAAATTTTTTAAAGATTGTATCAATGTTCTACAATTCATATGATGTTGCTTCAAATGGGTGTTTGTTTTGTCCGTCAAAGAGAGCCATTAGCGGCACCTTCAATAACACATGCACCTTCATCAAAGCAAGCCAGCTACCTTTGATCAAAGAAGTCAACAAAATAACTAAAATAAAAGCATTGCTTCAGTTTTCATAGTGATTAGAACTTATTTATTTTGCCACAAAAGTTTCCTCCTGCAAAAAAGTGCATATGAAGAACTCCTGTGTGGGTGATTTTCTGCGTCCCAAATCAAAACCTTGCATCCAAATACATGTAATTAAGCATTTCCGAGATCCCTGACTTCCATAACTGTCCCCAGCCCATCTGATGTATATGACCCAACGGTCTTCCAGTCCAAGTAATTGTGCATATTATATCAATTATCTCATTCATACTTCCTGAAGGATGAATTGTAAACAGAGTGCCATGACAGTGGAATGCATTCTTGTTGAGTGTGTCAACATCCACCTTGTGAGACAAAGTATTTTGGTATTAACCTAATGAAGAAATTTTATGGTGAATAACCACCAGAATTGGATTTATTGTAATAATCCAGGTGATATAAAACATTTTGACCATAAGTTTTATCAATTCTATATGATGTAGCTTTATTTTGTATTATTGTTATGCTTTTTAGAAAATATTAACTTCACCTGTTAACTCATTTTGGTTTAGTAAATGTTTATTGTGGGCAAAATGTTTCATTTCTACATATTATTTTGCAATCCTTTGTGTTTGCATTTTTGGAAGTTTTGTTTTGATTGGCACTACCGGTATATAGCTGGTTTTGTGTTGATTTACTGTTAAACACTGCAAACACTTAAACCTTGCAAACACTACTACTACTACTATTGCTCTTTATAATTGGTTGTTCTTCACATATGTTGCCTGTGTCAGGCACTGTCATGGTTACTAATTCATAATAATGTTGAATGAGGACACTGTCTCTTTAACACAAGAACCATATTAGGTACTGTACCATGCCTTTTCTGCTTGTGTTTACTATAGCAGTGTGTAATTTATTTCAGCTGAAGCAAGATTTTCAAAATGATGAGGGAGTGGAAATCTTCAGACAGGTGATGTTATATGCAACGCAGCAGGATGCAACCAAGTTGTCACAACTGTTGACACAATCAGCCTGCTCTTTAGACCTGTATTACTGGCAGGTGAGTTTTAAAACATGACTTTTATCTCTTTTCTTTAATTGTGCAGTAAGGAGTTGCCCTGTGTGCGTACATTATATGATATCGTATTTGTTTTGTTAAGTTCAGTATTTACCAGAATTATTGATTATACTGTTTAAACAGTTTAAGGTGTCATGTTTTGCCATTTGTTTTAAAATGGTCACATATTTCTTATACATGGTTAATCACCAAATAATTTATTTCTGTAAGACATATTAACAAATTGCTTTCATACAGCAAAATAACTGTTTACAACAAGCATGAGAAATTTCGAGATCTGAACACAGACCACATTTCAGAATGACGAACATTAAACCAGCTAGGACAGAATGTGTAAACTTATCTATTTTTAATGGCTGATATCTACAACTGGGTGTTTTGGGTGAAAAACTTGAATGGTCATGAAGGAAACAAATAATCAATTTTCAGATAAACTTTTTTTCTTTGTATTTGAATGATTTTTGTAAGTGGTCGTCAGACAAAGGCATTTTATAAATATTATATTATATTTGTTTAAAAAATTGGCATTCATATTGTGAACAAGTTTAGAAATTATGTGTCATACTATGACATAATGGCTAGCACCATTTCAGAGTTATGTAATTTCTTCACTTGACAGTTTGACATAATGCCCAGAACATTTACCCATGAATATGTTTATAGGTTGCTGCATTTGTATGGGACAAATATGAACAAGTTCTTTGGTTTGCTATACTAGATGACCTTGGGAGTGCAGTATATCTATCCGAAAAAAACGAGTTAATTTTTTCCATTTAAATGCAGTAATCTTTTTATTATATGCTCATCATTTTTGTTTCATTACCAAAGACTTAATAATAAAATTTACTACTAAATATATTTAATAATAAAATTTCTTATTTTATTATTCAAATAATAAATTTCACAATTGTAGATTCCTTCAATACACAATAAAAGTATTTATGCTCATATAGCTCCATCCACCGACCCTTTTATTTTCATAGCGTACTGCGCTTTCACTTACATTAAGTGCGAAGAGTGCATTATGAAGGTATTCAATATTGGGGAATACTGAACGATTCTGACAATGTAATGTTAACGGAGAACAAAAATGAGTATGTAATAATATGTGATCTTTCCATAAGTGTGACATGTCTAACACATATTAATCTTTTCATTTTGGTGACATACTGTGACATAATACCTAACAAATTTACATGGCAATATCACAAAATAATCTTTCAATACATGTAACACACTGGTCTGTATAGCAGAAACATCGTAAAGTAATATATTCTTTTCATCTATGTGTTACAATGCCTAGCACCTCTACACAGCAATATGGCAAAGTAAAGTAATGATTTTATTTATATGACAGCTACATTACCTTACAGTTTTCGTCACACATGAAATCATTGAAACTGCCTGCTTGATAGTGTGAATTCATTTACATTTTTTTAAAACTTTACCTTTGTTGGGAATTGAATTTGTGGAGTTGAAAATGGTCCTCTCATCTTTTGGGATGTTTAACTGTTCACTGTGTCTTGTAACAGAAGTTGCCACAAATTCCATAACAAAATGGAACCTTTAGAGACAAAGATGACATCATTACCACAAATTCCATAACAAAATGGTACCTTTAGAGACAAAGATGACATCATTACCACAAATTCCATAAAAATGGTATCATCAGAGGCAAAGATGAAAACAAATATACAACATCAGTTTTGTGGCATAAAATATTTTTTTCACTGATTATAAAATTTTAATAACTGGTGGTTGCTTCTCTGATATCCTTGACATATTTTCTAGATTCTGGTGGAACTATACCTATCCCTAGGACTGAAGCAGGAGGTAGAATTAACCATTAGACATTGCCTGAAGTCAGCACAGGGGGCCAGGTTAGTTGTCATTCTGTGGAAAGAAATTTAATTTATGAAAATGAACATAACCAGTACTTATGTAGTACCTGACCAGAGAAGCTTACAGACACACTTAAGATATGCATCCAATTCACTCGAGATAAAATGCCAGTAAATTATTAAAAGAATACAGATATACTTATTTGAATAGTAAATTTTATACTTGCAAATATAGCACTCTCTCCCAATTAGGGTGATAGTTTTAAGGAATAATTGCAATAAGAAGTATGAAGGGTTTGTCAGAGTTCAAACCTAGATTATTGGCAATATAAATTGTGTCTCAGTTCAAACCTTGATTATTGACAGTTTAAACCTTGTCTGAGTTCAAACCTTGATTATCAGCAATATAAACCTTGTCTGAATTCAAACCTTGATTATTGGCATATAAACATTGAGTTCAAACCTTGATTATTGGCAGTATAAACATTGAGTTCAAACCTTGATTATCAACAATATAAACCTTGTCTGAGTTCAAACCTTGATTATTGGCATATAAACATTGAGTTCAAACCCTGATGATCAGCATTATAAACCTTGTCTGAGTTTAAACTTTGATTATTGGCAGTCTAAACCTTGTCTGTGTTCAGAGATTGATTATTGGCAATATAAACATGGAGTTCAGATCTTGATTATTGATAATGTAAACATTGAGTTCAGACCTTAATTATTGATAATGTAAAATTTAGTTCAGACTTTGGTTATTGATAATGTAAATACTGAGTTAAGATTTTGATTATTGATAATGTAAATATTGAGTTCAGAACTTGATTATTGATAATGTAAATACTGAGTTAAGACCTTGATTATTGATAATGTAAATATTGAGTTCAGACCTTAATTATTGATAGTGTAAATATTGAGTTCAGAACTTGGTTATTGATAATGTAAATATTGAGTTCAGAACTTGATTATTGATAATGTAAATATTGAGTTCAGAACTTGATTATTGATAATGTAAATACTGAGTTAAGACCTTGATTATTGATAATGTAAATATTGAGTTCAGACCTTAATTATTGATAGTGTAAATATTGAGTTCAGAACTTGGTTATTGATAATGTAAATATTGAGTTCAGAACTTGATTATTGATAATGTAAATATTGAGTTCAGAACTTGATTATTGATAATGTAAATACTGAGTTAAGACCTTGATTATTGATAATGTAAATATTGAGTTCAGACCTTGATTATTGATAATGTAAATATTGAGTTCAGAACTTGATTTTTGATAATGTAAATATTGAGTTCAGACCTTGATTATTGATAATGTAAATATTGAGTTCAGACCTTGATTATTGATAATGTATATATTGAGTTCAGACCTTGATTATTGATAATGTAAATATTGAGTTAAGACCTTGATTTTTGATATTGTAAATATTGAGTTCAGACCTTGATTATTGATAATGTAAATATTGAGTTCAGACCATGATTATTGATAATGTAAAATATTGAGTTCAGACCTTGATTATTGCAAATGTAAATATTGAGTTCAGACCTTGATTATTGATAATGTAAATATTGAGTTCAGACCTTGATTATTGATAATGTAAATATTGAGTTAAGACCTTGATTTTTGATAATGTAAATATTGAGTTCAGACCTGATTATTGATAATGTAAACTTGAGTTCAGACCTTGATTATTGCAAATGTAAATATTGAGTTCAGACCTTGATAATTGATAATGTAAATATTGAGTTCAGACCTTGATTATTGCAAATGTAAATATTGAGTTCAGACCTTGATTATTGATAATGTAAATATTGAGTTCAGACCTTGATTATTGATAATGTAAATATTGAGTTCAGACCTTGATTATTGATAATATAAATATTGAGTTCAGACCTTGATTATTGATAATGTAAACCTTATGACTAAGAGGAATCACCATGGTTTGTACAACCTTGAAAAGTTGTTGAACTTTGCAACAGTTGGTTTTATCATTTAAAAGTCCTTGAATTTGAAGGGAAAATAACTTGACATTTTTTTTACCAAAAACTCTATAGATTTATTTTAACATTTTGGAAATCATTAAAGCAAAATGAAATATATTACCATAGTTTTGTTATTTATGTAATTTTCACAAACTTTTTGCAAAAAGGAATCAAATTAGGACAACACTGGTTCATTTACCAGGTAGTGTGTGTGCATCCATGTGTGCATACATGCATATGTATTTGATTTAGTTCTTGAAAGATAAAATATTCCTTGAAAAGATTTGGAAATCCTTGAGAAAAAAATTTAAAAGAGCTGTATGAACCATGCTTGTTTTAGGTTAGCAAAGCGTAGTTGTTTATGCATTTTGTGCATGATTTTATATTTTCAGAAAGTGTATACAGTTTTAAAGACAATTTGCTCTGTATTCCTCCTTCATTAAACTTACAAAAGTTTGTGTTTTCCAACCACTTGAAACTCAGCTGATAAACTGTTATTGTTAAAGGAATGAAAATTCCCATAAAATGTATGCATTTTTTAAAAATTTTATGGATCAGAAATAACGACTTTTTAAGGAAAGCCCTTCTGTCAGTTTTTAAAATTTGTTGTTTATTCATGCTCTATAAATGTCATCCATGACATTAATTGTATTTACAGTTTGAAGCAAACGAAGTTGTCTTCCCTAACTAAGCTGGCACACTTCATGTATAGAGAGATATTGGTATGGTAATTTAGTTTACTTTTCATTTCATCAGTTTCATTTTAGTCAGGGCTGTTCCACTGAAATATAGGTGGGACCCAGGGAAGGCACTTTTAATATAGAATAGTCACCCATAGATGCATATAGAATCAATTTTTTCATACAAACTCTTTCTGTAATCTAAGTACCCTGGCATATATTTTTTAAATTTGCCTTCCCTGGGTACCATGTATGTTTAGATGGAATAGCCTTCAGTCAGTTACATGTCTGTATGATTGTTATTGAGCAGTTATACTGAAGTCAGTTGCATGTCTGTATGATTGTTATTGAGGGGTTTTACTGAAGTCAGTTACATATCTGTATAATTGTTATTGAGGGTTTATACTAAAGTCAGTTGCATGTATGTATGATTTTTATTGAGGGGTTATACTGAAGTCAGTTACATGTATGTATGATTATTATTGAGGTGTTATACTGAAGTCAGTTGCATGTCTGTATGATTGTTATTGAGAGGTTATACTTAAGTCAGTTACATGAATGTATGATTATTATTGAGGGTTTTTACTGAAGTCAGTTGCATGTCTGTATGATTGTTATTGAGGGGTTATACTGAAGTCAGTTGCATGTATGTATGATTGTTATTGAGGGTTTATACTGAAGTCAGTTGCATGTATGTATGATTGTTATTGAGAGGTTATACTGAAGCATGTATGTATGATTGTTATTGAGAGGTTATACTGAAGTCAGTTGCATGTCTGTATGATTATTATTGAGAGGTTATGTTATACTGAAGTCCGTTATATGTATGTATGATTATTATTGAGGGGTTATACTGAAGTCCGTTACATGTATGCATGATTATTATTGAGGTGTTATACTGAAGTCAGCTACATGTAAGTATGATTGCTATTGAGGGGTTATACTGAAGTCAGTTGCATGTATGTATGATTATTATTGAGGGGTTATACTGAAGTCCGTTACATGTATGTATGATTATTATTATGGGGTTATACTGAAGTCAGTTATATGTCTGTATGATTATTATTGAGGGGTTATACTGAAGTCAGTTACATGTATGTATGATTGCTATTGAGGGGTTATACTGAAGTCAGTTGCATGTATGTATGATTATTATTGAGGGGTTATACTGAAGTCCGTTACATGTATGTATGATTATTATTATGGGGTTATACTGAAGTCAGTTATATGTCTGTATGATTATTATTGAGGGGTTATACTGAAGTCAGTTACATGTATGTATGATTATTATTGAGGGGTTATACTGAAGTCAGTTACATGTCTGTATGATTATTATTATTGGGTTATACTGAAGTCAGTTATATGTCTGTATGATTATTATTGAGGGGTTATACTGACGTTAGTTGCATGTATGTATGATTATTATTGAGGGGTTATACTGAAGTCAGTTAGATGTATGTACGATTGTTATTGAGAGGTTATACTGAAGCATGTATGTATGATTAATATTGAGGGGTTATACTGAAGTCAGTTACATGTATGTATGATTGTTATTGAGGGGTTATACTGAGGTCAGTTACATGTATGTATGATTGTTATTGAGGTGGTTTAACTGAAGTCAGTTACATGTCTGTATGATTGTTATTGAGGGGTTATACTGATGTCATTTACATGTCTGTATGATTTTTATTGAGGTGGTTTAACTGAAGTCAGTTACATGTCTGTATGATTATTATTGAGGGGTTATTCTGAAGTTAGTTGCATGTATGTATGATTGTTATTGAGAGGTTATACTTAAGTCAGTTACATGTATGTATGATTATTATTGAGGGGTTATACTGAAGTCAGTTACATGTCTGTATGATTATTATTGAGGTGTTATACTGAAGTCAGTTGCATGTATGTATGATTGTTATAGAGAGGTTATACTGAGGTCAGTTGCATGTCTGTATGATTATTATTGAGAGGTTATGTTATACTGAAGTCCGTTATATGTATGTATGATTATTATTGAGGGGTTATACTGAAGTCAGTTACATGTATGTATGATTGCTATTGAGGTGTTATACTGAAGTCAGTTACATGTATGTATGATTGCTATTGAGGGGTTATACTGAAGTCCATTACATGTATGTATGATTATTATTGAGGTGTTACACTGAAGTCAGTTACATGTATGTATGATTGCTATTGAGGGGTTATACTGAAGTCAGTTGCATGTATGTATGATTATTATTGAGGGGTTATACTGATGTCATTTACATGTCTGTATGATTTTTATTGAGGTGGTTTAACTGAAGTCATTTACATGTCTGTATGATTGTTATTGAGGGGTTATACTGAAGTCATTTACATGTCTGTATGATTTTTATTGAGGTGGTTTAACTGAAGTCAGTTACATATATGTATGATTGTTATTGAGGGGTTATAATGAAGTCAGTTACATGTCTGTATGATTGTTATTGAGGGGTTATATTGATGTCATTTACATGTCTGTATGATTTTTATTGAGGTGGTTTAACTGAAGTCAGTTACATGTCTATATGATTATTATTGAGGGGTTATACTGAAGTTAGTTGCATGTATGTATGATTGTTATTGAGAGGTTATACTTAAGTCAGTTACATGTATGTATGATTATTATTGAGGGGCTATACTGAAGTCAGTTGCATGTCTGTATGATTGTTATTGAGGTGGTTTAACTGAAGTAAGTTACCTGTCTGTATAGTTGTTAATGTTGTGGTTATACTGAAGTCAGTTACATGTATCTATGATAGTTATTGAGGGGTTATACTGAAGTCACATTTCTGTATGATTGTTATTGAGGGGTTATTCTGAAGTCAGTTACATGTGTATATGATTGTTATTGAGAAGTTATTAAGTCAGTTACATGTCTGTATGGTTGCTATTGAGAGGTTATACTGAAGTTAGTTACATGTCTGTATGATTGTTATTGATGGGTTATACTGAAGTCAGTTAAAGGTCTGTATGATTGCTATGGAGGAGTTATACTGAAGTTAGTTACATGTCTGCATGATTGTTATTGATTGTTTCTGTCTGTCTGTCTTGCTTATTGTTTTTTTTCTCCAGAACCCTATGAAGAAGAGTTGTAAAATTTGGTATGATTTTGTGTCATGCATAGAAGGTCTTAATCTTTTTAAAAGAGTTAGGTTTATTTTTTTTAAATTATTTTATTTTAATGGCTTATTCACTATTTTGCCTATACGTGTGTGTTGTGTGCCTATTTGGGATGCCAAACTTAATCAGAATTATGTGTCCATAATGGTGCTGATGTGCCATTAAGCACTATATGGACATATATTTACAGGTAACCAGAACTAAAACTTGAGGGGGAGGGGGAAGGGGATCTCTAAATATAGAAGATAAAGAAACATAGGAAGAGCTTGCAAATATTATGTGTGACTTTTGCCAAATTTATTACACTTTCAATGTACTGTTGAAATATGTTAGCAAATCTTGCAATCACATGTTGATGAATAGACACTTGATTTGCAATAATTGCTTATGTACACAAAACAGCGTAGACCATACACTTCAGTCACATAATGTATTATCAGATCAGGATCTATTCTGTTCTACATATCAAGTCTACACCTGGAAAATGATCTGCTGCCAGTGCTTTGTGTAATGGCAGGGCAGGTTATTATGGTTACTTATGCACTGTGTCTGAGCAGATAAAGTTGCAGATCTTTTTGTCTGAGAAGTTAAATTATGTTTTTCTGGCATTTGGAATAGGCATACCTTGAATTGGATTAACAATGCTAAACTTTTGTCTATTGTTACAATCTTTTCTTTTTGCAATTTGATGAAGAAGAGAAGTAAAGTTAGTTGTAAGCCATACTGTTTATTTCATTTCAGAAAGGAGTTGGGGATACATCACATCTGAAAGGTTTATTTGATGAGGTGGTTCAAGAGATGTTCCATTTTGAACCACACAACACTGTTGCTGGTTTAATGCAGGCTGTTCTTAGCTTGCAGGATAATATGAGGTTTGCAGCATTGTTTTTTAATTACATGATGTCATACATGCAAAATTCAATATTGACATATATTTTCTAGAACACATCAATATCTTGAAGGATGACAGTTCAATAAACTTGCTGTTTTTTTTAAGAATAATAATGGTTACCAAGTTAACCAAACTTTAGCATATTCTTATATTTTGACATTACCCGAGAGGAGTTTCATTTATCTACTGTGTCATATTGAAGGTCAAAGACCACAACACTAAATTTTATCCTACGACAAGTGCTTGCATTGACTAAAAAATCCATCTATACAACTCAGTACTCACATATCCAGCTATACAACACAGATCCAGCTATACAACTCAGTAGTCACAGATCCAGCTATACAACTCAATACTCACATATCCATCTATATAACTCAGTACTTACAGATCCAGCTTACTACTCACAGAGCCATCTATACAACTCAGTACTCATATATCCAGCTATACAACTCAGTACTCACATATCCATCTTTACAACTCAGTACTCACAGATCCATCTATATAACTCAGTACTCACATATCCAGCTATACAAGTCACACTTCTCCAACAAATAAAAGTCACATTTCCCAATGTCTATCAGTAAATTTCAGCTATTTGTTGCAAACTCTACATTCACAGCTGGACTACACTCTTTGTTTTTGGAGCAGTGCTCCATTTGCAAAATAGGAGCATTTACACAGGATGCAGAGTCACAATCAGATGTTTGAGTCAGTTTAAAAGAATAATACTTTTGCTTTAGCAGTGGACTGTGGGCTTCACCTTTGGACAGTACATATTCTGGTTTGGAACTTGATTTCATTCAAAGAAACTTCTTTTTGCATAATTAATTATTCAGTTTATTGTGATTTATTTTTTACAATGATTCCTCTTTTGTCAGTTTATTGACAATTTTTACATTAATGTAGCTTTTTGAATTTGATGAGTGTTATGACGTTAAAGCAGTTTTAATTTCAGATTATCGTTATTATAATGTAGGATAAATAAAATAGAAGGTTAATGTCTCACAACAATAAAAATGGGGAAGACAGTTACAGTGGATTCCTACATAATCCTTTCAGCCAAAGGGGACTTTCATATTTTCTTTTCAACTCTTGTTACCTGTTGACAAATACATGGACTTACCAATGATATCGAACAGTGTTTTCATTAGATCTATGAAAATTAATAGAAACTAAATCATGTCTATATGTTTGATCATGATATATAATTTGGATTTTTCTAGATCCGTAATAGTGACAAAATGTAGTTAGATAAATGTTTATTTTAGACTGGCAAAACATCAGTTCCAGGGACTTCTCAGCAGCAGCCATCATGTGACTGGAGGTAGAGGTCATGACCTCTCTCTTGCTCGACGAGCTCTAATCCACATCCTAGTCAAGCTTAATAAGGATCTTGATTTAGTCCAGGTAAAGTGAGCAAAGCATTTGGCTAAGGTAATTAGTACATAGAGTCACACCTTTCTGGTTCACAGTAATCACTGTCTACAGCAAACCTGCATATAAGTGACACTTAAAAGACATCAAAACTTTTTATAGACATGTTCTTTTTACAAAGGTGAAATATGTGTATCAAGGTTTTTTTAAAGGATGTATATACAGAATAAAAGTAAATACAGTAACTTCATTATCTTTATACATAATTAACCCGATAAATGTATTTGAAAATTTTACAAGGCAAATACTTGTACTTTCAAATCAGTCTGCTTAAAATGGAGATTTCTGATATAACTGACACTTACACCTGGTCATATTATGTTGACCTTTTAATTTAATAAAGAGATCACAGCTTTCACATTTGTAAAAGTGATAAATGTCATTTAGAAGATAATGTTTCCTATGTTAACTCACCATAGCTTGAAGTGCAGTGCTGTATTTGATGGACTATAATTGCAGAAAATAAGTGGATGGGGATTCCAAAGGTTGCCAAAGCATGAACCTTTATGAGTGCATGTCAGATCTACATATTAATACCATGTTCTTTTTTTCATCTTTTCCTTTATGTTTCTTCTTGTATTATTATTCATAAGGTGGATCAGATTATTTTGTTCTTTTTATTTAATTTTGACCTTTTCATTTTTTTGTTTTACTAGTCATAGACTGCAAGAGTTTATATGTTAGCCTGTAGTTCATCTCTTAGCACAAGTTTTATATCATTAATCCTCATGAGGATTGCCATGAAACTTTGCATATACATTCATCTCCAGGTTTAATTGGTCCAGAATGGTACCACGCCTTAAAAATGTTGTTATCACTACTACTCG
Source organism: Potamilus streckersoni (assembly GCA_016746295.1). Classification (NCBI taxonomy): domain Eukaryota; kingdom Metazoa; phylum Mollusca; class Bivalvia; order Unionida; family Unionidae; genus Potamilus; species Potamilus streckersoni. Next base: position 2,598,056 of record JAEAOA010002216.1, on the reverse strand, counting down.
TAAATGGATCAATAGATTGATATAGGATTTTCACTTCAAGACTTATTTTTTTTTGGTACTGAACAAAACCAGTACCAATCTGCCATCCAATATGACTGCATTACCAATCTGCCGTCCAATATGGCTGCTACAATGGCCAGCTTAATAATCTTGTTACTGACACTTCTCCTAAAGTGTATTGACCTGGGCTTTCACTCACATTCTTGCAAAGTCTAATTTGTGTAAATGTCAACTCAAAGATAAAAAAATAACATTGATACAAAATTTGGTATGTTGGAGTTCTGAACAATAACTGAGTTTGTTTCAATTCTGAACAATTAAAATGAAGAAAGACACTTATCTGGGATTAATGAAAACTCTTTTCAGCCAGTGACTTGTATTTAGACTCTAGGACTATATCAGCTGCCGACTGGACTGTCTTTTATGCACATATAGAAAATAATATTGTGTGTGTGTAAATTGTGCTGTTTAAATGCTTACAAGGAAATGAGGTAAAGAGAGAATGGATCATAGATGTATGCATGTATTGCTCATTTAAATGTAATTGCTTATCATATATGTACATGCATGAATGAGATAGAGTTATCATATGTTACAGGAACTTTTTCACAGTACAAAAGAGACCCCTTTAGCTTTTTATGGTGTAATGTTTGTATTTCAGACCATCATCAGTGAGGCAGAAGAATGCAAAGACTTAGAGACCCTTCAGTTTTACCAGAGACTGAAGCCATCTTAATCATTACAATATGACAGACTTGGTTACTAGTTATGTCAAAATGGCATTAGCTATCTTTTCTTCACCAAGCACTATCAGTGAAAATTAATCCAAGTGGAAAAATTAGTGAAAATTTTCTTTCTATAAAGTTCATATGGAAGTTCAAATCATGTACTTACTTGTAGACTGAGTTGATCAAAAGTCTGGTGTTGGTTAATAAATGTATCCACACAGTCGTGTTTAATAAATGGAACCACATGGTCGTGTAGTTGTGTCTGGAGTTATATATATGCAATATACAACATTAACCCAGCTTGGTTGCTGATGCAAGTTCAAGCTGTGCCTGAAAAGAACATCTTGGCATAACTGATGCACATGTACCATATTGGCCTTGTATTTAGATATATACATTTTAAGGTCATCATTTCAAGTTACATTGATAATCATCAAAGTGAAAGATCTATTGCTCAATTCACAGAGCATGGAAAATATTTAACTATGAACAAGCAAAGCTGCATTGCTCAGACATGCTACATGTCAAGTAGTCATCAAGAATAGAAAATTTGTGGTTGTAATAGATAAATAGATAAAGAAATGAAGCTGAATTGCTCTCTTTTATGACCAGCTGTTATTGTGAATTCTTACACACATACATGTGTCTTATATGGAGTTAGGCTTGGTTAGAAGAGTTGTGACCCAAGATTGCATTTCCTTGTGACTGGTTTCTGTAAGGATACAAAATGTTTGGAATCTGATCCAAATTTGGCATGAAATTTTGTATTCAAGAGACCTTATGCGAGTTTAATTTCAAGCTATCATTTAGAAGATTTATGTCCCCTAACTTTGATTTCTATTGTATGACTTTACTAAGGAATGTTGCTTTTCAGCCATTTTCTACTGATGAGACAATCAATCAGTTGGATTTCCAGTATACCTCATCATCATTTAAATGACTTAAGGATACTCAATGCCCATCTCCAAACTTTATTTTCAAGCTGAAGGTCTTAAGTTGAAGACTCAGTCATTGAAAAATGTTAGGTCATTTTTAGTGCACCCAGTTATACTTGTCTCACATGCATGTGAGGTATAGTTGTCACTTTTCCAGCAGTGAAGCCAGTTGTAATAGCATCATGCACAATGATAAAGTGTTGCATCAGTTTATATTGACAAGCATACAGATACAAGACTTAACATTTGTTTTCTTTTTTAGATATATTACCTGATCATAATATATTAGGATCATGAACACTACTGCCCTCAGAAGCCGACTTTTAGCAGTTCATTTGCCCATCTAAGTGAGTTAGACAAGAGTAATGTCCCTTAGACAGATTGGTACTAAATCCCATCCACACTTCTACTTTTACTACTTCTACCCATGCTAACAAGCAGGTTATTTTGGATACATTACAGCACCATTTTTCATTTGTGCCATGTTGATGTTTGGTGCATTCATGGATGTTTACTCAGGCTATATTTCCATCTGTTTTTCACTCAGTTCTATAAATGAATGTCTAACTGTATCATGCTAGATCTATGCCTTACAGTCCAGAATTCAGCTGTAATACTCTTCCTAGTAGATAAATTGTTTCAGTAATTGCCTAATCTTATATCCTGTAATGTCCTTCTTATAATTTTATTAGACTTGTGTTAGTCTTTAGCATCTTCTTTCAGTAAGTTTATTTGGCACTTCACTGATTTTCTCTAGTATATGTTATTGCCTTGTTTAATTACAAGTGTCAGCACAAAGATAATGACTTAGTGTCAGATGTTTAAAGTTGGTTGAAGATAACTTTGCTGCCTTGTTTGACAATTCAACATATTAGCACACATGGACATCATGGAAAGGAAAGTAGCAATAGGTTGGAAAAGCAATTGGCTTTTGACTGTCAAGACAGGACTCGGCCATCAAAAACAGATAAGCTGCAGTCAATACTGGCTCCAATATGGCATCAATCATGTCTGATGTGACCAGGTGGAGTGATAAAATATCCCATTTTATCCCATCCCAGCATCAGACAGCCCGCACTGGTTTCAATTATCGATCAGCCACTACCCAGTACCAAGCTTCTAGTGCCATTAACAAGCTATGCTTGATAATCTCTATCACTAGTCCCAACAACATCATAACCAGTCTCCGGCTATGGTGATGATAGTTTTAGATGCAGAGTGCTATGACCAGACTATAGACCAGCCATGCAGGGAATACTGTTACTATCAGTTTCCACAGGGATGATACTGTCCTGGAAACTTGGCATCAGTCATGATCCATCATTGAATCAGAGTACCAGACAGCTCCATTACTGGTCCCATCTCTATCACATCCTGCCACCAACTATACAGTCCTGAATGCTGGGCACCATTCCTGAACCATCAGTGAGTTAAGCATGGAAGACCAGACAAATACAATACAACCCCAACACAACACTAGCTACAGCTTTGCAGTACCATTTTTAGACCATTGATGATCTGTGCAGTGAATAGCTAGAAATTACATTATCTGAATCTAGCTAAACCCGAATTTAGTTTGCCATCCTGTATCAACCAACATTGCCAGCAATATCAGCAATATCACATATCACATGTATCACAGATGTATAAATGTCATCCTGGTGATCTACATTTGAAATAGTAAATGCTTGAAAGTGCTTCTGTACTTTAGTCAATAATGTCCATAGAAGATTCAGCCTGAATAAGTTTTCACCTCTTACCTCCTGAGTTTTACCAGCTTCCCTTACACCATCATTGGCAGTATACAAAGTTCCAGCATCTGTTAAGTTGATGGTAAAAGAAACTCTGCCAATATTCAAACAGCTTCCACAGTATGGTCAAGTTGTTGATTTATTGCACAGGTTAGAAAGAAAACTTCAAGACCAAAGCATCAGCCAACCTATATTCTTACTTGATGACTTTCATCTAATTTTAACATTAAATTCAATAGTATGCACATTCCTTATTCAAACAGATGTCCTAACCATCAATAGAGATAATGTAGGCCTAAAAATGTCAAAACTCTTGTCAAGTCATATGGACTGGAAGTAATTCCTCAATATACAGCAGCTAGTACAAAATGTTTTGTCAATGAGATCCATGCTTGATTTGGTATTATCTGACTATATATCAGCGATCTGAACACAGCCATTCTGAGCCTATCAGTAACTCTTCTGCTAATGCTTGGACATGTTCGCTAAATAAGGTTTCATTATGTTATCCCTATCTACACATTGTCGGATTGAGCAGACATTTTAGAGCTCTATCCTAGCAACATCTTTTCAATTTCATGAGTTCCTTCCCATAGTATATAATGCCATGTAACCAATAGAGTGTAACATCTGTGCACTGTTACTTTGTACGACAGCCAAAAAAAGTTTAACATCAAAGGTATAACTGCTTGCTGCCAAATCCACTGAAATCACAGACCTGAAGCACAGAAATATCTACTCGATCTGTCAAGGTATAAATAGGGTTAATATATCAAAACCTTGGCAGCGAAGATGATGTCAGTTTCATGAAAGTTGCACATTCTTACCAGAACAGTTCAATACACTCGATAATTCATAAAAATAGCTGTGAATTTACAACTAGCAGAGAGAGAGAACCTTTTTCTCAACCACTTTACAGAGTAATCTAGCAGATTTACTAAACTTATGTTATTACAGTTTGGTTGTCTCAATCAGGTTGTCTTTGTCATGCTGTCCATGTGCTAGGTACTACCTTTAAAAGACAAACCCTTGTCTTCTGCCTGAAGGTTTTGTTATAAAATTAACAAAATCAACTCTCTCTCTATACATACATATATACATACATACATACATACATACATACATACATACATACATACATACATGCATGCATGCATGCATGCATGCATGCATGCATGCATGCATGCATGCATGCATGCATGCATACATACATACATACATACATACATACATACATACATACATACATACATACATACATACATACATACATACATACATACATACATACATACATACATATTCTTATTTATAAATTCCTTGTAATATATATATGGAGTTATAAAATTAAACAAAATCAACTCTCTCTCTCTCTCTCTCTCTCTCTCTCTCTCTCTCTCTCTCTCTCTCTCTCTCTCTCTCTCTCTATATATATATATATATATATATATATATATATATATATATATATATATATATATATATATATATATATATATATATATATATATATATATATATATATATATATATAATTTAAAAAAATTCACTCGTAAATCAATTTATGGTCTCTCCAACTTTGATACCTTACAAAACATTTTAAGAAAACACACAAACATGCAGTCAAACTATTTGATAGAGGACCAGACTCACAAATAATACAACACCACTGGCTACAAAAATCCAAACTCTTTCAAGAGCTTCTACAAAGCAAGTTATGTCAGATCGACATCCTTCAATCTTTATCAGACATCCAAATCCACCCCATTTGAATCACACATAATAATGTAATGCAAATATAAACTCCTGCATTTACCAATAAGAGTGGTTTAGTCTTCAGTCCTCATGCTATTCCACTAGATGTTTTCCATGTAGCCTGTCATTGCACAAGTAATAGCAACACTGGCCATATCTCCAGGAAAATAATATAAATTTACAAGGAAGTTATTAATAGGAAATCTCAGTTACTACACATTGCATTAGAACAGTGTTTCCAGTATTGTACTGCAAAGTATACCATTGCCTGCCATAGAACATTTTCCAAAGTGGAACTGATGAAAGTTAATCACATAAAAGATGTTATTTACTTATTATTAGTTTCATATGATATTCATTGATTAAAAGTGAAAATACTGCAATAATAGCACAATTTTTATATTTTTTTCTTTTGTGTAGAACTTGTGTACATGGGGGCATTTGCCCTCAAAACATTTGTATTAATGCAGTTTATACAAACAATAGCATGTTGCTCCATATACTCATAATACAATACTTTCAACATGTAACAATTATAACTTCTTTTTTTTCTTTTTTTCTGAAAGCAGCATGTATAGCTAGAGTCCACTTGGATAATTATTCAGATTTTCAAAAGAGAATACAAGATCTGATGACCCCTATATACAGTGAGAAGTAAAAATGGCACTGGGTTCATAAATGCAGGGTTATTTTAATTGGAAAAATTGAGTGATAAAAAAAATCTGTGTGTTTATACCAAGACAAGGAAATCCCAGTCACAGTTACATTACTAAACTTACCATATTTCCATGACAGAAAATATTTTTTTGCAAGCAAGTAATGAATTAGAAATGTCCTCAGTCACTTCACACTTCATTAAGATTGTATCTGGTAGACTTGTACTGCACAGTATCATATTGTTTCCTGCAATAAAATGTTGTAAAAATTAGACTAATGAAAGTTAAAATTTAGCAAATATAAAAGGTATTAATTATTTATTTTTATTTTAAATTGACAACCATCAATTAAATATAATAATACAGGATTAATATCTCATTTTTTTGTATTTATTTTATAATGTATAGGACTTGTGTACATGGGTTGACAGGTCACACTCTAATCTGCCCATGTTTTCATACAGAATACCAGCCTAATCAAGCTGTTGCTTATAGCATTTTCTTGAAAACTCCAACAACAAATAAAGTGTGTTACAGGCAAAAGACAAAAAGCATGTAGATATATAAAGAGAATAATAGAGTATTGTGTGAAAGACAGGATTTATGACTATTGTTTGTTGCACATCATAGCATGTTGATTATGTGGGTATGTCTGATAAGTTGGGGGTAGATCATTGCTGTAGACATGTGAAATCTATGAAAACATACACAGATTAGATCAAGTTGAGACATCGGTCAAGAAAACATTGAGCTCCATCTGGTTTGGAACATTAGTTTCTGAAACTGCTGGAGGCACTTAAATTTAAGTGTACAGTACAAACATTTTAGTTGAAACATAATATTTACCTTTTTTGCATTAGATTCCACATGTGAACTTTTAAAATGCACGTTTTTCACATCAACAATAGCAGTGCATGTTTCATTACCTCTAACTGAAAATTGGCCCAACTTATGGAAATATATTGACTGCCTTACTGTAAGGGTAGATCTTGTTAGAGTTGGCAGACCTGTAATCAATATCAACATTCCGGACTTGTGACTGAAAGGATATGGGTTCAATCCTACCATTGAACCAGTCTGAGCAAGGCACTTACTCCAGTTTCCTTGGCACTAAATAACTGTCAGAAGCATCAAACCAAACCGAAACTAGCATTCTCCTGCAATAGATACATAACCAGCTGCAAATAAAGGCTCTAGACTTTGTTTGAAACGCAAATTCCCCAGCATTTTATGCCAGGTATGTTCTTGCTGACAAAACCTAATGGCATCCTTCACCCTGTGATCTGAACTCTCTGAGCAGCTTCATTCATAAACCACCAGTACAAAATATTTTTAGCTGTGGTGCACAGAATCACTTGGGCAACAAGAAGAACAGTTTCTTTCACTGGTATGAGCAGTAGCACATAAATCCAAGTACAGTCATTGATATTACAGAGAGCTAATGTCATCCTTTGGGTCTTTAAAGAAACGAAGAGATGTTACTCCCATGATGACAATAGGCTGCCATTCCAAAATTTCCAACAAATTACATTTTTTTGAAAGGTAGCCTATAAACCAGAACAGTGACCCTCCAATCTTCTTGCAAATTTTGAATTATTGTTGCCCAAAGGCATTGTCTTTGCATTAAAAAAAGAACTTATTTTGGGTTCTGACATGTCTGAATAAAATGCCATTTTAACCAATCCTTTGAGGATCATCGACTTGTCATTCCAAGACCTCATTCTATGTTATTCTAACTACAACTGAAAGTAAGATACATGCCTTATTGATCTATCTGAACATTGTATGGTTCCATCATAAATAATTTAGTTTCACTCATAATTTTTCCTGTTTTATTGCAAAGAACAGACTCCCACTCATTGGAAACCAGTCTATTTTTGTGAAACCTTTTTGTTTATTTGATCTGTCATCAGGGAGATCAACTGGACTCTAATAGTTTTGAAGTTGTAACTGAAGCAACCATGTCATTGCAAAGAGGGTGATCTGTCATTTTGGACTTTAAAAGAATGGAAAGGACAATATCTCAGCTCAGGTTCTCTTGTCCAGGAAATGATGGGTCATTTGATTTTTATATAAACAAGTAGTTGAAGACAAGATGAGTTTCTTGCACACATTAGTTCATGAGGTTACCATAGTGGCAACCAGCAAAGCATTCATGTGTAACTATTCCTTAGCTAGCAATATCCAGACCATGTGATGGAGATCAGAGACAACTTTATTGTTCCTTTACCTTATGGCCCTTTTCACCCCAAGGCTCAATCTGACCTGATGGGATCTGTAGCAACATGCTACCTTACCACATCGTTCATCTACTTTGTAAGGGTGTGATCTGTCAATTTCTACTGGATTTATTTTCCTGGAATGGATTGGGTGAATGACTTTTCCTCATAGGCTATGTCAGACAATATCATTGGTTTGTGACAACCCTTATATTGATTTGAAGCTGCTTTACATGTATTAGGAAACTGGGGATTGTGCCTTCTTTGCAGTACATTTGTAGCCTCAAAAAATAGGTTTTCCCACAAATTGTTATGCAGAGTGAATATGGTTATTTTTGACATTTAATTGATTATTACTACTCCATTGTTTAGCAATAAGTGGGTTAAATAAGTTTATATGGGATATATTACAAATATTTTTAGCTTCTGGTTTACCATTATACATTTTAAATTTGTTTTACTTTTTTCTCTTTATATATTTGATAGTTTCATGTGCATCTGGTGATGTGCACAAAAATGAGCTTTGACAATAATGCAATTTTCATTCTGAAAATCATTCATATGCATTTATGGTCAACTTTAAAATCAAACTCTGTTGATAGAGTGCTACAGAGATAGGTAAAGCAGAATTTTTTTAATGAGACTTTGATTTGCCTACAAATACTGGTAAGTACAGTCTGATTCATTATTGCGGTCGTTTCCCATCAATAGACTGGTCATAGCACAACCAATTCATTATTTTTCTGACCAGTATTTTTGTTGTTGGGAGTATAAACTAGTTATTATTCATGTCTGTCATGTCATTTCAGATTTTTTTGTATGTGTTTGTGTGTGTAAAAATTTTACAGAAAAATGGCTGTTTTTATTTTAAAAAATTAGATTGTATTTTTAGCACGTGCATTGGATAAATTTTTGTTTTGTTTCCCTTTTTTAAGGGTCACCACTAACGTACATTATAGCATTAAAGCAAAAGGAAAATGTGGAGATCATATGTCTCTATGAAGAATTCTCACTCTGTGGAAAAGAAACTGTTTCGAGCATTTAAAGAAATCCGATATAACGGTCACAGCAGTACCACAAATCTCAAGTAAATTACCTCTAACACTCTCGAAAAACTCCTAACAAGAGAATTATTCTCAAACTTCTATCATCTCAAAATTTTGAAAGCCAGGTTTCGCTAAATTTCAGTTATGTTAATGCTGAAGACTTCAATAAGCCATTCTCTCTAAGACAGTTGCAAGTACTCTCTTGATGGACGCATGACGCTTGGGTTGGACCAGATTATATCCATTACGAAAACACTTGCCTGATAGCTTTTGGTAAACTGGTAATCATTTCCAATAAAATTTGCGAAACTGGCGAGTTTCCGCTGGCTTGGCGAGAAGCAAATTTGATACCAGTACCCACGCCTGGAAAAGACCAGACCGACATCTTGCAAAATATCGTATCAGAGCATTAACAAGCTACGTTTGCAAAACCATGTAGCGGATGATTGACTACATTAGTATCTCGAATCCAGACAATTACTGTGAGACTGTCAGTGTGGAATCCGACATCAGAAGAGCACAATCTACCATCTCGTCAGTCTTAAGCTTTCTTAAAGAAAAAATAATTACATTCCTTTGTTATTTGAATATAGCTTATGATACCATATGCAAGTAAGTCATAAGTAAGACTTTGTGATGGTTAGCTTTTTCCTGTTGTGGAAGAGACTTCATTACTAGTGGGTTTTTTTGTGTTTTTTTTTAAACCGTAAACTAAATTCTTCCACATATTAAACACCCAAGAGACAATAATCAAAAAACACTGGATTTAACAGGAATTATGGCAAACAGATTGAGGAGCAAATCCGAGGTCTTGCCCAGGTTGTACATGTCATTATTAAGATTGAAATTTTAATGTGACTCGATTATTTACGGATCCGCTAGCAAATCTGGCCAGTAGATACTGGATCTGATATACATTCTGGGACTTGGACTCTTTCTTTGTGCATTTCAAACTCCTTCAGAAGGCATTTATACAGAGGTAAGTGAATCGTCCACGAACAAAATTGGCTCTTCTGTATGCTACAAAAATTATCTTTTGATCCATCGAACATCGCAAATGATGTAGTGTTTAAGCCCAAATACCAATATATATGTTCAGAAACCAAACTTATTCCAATTTTTTATGCGAATTCGTCCTCACTTAGAAACTGCATAACTCATTGTTGGAAATATTGCAAAATTCAGTATTCTCAAATCACCACCGTGGTTATCAAGACCTCTCATAATATTTGATCTTTGCAAATTCAAAGTCCTTTTAAAATCATCTTTTTCTGACTAAATTTTTTAAGAATCTGAGCCTAATATCATAACCTCATAATAAAAAGATTGAGCTGAAATTGCAACACCCCTTGGCACAATCTCTTGCTCGTTATTAGATAAAGCCTCAATTTTTACTGCAGAAACTACATCCATACTCAAAGCTTTGAACTACAGTGAAATTTGTCAAAATAATTTGGTAATCTTTTCGGATTCCCTTTCCATATTGAAAGTCTTGCATAAGTTGATGTCTAACAATCTGTTAACATCCCATATATTACAGAAAGCAATGTTCTCGTGAAAGCAGGAAAGAATATTTTGTACTATTGGCTGCCAAATCGCATTTCCTTAAAGGGTATTGTGGTAACTAGTTTCTGAATGGATGAATATAAACATTCTTGTCCAGTGTGTCGAATTTCGCCTTGCGAGGCGGAAGTGCTTTAACTAGAAATGCTTGAAGAAAGTACCTGCATGTACTAATGGGGAAAATACTGAACTTTTTAAAGGAATGCGGTTTATACAACAACTTATAAATTTTCAGTGACTTTACATGTGCTACCTTCATCTGTTATTAATATACATTTACAAATTTTAACATTTTTACGTCTTATATATTGTACTCATATTTACGTTTATTAGGAAGGCTTTTATCTTCTGAATGTTTTATCATTTCTAGTCCTATATTTTCGGATTTAACATTTTTGTTGTTACTACATAGTACATAATTTTACGTTTTGTTAGGAAGGCTCATCTTCCTAATGTTTTTTCATTTTTATAATTTTTTTTTGCCAAGGCTTATTGTTGGCATTTCATAGCTAAGTTTGTGCTGAGGTGAAATTCTACTACATACATACACATACTGTCAGCATTGCTGGTAACGATGTTGTGAAAAATGGAATGTTTAGGGATTATGTCTTATATATGAAGAAACCATCAGCTTTGTTACTGTATAGGCCCAGTTGTATGTATGAATTTAATTTCTCGAGACAAAGAGTGCTTAGTTGTGCGTTGTTTTGAGTATTATCTGACTTATCTGAAATTTATCAGGATCGTTTGTTATTTTTCTGAGTCAGTTTGATCTGTATTTTCTAGCTTACAGGACCCTATTATTTAGAAGTAAGCAATTTAGAGACATGTAACTATATACGTTCGTTGTTGTTTTCTAAATTAAATTTAATTATAGTTCAAATCCAATGATACTGCATAAGAAAGTTTTCTTCCAGATATTTGAAGGTAATACCTCAATTTATCTGAGTTTGAGAATTTTCAGCTTTTTGATATATTTGTAGCTTTAATTGGCGGCACTTTTTAAATACAAAATAATTTTCTAAATATTTCATATATATATATATATATATATATATATATATATATATATATATATATATATATATATATATATATAATAAAACAAAATTGGAGTGGGGTAAAATTCCATATTCAAATAATGAAAAGACTTATTTCACTCGTTTAAACTTGTACTTAACGGAGGTTTGGGATCAAATATGGCTTATATTTATATAATAAAACAAAATTGGAGTGGGGTAAAATCCCATATTCAAATAATGAAAAGACTTATTTCACTCGTTCAAACTTGTACTTAACGGAGGTTTGGGATCAAATATGGCTTATATTTATATAATAAAACAAAATTGGAGTGGGGTAAAATCCCATATTCAAATAATGAAAAGACTTATTTCACTCGTTCAAACTTGTACTTAACGGAGGTTTGGGATCAAATATGGCTGTTTTTCGTAAAAGAAATAATTCTTTTTATTCATGATTAAGTATTATTCTTGTTGCGGACGTAAAGGAGAACACACCGACGTGCCTTTTACAAATATAGAGTACTCAACGATCGATGAATCACTGATAGTACTCCACGCTTTCAGAATTATAGGTAACAGGAATTGACTGTATGAAAGGAGCATGCGCGATAAATGTCAAAGAATATCTTTGCCAAAAGTGATAAATTTTAACAGTAATGACATAGTGACCCAAACCAAGTGTGGGGGGCGTTGCAAGTCAACATACCATAGATCTTTGGCGGCATAAAGTAAGCCGAATAACATATTTAGTATACCTGTAAACTACATAAACACATTTGCTATTTTCATCAAGTTGCCAGCATGTTTCATTATTTGTCAACAAGTCGATCTAATAACCAATTTATGTAACGGGGGTTATCAGAAAACATTTAGTAATATTATCTTTCGACACGTGTAATTATTTCAGTAGGACCAAAGGCGTAGCCATGGTGTGGCAAGACGCCGCACGTGCCATGGGAGCCACTTAAAGGGGAGGGGGCGCAAAATCGGAAGCAAACAAAGTTTTTTTTTTTTATACTTTCTAAGCTTTGTTAGGCATGCAGTTGTAATTCCTGCCGTGGGCGCCACATGTCCTCGCTACGCCTCTGAGTAGGATAGAAAGTAATAATGGTAGTTAAATCTATATCACTGATCTTGTGGTGTGCATTGCACTGCATGGAATGAATACCATGATAAACTTGTTGGTTACTCAAGCGGTTGGTTACTCAGCTAGCATAATACTTATGGAAATATCAAAAATCCAAAAATAATCCACGAACCCTATTACTCGTTTATCTCAACATATAACTCCAAATAACATTCAAAGTTTTGCAACGTAACGTGTCTTCGTTACCTTCTATTTCTAGCCAGCGTGCCTGCATTAGTTAGTAATCTTTACTTAATAACCTCTATACATACCTTTGTCTAATGAGTTATTTTTGTCAGAGACCTGTAAACCTAACCTGGGACCTTTACTGAATAAACATTGAATAAGTAGTAATACAACTAATTTATTTGTCTATGTAAAATATTTTCGTTGTTAAAATTGCAACCCTCACGTGAACCTTTCGACAGTTTGAATCAGTTTCTTTGACATCGGAACTTGCGACTTTTTTAACACTTTCTTTTCTGTTTGTATCAGAGGTTCTTTACATTTTAGTGATGTAACTGCTCGTTCCAGTCTTCATCGTGGTAACAATAAAAGGTTCCGCCTAAAATAAATATGCATCTGTAAACTATAATTTGATACATCTTTTTGTACAACTTTAGAAACTCGAATCAACTAAACCTTTGCTATTTCGACGTTTCCTGAAAAATATTGGCAGGTAAATAAATTAAATCTTTTTGTATAGGCCAACGTCATCTCTGCATCTGCTAATAAGTTATGTTTTTATTGTTATATATCACCAAATCTTGTCTTTCGTTTGGGGAAGGGGTTGTTTGTTTTTCTGGTCTTGTATTGTCGGCTTTGTTCTTTACTTTTGTCCGTATGATGAATGTCGTCCGTGTCGTTTGAAGTCCCTGCCAAACTAGGGGCGGCCTATGTACGAATGAGGTCAGGCAGAAAAAAAAAATGGAAAAATTCAATTAAAGGCAATGGTAAGCATATGCGCTGTGAGGTAAATGGTGCTTGTTGGCTTTTGGAGCACGGAATTATCCAGATTGGCAAGCGATGTACAAAGTTTTCATTTTATGTTTTAATTAAAAATGTTGCGAAGGAATGTATGTTTGTATATAGTATACATATGAATGTATGCAAGTCTGTATCTATGTACACATCAGTTTAATGGCATCTAGACATTTTCACATGGCGGACATCCATTAATTATGTCAAAAAATTTTAAGCAATTTGTACCCCTACCCCATTGTCAACAACTGTCAAACTTAGTGACCCCCCTAATAAAATTATGTCAAACATTTAACCCCCCCACAAACTAACTATTTTTTACAGTTGGCGTTCATGCTAAAACTAGAATTATTTAAAATAAGGTCTACACACACACACACACACACACACACACACACACACACACATATATATATATATATATATATATATATATATATATATATATATATATATATATATATATATATATATATATATATACTATTTAATAGAAGTCCGTGGATAGCTATAGTATTTAGATGTCTATGGCTCAGTGCAGTCTTGGAATTTAAGCAGCTTGCCTTAAAAAATCTGTCAGATGGAAAACCAGAATGGTATTAATCTTCTGATTCCTTTTTGAAAGACACATGCTTACCGAAACTTTTTTTATCGATTTCGAAAAGTAAACCAGTAACGAAACGCAGGTCTTATGGACTGAATTAATCCATAGATCACTGCGTCTTGTAATGGTTTACCTCGTATATTGATCATGATTTAATATACCTCATCAAAAGTTCTTATCTTTTGAAAATCAAATAAAGGTAACACCTTTCAAAAAAAGTTTTCAAGGATCAGCTATATTCGATTGACTGATGAACTTGAAAATAAAAAACTAATTTTGAAGTTTTGTGGCAAAGGACAGAAGACGTATGTCAGGTAATCTCTGTTTGAAGCAGAAATGTTCATTACATATCGAGCAGGTGTGTGATAACTTTATTGTGGGAATTTTCTTTACTTTTCTTTTATCTCTGTTTTTTGTTGGGTTTTTTTTTGAGCGTTTGATTTGGTTTTGTGTTTTTAAACCATTTTTCAGCACATGATACGCTGTGTACGTAGGCCAATATATTTGGTAGAGGATTACACCAGAAGAAACGCATGCCTACTGAAAGTTTTCTCATACACACACGTTGGTCGAAACGAAAAACGATTTAATGCAGAGATAGGCGATATGTATCTGGCCTGTAAAAACGAATACTTTAAACAACAGAGGTTTCCAAGTTAGGCGAAGTAATTCAATGTGGTTTTCTGGTGTCTGTAACTAGAATATTTAAATTTTGTAATTTTATATTAATTGGTAATCCGACATCCACTGTATGTCCGTACTCTAGCACGTCAATTATCGTTATATCTCGTTAACTACTTTGTCTATAAATTTTATACACATCTCGAAATCTAGTTGGTCTTAAATGAAAATGGTACTTTGCATACATCCAGTATGACCACCAGAGCAATTATCTTGAAAATGTCATCGTCATTAATGGATGTTATAAACAACATGTGGTTTTCACTAGAATACTTCTTATAATGTCTGGTTGATCATAAATAAAACTCTGTGATGATCTGATATTCAATATGGCCATCAAACCACTTTCTTATATATCTTATCGCAACTCCAGGATGGAAAGTCTTGGAGGTAACCTCTACAGTTATATATTTTGCATAGGGTTAGATTTTTAAAAGATGTTCCCAGGTTTCCCGCATTGGTTATACCGGCTATGAAGAAAACCTTGTACGTTTTAGGTTTTGTTGAAAGAACTTTTAATTCCGAATATTTTGGTGTATCATTGACTGGTGTAATTTTCGGTTATGGAGTATCAAAGCTTGGCCTTCAGATGTTCACCGATAAAAATCTGTTAGCTCCGCTTAGTCATTATCATCTCCTGAATTTCAAAAGTAAATTGTTTAAAAGAACGTGCTGATACCTTTTTTGGGTTGTATATTTTGTAATTCATTTATTCACTGAACGAAGCTAGTATTGCCTACTCTGGCAAAAAGATCCATATTTTAATACTTGCTAATATTAGTGTACTTTGGACTAATTCAAGATGATTTGTTGAGCATACGAGAGTAGCCATTTTGATCAACTCTGTTCTTAGATTATATAGTTTCCACAATTATAATATGTAAAGAAACTTTAGCCACAGTACATGAAAGCAGCATAGAGGTATAACAACATTCTTTCCATGTGCATGTTTTAAATGCAAACAACTTCACCATACACCTGTCACTCTCAAAGAAGCACGTACTATTTGTAGAACGCCACCACTGACATAGGGTTTTCACATCAAGACTTCTGACGATGTGTATTTGGTTCTCTTATCCTTGCCATACTGTAACTTTGAACTCGGTACAAATCCTAGATCGAGAACAAGCCTGCTTAGAGCGGGGTGGTGGAGGGTTTAGGGAATCGATCTAACCCGTGCACACAAACCGACGCTGAACGGAAGTTGGTGTGGGGGTGGGGCGTTATGCATATCTGTGACAATCTGTTATCATCGCTCACCATTCTATCGAGGATGTTAACAGTCCGTCGAGCTTAAATCACTTTGCTGGTGAAGTCCTTCGCGTGAGGAATAAAGCTTCAGGCTAGCTTTCTTTATATTGTTGACATGATGGAAATATAAGAATATGAATATGAATAATAATACACAGTTAAGCTTTCACCAAAGAAGAAGCAATGTTAATATTAATATGAATATGAAATTTTTCTATGAAAATTAAATGATCGGAGAGAAATAAATACCTTTTGAATACTGGCATTAAAAAATGACAAAGAGTACATAATATGAATTTTAAGTTTTCAAAGTATACAATAATTGCATTCGCGCATTGCTTGTATATTTCAAAATATATAATGATTTTTTTTTGCATTTTGTTTATGTTTCCAAGTGTAAAATTATCACATTCTCTCATTGTTTTTGTTATTTAATAATTTTGTACTGTTGACAGTTAGCATATTTCTGTCATAGATATACGTTTCATTTAATGTTGGGTATCAAATCCAGTGATAATTTTGTTGTTTGGATTTAATGTACAGTACCTATCCAGCATTCTTTCCATAGTTTCTCACGTTTCTGCCTCACAGGATAAAATATGGTAGTGACGTATATGCACCCACAAACGAAGTTAGATTATCAAATGTCCTTGGAACACAATTATCTCTCCTTGCTGATGGCCAAATTAGAAAAATAATCAGGCTAAGTTGTACCAGATTAGAATTGTGCTATTTATAGCTTAATAATTCTGAAATGTTACGAGCCTTGTTGATAATTAAAGCGTACATTTCAAAGTTTGCAAAAGTGAACTTATAGAACTATTTAGTCATATGACTTGTGTTTTTATTCTTAGAATCAGTTTTGGATTATATTCATCAACTGAAAGTCATATTTATCAATTTTACATTATTGTCTAAGGGAAATAAATTGTTTTGTTGAAATTTACGAAGCTTGTTGGCTTTCACTCTTTTCTTTGTTACTGAGTACGAGCCCTTGTCACGTAACAAATAAAATTGGAAGCTTATCCTTAGATTTATGAATTTTGGTTAAATATTTCAGAGACTTGTTTTTGAAATTTTAATTTTTACCCTAGTCTCTAAATCGCAAGTACTATTTTACATTTTTTTTGAAATCTTAAATGAAAATAACAGGCTTTCATTTACAATGTCATCAAAAGTGCAAACTTTTCTTTCTAATCCAACTGAAGAGCAGTTGGATAGTCTTTGGAAAGATGAGTTGCTTGAACTTGCCAAAAAGTACGGTCTTTCTGAAGGAATATCTTCCTTAACGAAACGAGAAGTTAACAATATTTTGATCCAATATTTACTTGAGGAAAAGTGTTTTTGATAAAACTGGTTTGGCATCAGTCAGTAAGTCTATGGCAGACACTGACATTAAAGTAATGGAAATGAAAATGGAAGTAGAGTTGAGGAAGCTTGAGCTTCAGAAAGAAGAGAAACAAATGCAGAAAAGGAAAAACTGCAATTGCACTTTGAAAAAGAAGAGAGAGAGAAAGAGAGAGAGAGAGAGAGAGAGAGAGAGAGAGAGAGAGAGAGAGAGAGAGAGGAAAGGGAGAAAGATAAACAATTACAATTTGAAAAAAAGAAAGAGAGACAGGAGAGGGGAAAAGATAAATAATTACAAATTGAGAAAGAGGAGAGAGAGATGAACAATTACAATTTCAAAGAGAGAGAGAGAGAGAGAGAGAGAGAGAGAGAGAGAGAGAGAGAGAGAGAGGGGGGGGGCTGAAAGGGAATTTAAACTTACAATGAAAGAAATTGAGGTGGCAAGCACGATTCCACTTAACATACATATTTAAGTTTTGACACTGCAAAAAATATTAGGGTAGTTCCACTTTTAGTGGAAAGGAAGTAGACAAATATTTTATATATTTTGATAAAGTTGCCGAAAATGTGAAATGGCCAAGGGAGCATTGGACTCAATTTTTGTAATGTGTATTTTTCGGCACAGCCCAAAATATTTATGCATCCTTGTCAGTACAACAGAGTTCGGATTATGATTTGGTTAAGGAGCGCATATTAAAGGCTTATGCGTTAGTCCCTGAGGCTTGTGTGCAAAAATTCAGTTTGTTTGGCTAGAGTCGTTCAAAACCTTGAAGGAACAAGGTGTTGTTTTTAAATTTGTAGCCAGAATATTTTATTCTTCTTCTGATTTTTTGATTCAATAATTTATTCTCCTGGACACTCAACAAGTTGACTTTTAAAAAAAAAAATTCTGAAAGATATTCATGGAAATTTATTCTGGATTTATTCTGAAACAAAGACTGTGATTCAAGTGAGGAATTATTGTTATTCATAGATTGGACTGCATCTGACGTCATCGCCTTCCATATTTGTACGTTGTCGGGACTCGAACTTGGATTCTTTTAGAACTATTTAGTGATAGGACTTGTGTTTTAATTCTTAGAATCATATTTGGATTATAATCATCAATTTTAAGTCCTATTTACCAATTTTTACATTGTTGTCTAGGAAAAAAAATTGTTTTGTTAAAATTTACAAAGCTTGTTGGCTTTCACTCTTTTCTTTGTTACTGAGTACGAGCCCTTGTCATGTAACAGTGTACACACTATGAACGATATTTCTCTCAGATATAGTAACAAATGTACCATAATTAGTGGTTATACCTTACGTAGAGGGAGAATAATTGTGATATGATATTATATTTAACTGCGGGGTTTCCTTTATATACATTTTCTCAGCTTCATCTACTTGTTATTATCTAACTGGTTAATTGTGGATTTTTAAAAATAATATTGTAAATTTTGTAGTATTGCGTATCTTTTGCCTCGCCAAGTCTAGAATTTGTTGATGGAAGATCATATGGATTCTACTTTTATAATTGTATTGACATTGAAACAAAGCAGACCCTTTTCACTTAATAAAATAAAACAAACCATGTCAAAAGAGTATCAATATTTGTACATTTTATGCTAAATATTTCCATCGCCTGCTTGCTGAATTCTTCGCTCCTCCGATTATATTTCGCTTCTCAGTACTTCGCAAAAGAGATCTATGAGGTACTAATAGCTTTGCTCTTTTTCACTTGCATGCAACGTTTCCCAATAATTTAAGCTTCAGATCTAAATAGTGTGATTTGTACTTGATACGAATCGTTGATATAAGTCCCTGATACAATTTACATTATATTAATTGAATTTTCAACGGTTCACATCTTTAACATAGCTGTTGATTTTTTCAAACAATTGTTGTGCCAAATCGTACAACTTTGACAGAAATCGATTACTTATGCAGTGATGAATATGTTTTTGTAACGCTCGAGTAGAACACTTTATATATATATATATATATATATATATATATATATATATATATATATATATATATATATATATATATATATATATATATATATATATAAACTCACATGAAAAGATCGATGGAAATAAAGAATTAGGATGTGATCCTTCATTTCAACTTTGATGATTTTTTTGCAATAAGCGACGGGACTATTTGCATTTGTATTTTGTGATATAAATACTTTTGCTTAGCTTCAAATATGGAAAAGGCCATTTTATACATTTGCGATAGCATTTTCCTGTTAGTTCACTATATTAAGTAGAAATTAATAACATAAAATCTATATATGACGAAAATATTATGAAATGTATTAATCGTTTGATCGTTAATTATCAGAGCTCTTCCACTTTGGTTTTTTTGTCATGAATATTGTAATATTCCCTGTTTGTTAAGTTCGCCCAACCATCACTTTGCTCCAACACCTACAAACTGGAAATAAAATAAACTTGTTAGTTACCCTATCTATATATCAAGCGTGTGCAATAGGGTCATTATTTTAGGTACTCTATCCAGTGGTTTTTGTGAATGGTCAAAGGTCAGATTTTAAACAAGTGGCAATAACTGTGACCTTCTTTAATTACCAAATATATGTATTTATCCACCATTGTGTTTGATTGGAAATACATAGGAAGTAGATGACGAATTATGAATCATGGCAATCGGAACATCTTGACTTGAAGGAAAGAAGCCGATGGTGACCCGATTGCGATTCTGGGTCACGGGCTGGTAGATTGTATGTTGATGCGTGATACATAATATAAATAAGCGTAGTGATTTGCAATAGCGAGACCTTTTTCTGTTTTGGTTTTATCATCATCATCATCATCATCATCATCATCATCATTATCATCATCATCATCATCTGTAATAGTAGTAGTAGTCACAACGGTTAACTGTACACTTTTATGAACAACGACTGTGCAGAATATGCCTAAATAACTAGAGAAACGTGTTTATGGCAAGGGACCTATTCTCCGTTAAAAACAGTTGTTTTTTTTTTAATTCGATCAGCTTTATTCTTTTAGAAAATGTGTAATCTGTGGAACAATACAGTCACACTCCAAAAGTCGATTGTCTTTGATAAGTTCATTGTGGTATTTACAATTACTTCAAAAAATAAATAATAAGCATACAAGAATTCAATAGAATTATTTATTTCATGATTTATTTATCAATACCAGCATGTCACCACTATTTCAATGCATATCAGACCTGTAAAGAATATTTTCAAATCATCTGTTAAGATTGTGTTGCCCATCAGGAACGATATTGTCAGATTTTCCAAACTGCTCCTCCAAATATATTGTTTGTATTGGGTTAACGGTCAAATACCAATTTCCTTGGTTTCGATGTATTTTCATTTTGCTTTCTCTAGATCTTTGGTTTTAAAATGCCATAAAACACTCTTTAAGAGCATTTGTGTTGATTCGATCGTGTTCATTTTGTATGAGGATGCGAATATGCTATGAAGAAGAAATAATACAAGTAATAACTTCTGAAAGTCCCCCTCCCAAAAAAATAAAAGAATTAGAAAATATAGAAGGCTACTGTTTGCAAACGAAATCATCAAGGATAATACGTCCTTTATGATCAAATAATGCTTAATCAGAGAAACGATCAAACGGAGAGAAAAAGCCAATGTTCATTTCAAATTGTTAAAGTGAACGACATTTTGGATGGTTCGACTGGAAACTTGTAGACAAGAAAAAAGGCTACAAATTATCATGAAAAAGTTCACTTTGTGTATAGACTACAAAATATTTTTGAAAGGGTACATGAGCAAGCGAAATGACGGAATCGATTCACTGCGGAGCAATATTAACTGTGTGTGTGTGTGTGTGTGTGTGTGTGTGTGTGTGTGTGTGATTTTGATTTTTAACGTATCTTTGACAATTTTTCAGCCATATCGCCACGATGTCTACAGTGTGGGGCATTATGCCGCAGACATATATATTAAGGGGGCAGGGTCCAGTATTTATGTACAAATTTAATGCCGCAATCAGTGACCTAGTACAAAAAATCATAAAAAATCAAATACACAAGTGAGGTCAAGAATGTCCATATTTTGAGATACCTATATTAAAACAAAGCATAAAAATATTATCCACTTGACCAGAGAAGTCAGTGGCAGTTCATAGCAGAAGAAGTTTATGCACCCCAACCCCAAATTTATACCTGCAATTTTCATGTCCGAAGGTCATTTTTGACACCATGTGGTACTCACAGTGCAAACACAAGCCCTTTTCCTAGATTACAATTCTGCCAAACAGTCTGTACTAAACAGGCTGATGCAGTTGAAAATAGTTGTCATCCAAGCCGTTTTTGAGATATGCTCCTTGTCCCAAACCCACATGTTTACTGTTACGAGAGGCTAGCTCTTCTTCGTAGACAACTATTGGTATTTCACTATCAACATATTGCAGAGTAACTATGGAAGGTGTACATGCCTGACATCAATTTCAAGAGCAACACAAGCCCGAAACACCTAGCTCACAAATATATCCATATATTTAATTAGTAGACAATAATTGCTGAAAAAGTCACACCATAGCCTTAAGTTAAGAAATTTGCCAGGGGCCAAAATACGAAACTGTACCCTGCCTCCTTAAGAATTTGGGTCAAAATGGTTTACGTCACAAGTTGTGTATATATCACATATTTAGACATTATCTAGTACAATGGTATAGAGGAAAACCTTTTGTGTGCAAAATTAAAAATGGTATTACGCTTTTAGGAAAGTGACTACTTTGCGGCAAAAAGCATTGCATTATTTACATTGTGAGTTATGACTGATTGCATTTCTTGAAAGATTTCAAATTGTTTACAAACTTCAATGATTTTCTCTTTGTTTACCACCACAGCATTAGGACAGAATCAAAATTCCTTTACAATCTTTCATGAATGTCAAGAAGAGGTTTGGAAGTTATAAATTTTAGGAGTAAATGACAGAAATGCAATGTTACTTGTCAGTGACAGAAGTGAAAATTTTCTATAAACCCTTCTAGCAAACATAAAGAAATCACACATTTAAGTTAATAATGTGCTTTGGAAGTACTTTTAGACTGATATAAAACAAGCAGTTCCTAACCTTTCATTATTATTCAGGAGATCCTAATAGGAGCATCAATGTTGTGTGAGTGTGTGTTGGGGGGAGGGGGTAATCACAACAACAGTCTAGCTAATCTGGAAAGATCAAAGTTTAATCAATCAACATTAGACCATGCTAGAATATTAACATACAGATGTGTGGACCCAGTTAAACTTACAAAGGGACATATCAAATAACTTCATTGATACATAGCCACTGAAATTGACCATACATATACAATTACTCAATACAAGTTAACAGAAATCTCTTCTCAGACACCAATTCACTTACAACTGACTTTCATGATTTCTGGAGTTTACAAAATCATAGTAAATAATAAGAGAAGGTATAGAACAAATATTTACAGTGGAAAATTCAGTTCAAGGTAAAATGTATTTCACTTGCTTGGCTTTTAATAAGCACATACCATAAAACAACTCCTGAGGAAGTTAAATCTATCCGTCAAAGTCTCTCTCTTGTGCACACAGAACAGAATGAGTATCTGGATGAGATTCAAGCTATTGTTTCTTTCAGCATGACTAACCGATTAATCCTGATCTTCTACCATGCAAACTGAGACCTGCAAAAAGAAAAGTATCAAGTGATATTGATGTACTTTAAACATTCAATGAAAACTATAAGAATTTCAGAGGAGAAACTGTATGTGTAATGTCCAAGGCATGAAACTGCCACTTAATTTTAAGCTTTTCCCCTTTGTTAACTGAACCTAGAAATTTCAAGATAGATATATAACACTGAAACATTTTCTATTATCACCCAAGTGTGAGATATGAACCTCATGTCAACTTCACAATGGGCTCATGAAGGTTGAAACTATGTCGGAGTACTAAAACTTTCATTCTTCTCACCAAAATATAGCAAGTGATATGCCATATGCATCATTATTCCTAACATTGTTTCACTGGTGACATTCAACATTCACAAGAGTATGCTTATGCACGATTCCTCCAAAGTCTAGCTGCTCCTGTGGAGTTAAATTACTTTAAAGAATGCATGTTGACATGCTAAGCAATTGTTTCTGTGTGTCTGTAATGAAATGTGAATAATATTCATACAAATAGATGTGCAAACCTTGACAACTACATAAAAAGCAAGACAATACATTGTGGTCACTATTTTCGTTCCATATTTAGTAAGTTAAGTCCAACATATGCTACTTTATCATGATGTAAACAGTTCTCACATTGAGGTATAAAACACAGTTACCTCCCTCGGCAAAGAGCATTACATATAATACTACATGAAATATGGAAAAAGGAAGGAAATATAATGAAGCTAATGCACAAAAATTATTTAAATATACACAAAGAAACAAAAAAGTATAATAGTCATGGCTGACTGCACCATAAAAAAATTATCATTTTTGCTTAAGGGGGCAGGGTCCAGTATTTATGTACAAATTTAATGCCGCAATCAGTGACCTAGTACAAAAAATCATAAAAAATCAAATACACAAGTGAGGTCAAGAATGTCCATATTTTGAGATACCTATATTAAAACAAAGCATAAAAATATTATCCACTTGACCAGAGAAGTCAGTGGCAGTTCATAGCAGAAGAAGTTTATGCACCCCAACCCCAAATTTATACCTGCAATTTTCATGTCCGAAGGTCATTTTTGACACCATGTGGTACTCACAGTGCAAACACAAGCCCTTTTCCTAGATTACAATTCTGCCAAACAGTCTGTACTAAACAGGCTGATGCAGTTGAAAATAGTTGTCATCCAAGCCGTTTTTGAGATATGCTCCTTGTCCCAAACCCACATGTTTACTGTTACGAGAGGCTAGCTCTTCTTCGTAGACAACTATTGGTATTTCACTATCAACATATTGCAGAGTAACTATGGAAGGTGTACATGCCTGACATCAATTTCAAGAGCAACACAAGCCCGAAACACCTAGCTCACAAATATATCCATATATTTAATTAGTAGACAATAATTGCTGAAAAAGTCACACCATAGCCTTAAGTTAAGAAATTTGCCAGGGGCCAAAATACGAAACTGTACCCTGCCTCCTTAGTATGTTATATCTTTAGCCATTTTCCAGACTGGTTTCCATATTTCCGTACCATTAGTATCACGAGTCCTAGAGATGCACGACTATTTAGAGCAGGGAAACGAACCGACAACCAATAAGAGCAGTGCTCCACATTAGGTTTTTTTTTTTTTTTACCACAACACAAACATGTAACTAGAAGTAGTTAGGTACATATCAACTAGAAATAAATGTGTATCGTCTAAAGAACACTTGCTTAATTAAATTAATATAATTCAACTGTTACCATACAGTGTTTTTCTTGCATATTTTCATAATTTTTGTAACCTATGAATACACATGTTTCTAGCACTATTATTCTACCTGCAATACAAAAGTACATATATAGTAACAAGTTTATTTTATGACATGAACTTAATGTCAAGTCTTTTCAAATGATTCTATTATTTTGCATATGTATTGGTGAAATTTGATCTCATGTTTTACTTAATGCGCGTGACATTGAACTACTTGTTTGGTTTTATTCTGGGGAAAAAAATTCAAAATTAACTTGAACTTTACACACATAAAACAGCTTTAAAATAGGCAGTATCATTGCAGTGTTTTTATTTATATATGTACAATAATTATCTGACATGTCATATATGTGTGATTGGGTCTTTTAGAGTGACTGAGTCCATGGAAATTCGATCAACCGACCACTGGCTCTATACAAAGTAGGTATGAAAAGCCAACTTTTGTCTTTCCCTTTAATTTAACGCCAGTACAGTAACTACTGTCCGTCTACTTGTAGCTGTTCAAAAGAAATAAATACATAAACATAAAATGCAATAAGTTTGTATTGATGTAAATGTAAATTTTGCTTTTATAACGTGTTTGCTACATCTCCTATAATACAAAAGGGTCTGTATAAATAATGAAACTAAAATTGTGTAGACAACGTTCTGTCTGAAGAAATCAACTTTATGAGCTATAGAAAGATAGAATGGTGTCGCCTTGAAGGAAGAAAATTACGAAAATCATGATAAATCACGTAGAGGGATTTGGACGGACGAGAGATGGACGGAAGAGAGAGAGAGAGAGAGAGAGAGAGAGAGAGAGAGAGAGAGAGAGAGAGAGAGAGAGAGAGAGAGAGAGAGAGAGAGAGAGAGAGAGAGAGAGAGAGAGAGAGAGAGAGAGAGAGCAAATTGTGTTTTAAAGTTTTTCATTATGTATGTCATCTTTTTTTTTACAGAGTTGGCATATACGCTTAGAAGCGATTTCTCGTTCACTAACACGGTGATAATACATCTAGAGGATTTAAAAATTTACACAGTGAAAAAAAAAAAACGTGAATGTGTTTATGAAGTACACAGTACCAGCTGAATGGTGACCTTTACAAATATCAAACCTGAAGTAGAATGGCTTAGATTACATATGTAAGTATCTCTTGTTTTTACCAAGGAAATAATGACTAAGGACACATTTTTCGCTTTCCTTTTTATTTTACACTCCCTTACAAGTGATAGTCAGTCTCCCACTTGGAATAGAATCGTATTCGTTATACCAGAGTCACGGGTTCGATACGCGCACGGTTTTGGCTATGTAGTCTGTCTCAGTTGTACTTTGGAAAAGGTGCTTAACTCCCATTTCCACAGCATGATATAGTCATTATTGTGTTAAAGTGAGGTCAATTAAGATAAATGCAGGTTCAGCAATTTTGGTACTGCAGGTGTCACACTCTCCAAAATAGTTTTCGGCAGTATGCATATTTGTAAACAACAAAGTGCAAATTTTATGAAATAAATTCTAGGACAGATTTAATGTTTGCTAAGTTATCCAATTAATTCCTCTTATAGTTTGTAGCTACATCAACATGCCCTGCGACTATTTTACTTGAGTTAAAAAGGTGTTAAAACGGTAACGACGGCCTACAGTACTCATTGACTCCTTTTAGTGAAACTAAGCGACAAACAATATGCAGAGGTTTCCAATACTCTTTTGTTTAACTCTTTCAGGCGAATCCACCAAGAATCAAAAGATATTATTGTAAAGTTGTTCCCTCAATTCTTCGATGAGCTGTCTTCGTACATACTTAGTAGAAATCATGTCAAGAAAAACAACATGACATCAAGATCTGTGAAGTCTGGTAAGTGAAATCAACATAACTAGTCTGAGAGTAAAACTATAGTTTATTTTGTCTCTATAACAGCTGGAATCTTTCTTTTTGAAAGCATCATTGGAGTTTTAATGTATACTATGCTGTAAAATATTATTCGCAGTGAATATTTTAGGGGTTTTAGTTTTCTTGATAAAATATCCAAATTTCTAAGTTCTCTAAAGATGTTTTTGGTAGTACAATATTGTTGGTTATCGCATAAGTATTAATTCATGGTACATATATTTGTGGTTTTCGCTAAAGTTGTCAGTGACGATGCAAAATTTGATGTATTTTGTTAAAGTGTACTAGACAGAACACCGATTGTTGTTGGGTTTTTTTTTTTTGCTTTGATTTCGAGTCGAATGATAGAATGGACAATACACTATTATAATTTATGCAAGGTCACGATCAAATAAGACGAGTAACAGATAACACAATGTTATCGTTATAAGAGTTGTATAAAATATTAATATATAAGGAATATATATCCTTTGGCCACTGATTAGAGTACGTTGATTCTTTCTTTTGAAAAGATCATTGTCAGTAACCACGCGACGCCCTATGTACCGATATAATTTCACGGATGTTTTAATAATGTGATACCGATATATGTTCTAGTGTCGCTCTGTATCATATCATTTGATATTTGGAAGATTCCTATATCATGCCCATCTGGATGTGTCAGGCCATTCCATTGATTATTAACCTTCACCATTATATTGTATGTCATGGTTCATGAACGTCTTATAGTTCGCGAGCGTCCTTAGGTACTTAATTATTTTATTTTTTTAATGTAACTGATTTAATCATGTATTAATAAATAAGACACGCATGTTTGATTAATAGAAGCACGATCAATAGTATGATGGTTTCTAACTTTTACCTAGCCTTATAATTTGATAAAGTGTGGAATTGTAATAAAAATGTCACCATAAGTGTTACTGCCAAACAAGCTAAAAAGAGTAAATGAAGATATGAATATGGTGTTCTCTGTGAATGATTCAACTGTACAGACAACACAGACAATTAAGCGGTTTATAATATTTACGGTTTTGATAATAATTTTGAATGTAATTTTAATGTATTTATCAGAATCTTATAAACTGATCAAACAGTTTTATGTCACGAGAGAATATTTAACTACTACTACTACACACATACATACACATACACATACACACACACACACACACACACACACATATATATATATATATATATATATATATATATATATATATATATATATATATATATATATTCATTCCGCCCGCCGTCCATTGATTCATTTTATGTTTATGTGCGACTTGAAAAATGTACAAGTTGTGACAAGAAAAGGGCAAGTAACAGGCACGGAGCAGATAAATTAAAGAGGGTGTTTATTTTCGGAGTGAGTCAATTGAGAATTCAATCCCATTTGCCGTAACGCCTTCTCCCCTAATGCACACTTTGTACCTTTAGAATTATCAAATCAGGCAGATATGTTTGCACTAAACGATTTCTCTTTTCCAATCGCCAACTATTTATTTTTCACAAAGACGTACTTAAGTACTTGATTTGTTTTAGCAATTATATTGGGTTTTGCAAATGATTATAACGTTTCAAGTGACCGCTCGTGACAATGAAGCGGTATAGGGTTCATAGTTTTCACATTCTATCGCCAAAAATAGTTAAATACGATATACTCTAGGTGTTTGTATAGGGAAGACTTTTGAACCGAGAAATAATACAATATATCTTGGTGAAGAAAGTCATGATGACAACGACGGGTATTATCATCACAATAATAATAATAATAATAATAATAATAATAATAATAATAATAATAATAATAATAATAATAATAATAATATATATATATATATATATATATATATATATATATATATATATATATATATATATATATATATATATATATATATATATATATATATATATGTGTGTGTGTGTGTATGTATGTATATGTGTTTGAGTGCGTGCTTGCGTGTTCATTTTCTAATTGTCTAACAGGAAATTCCGATATTTCGAGATATTGATAATTGCCTTATTTGATAGTAAAACATTTTGATTCTATTTACACTCTCCGAATCAGGAGAAATGTCATGACAACTCAAACTGATCCTTTGTCACAAATTAGGGTTAAATCATATCAAAGCATTTGGGGCTAATTAAACCATAATGAAATTAAAATTTTAATTCACGCCTGTATTACATGAAGGAACAAATGCCACGTTACCATTTAATTCTACATCTCTGAACTACAGACTTCATTAGATGATTCTACACTCAGCACAAAGAGCCAAGAAACTCTTTGCTATACAGCCATACTCACGACTATCCCTGGACTTCTTGGACTTTCCAGCCCACAAAAATTATTACCTCTACAGCAGTTTGGAATTAACTTAAGTTGTCATTTTATGGTCTCCCAAGAAAATAAATTCCAGAATTTCATCTAGTTGTTCTTTGATGGTTCCCCGAGTAAGGAACCCCTAGAATCATTTTTAAAAAACTTATAAATTCCTTTAAAATTGACATTTGATGGTCTCCGGAGAATACCAACTAACTGTAAATTCATTTAGAGCTATTATGTGATTGTCTCCAGAGAAAACAAACTCTGAATTCCCTTAGAATTGTCTCTTGATAAAATCTTCAGAAATCAACTTTGTCTTTGGGTTTTATTTTATTTTAATTTTGCTTTAACGACCTGAGTCATTTCACTACGATGTGTGTGTGTGTGTGTGTGTGTGTGTGTGTGTGTGATTTAGATTTGTTAACGTAGGTTTAACAAGTTTTCAGTTATATCGCTAAGATGTCTGCAGTGTGACAGTTTATAGTGATGTCTAGCACTGGGGCATCATGCCGCAGACATGTTGCATGATGTCCCACCTAGTCACATTATCCTGACACCAGTCCGACCAGTCCTAACACTAACCTCTTAATGCTGAGTTCCAGGCGAGTCAGCTGATCGTAGCATTTTTGTAAGTCTTTTGTATGACTCGACCGGGGATCGAACCCATGACCTCCCGCATCCGAGGCGGATGCTTTAACCACTATGCCACCGGAGCGGTTTTCACTACGATATCAGTCTGGCAGTTTATAGTGATGTCTTACACTGGTGCATCATTCCGCTGACATGATGGCACATGTCTCACTTAATCATATTATTCTGACTCCAGGCCGACCAGTCCTAGCACTGACCTCTTCATATTAAACGCCAAGCAAGGAAGGCGCTAGCACCATCCCGCTTACGGGGCGGATTCTCTAGCCACTTAGACCACCGGAGGGGTGGGGAATAAACAGTTCTAAACTCAAGAATAATATCTGCTGCGCTAAAAATATAGTAAAATATAGTCTCTGTAATACCAATACATTAATCTAATAACTAAACTTAAAAATCCTATATAAACCTTTAAATAAGAATGGACAATTCTGGAGCATTTAGGACCATAAATTCTTACTCGTCTGATCTCAAGACAAGCTTGCTACAAAGGTGCAGCCATATAACTGCCGTTAATACGGATGTGTGCTGTCTGACAATGTGTATGGCTAGTCTCCACCATTTCTTATCTCTGCTCATATAGGGATACTTAAAGAATGTACTTCAAATTACACACAATAGCAAAAGAGTTGGTTTGATTGAAAGGTACTCCAGATTTGTCCCATTCTTGGTATGAGGTTATATGATCGATGGTGTCAAGGTTCGACGACTTTTATTTCTCAATCAATACCAAGAAATGAATCTTCTCACCTGCTCAAGAAGTCATTGAGAAATCAATTTTCATTCGCATCTGTTTTTGAATAAATATCTCAATGCCGCATGTAGAGATATCCTAAGCCTATTCAGTGTTGAGCTCGTTTAAGTCAACATTACAACACCTACCGTTCGTACTAGTGCATTGTAAAGTTTCTCAATAGGCAAGAATGCGATTTTTATTTGTTTTTCCACTCATCGCCTTTAAACAGAAAAAGAAGGTTGTGGTATTATGCAAGAATAATACCATACCCCTTGCTTTACAACATAAGAGGAGCTATGAAGCTAATAGCGTATAGTATTTTTCTAGCTCTTCTTTCCAAATCATGTAAATTATCACGTTTTATACCATTTTAAACTACTCCTTTACAGATAAAGTTTAGTCAAAATATGGTAAAAAATATTCTGACATAGATTTAGGTGGGATATGTTTTTGAGTTACGGTTAATATGAGAAGAGACAATGCTAGATAAAACAGTATACTCACAGATTGAGACAAAATATGTATTATTTTGTCGTGTGCTATAACACATGCAATATGGTCAGATTTGTCCCTAAATTATGTGGTCATCTTGTTAATTGCGCATTTAAAATATACTTTATTAGCCAACTACATCTCAGCGACATCCACTACAGCATCCTCTATTCAATTTATATTATTAGTAGTATTAAGACAAAGGAATTATTATTATTAATATTATTATTATTATTCTTATTATTATTATTATTATTATTATTATTATTATTATTATTATTATTATTATTGTTATTATTATTATTATTATTATTATTATTATTATTATTATTATTATTATTATTATTATTATTATTATTATTGAAAAACAAAAAGCAGTGTCCCTATAATTGTAATTGTCTTTAACTGGAGATAGATAAACTCATATATGTCAGTAATCAAATAATAAAACTTGTTCCCTAAAGTTCAAGCTATCCTGAGAACACGACTAGCATTGAACTAAATCCAAACTTCTGTTAACCTTTTATTTTGAACTGTTTCATTTACAAGATATGAAGAGCCACCATTTTGTTTATCAGTAGGGTCACAATCAACATAGCTTTGCTCTCTTCGGTCTGACTGGGGCAAAATCTCATCGGTTATGAAATCAAGAAATCAATAAATTGCGACCGAGATGTGCTTAAGATGTGATGTCAGTTTTTTGCTAGTGAAGTGATATTAGTTTTTTGCTAGTGACTTGCCACTTAAGTACTTAATTAAACAGACATAATCATTCAAATATTTTGACACAGTAATGGAACAAATATGCCACCATAAACGAAACAGTGGGCAATAGTCATTGTCCACTAACTAGTTAACAATCACACTAAGCTGGACCTCGAAAAACCTGTGTTTCATCATTACTCCTTCTGGCGAGCTGCAAGAGACACAAATCCTTGCACATGCTGCACGACGATGTCTGTTACAAGCAAATTCCTTGATCAAAAATACACTATCTGCCGACAGAGTTAGACAGTTAGACAGGTATCCGTTATACAAGAGACATTTATGAAAGAATGTTCACAAATATCCGCTATATGTACGTGTCCTCTAAACAAGCGTGTGTGTGTATATACAATGATAAAGGTAATCTAAGTAATCACAACGGCAAATAGGTGTACGGCATTAAAGCCTTCCTTGTTGTACTGTAAACCACATTAGATGTTTAATTTATCGAGTAACTTATCAAAGTCGAATTTCATTAATCTAATTTTGCGCATGATTAGGAAATTTAGCAGGATTAATGTTTCTTTAGTCTTGCATCAAAGGCTTTTTTTTCCTTCCAAATGCTAGATCGAATTTAAATTATTCAAAATCAGCTACTATTATTAAACATGTTAATTTTAGACATCAATCAATCCGTCCGTATCAGAACAGCAACATTGACTATTCATCTAGTTTAAACAAGACAGCCACACGCGGCTAAACGTGCCAAGATTAGCGATATATGTATAGTGTCTTTGTCGCCATGCCCTTCAGTCTTTCTTGATATTCATCGCAACGAGTGCTGAAATATATTCTTTGGACGCTGTCGATCTAACTACAGACTTAAAAGGGAATGACACTTAATTCGCGATTACAACACCTAGCAGAATATTATAAAGATTGAAGCCTGTTCTGCTTGTGGTAATACCTGGCTGATAGTGGGACTCTTGGTCAAATACATTCAACACTTCAAATGTGTATCGCATCAGGGTAGAACGTTCAATGTGAATTAGTGGAAACGGATATATCCCCTCATAAAAGACATTTCTACAGGTTTGTGTATTTTGCAAGTGATGTTCTTTTGTAGGTTATATTTTTTGTTCGTTTATTTTCATATGTTCATTTTATACCGCGATCGATAAAGGTGTGGTCGGTCTCTTAGATTTGTGTTTTGGGTGACTTATACCCAAAGGCAGTATCTGACCACATAGAGAAATATCAGATAACATCTACTAAAGAACAGCTTGTCCCCACAGAGCTTGGTGATTAGAGCTATTCTAAGACCAACGAAGCCATTCCTGGAACTATCTGTCGTATGAAAAAATAGTAAATGTGTCATTCCAACATCGGTTTTGTACGCTGAAGTGTAATCCTAAAGAATCACGGCAATTCACATTATGATCTGACAATGCCGGTTCAAAACATTGACATACGAAGGTCAATAGATGCTTCTGTAGCTGAATCCACTTCCATAAATACCGTGAGCGATCAATAGTACTAGAAATACGGTGAATTTACCACAGCTTATTGGCAGAGGAATCTGTTTCAAAATGAAGGATAAAACTAGAACGGAAGGCACAAGTTCTCGGTCAACGTCCCGATTAAGTTCTAGTATGTCCAGAGCATCTTCGGGTAAGTCTGTTTTACTTTGATTGGATACAAATTTTAGGATTCTATAGATCAGCCTTTTTTGTTTTTGTTTTATCGATAGAACGAGTATTTTTATTCACGTCCTTTTTTCGGGCATATCCTTTAAAATCTGTTTCTAATTGTTCACCACGTCATTGCCAACGGTAAGATGTTGTGCTGTCCTTTCTCATTTTAATTTACTGTTAGCTCAAAATTAACTACAGAATAAACTGCTTTCGAGGTCAATTTTAGTTTCTTTATTGATTATCCTGTCATTGAAAATGCCGACACGACGGATAACACTTTTTGTTCTTCACTTTTACGAATTATTGTACACTTTAGTTTATTCTCTTTAAAGTTTCCTGATCCTGATGAGGAACGTTTCGAGACCATCCGGTGTTTACGCTATTTTTTTTGTTGTCTCCTTTAATTAGCGTGTCCAACTTTAATTTAACAGTCACCCTCTCTTCTCGTGGCATTTATTATCATCAGTTTTATCTGGATGCATTAGCATATTCCCATGTTTACTGTTCATTATCCCATAATCCTAAAAACTTACTTTTTCCATTAAAGTTTCACATCTGCTTTGACTGTTCTGTTTTGCCCCGACTCACCTTACCCAAGCCACCCCACCCCCAACATTCCTTATATTATCAATATGAGTTGTTTTTAAGTGAGTGCGAACAATAAGTATACATAGTGTAATGCAAGTAAGCTAACTCGTCCAGGAAGTCAATGTATTAAGCATTTTACTTGTGTCCGCAACATAACTCATAAAATCGTAAATATCCTGAAAACAAATAGTTCTTCTCTGACTCATAATGTAGAAAGGAGTGCCACAAAATACAGCGGTAATTTCTACGCACACGGACCTAAGCTCTGTCAAACTTTTTTCTAACAGTAATATCGTTGTAATATACAGTAATGTAGTATCTAAGGCGTAAAGCAGTTTTGATCGCAATTTTTTTTAAGCAGTAGATTGAGCAAGTCATTTGCTGTGTTGTGTGTGTGTGTGTGTGTGTGTGTGTGTGTGAGAGAGAGAGAGAGAGAGGAGAAGCCGTCAAGACGTGTTCGTTAATTCTTAAGATAGACCATCCCATTTGTATCTAATTACATGCATGGAAGA
The DNA here is from genome assembly GCA_016746295.1 of Potamilus streckersoni. Taxonomy (NCBI): domain Eukaryota; kingdom Metazoa; phylum Mollusca; class Bivalvia; order Unionida; family Unionidae; genus Potamilus; species Potamilus streckersoni. The sequence goes on along the minus strand of JAEAOA010002216.1, from coordinate 2,563,420 downwards.
GAAAAAATGTTTCATTTCATCTGAATTAATGTTTCATGCAATATTTCACTCACGTTTGCGTATTTATCACTTAAATTGGGTATTTATTTATCATATGGAAAAATGTTGATTAAGCAACCATCTTTGTAGAAAACCTGCTAAAAACTACAAATAACCTTTTTTGAGGGAGAGTTCTTAGAGTAGAAAAGATTCCATTAGAAATTGCTATACTAATCAACCCGTAAGTAGTACAAAACCTAAACTTTGTTGTCATGGGAACACGTCTTCATTTATCAATTGAACTCATGCAGGGTCTCTGTACCATAGATAGATAGATAGATAGATAGATAGATAGATAGATAGATAGATAGATAGATAGATAGATAGATAGATAGATAGATAGATAGATAGATAGATAGATAGATAGATAGATAGATAGATAGATAGATAGATAGATAGATAGATAGATAGATAGATAGATAGATAGATAGATAGATAGATAGATAGATAGATAGATAGATAGATAGATAGATAGATAGATAGATAGATAGATAGATAGATAGATAGATAGATAGATAGATAGATAGATAGATAGATAGATAGATAGATAGATAGATAGATAGATAGATAGATAGATAGATAGATAGATAGATAGATAGATAGACAGACAGACAGACAGACAGACAGACAGACAGACAGACAGACAGACAGACAGACAGACATATATATAGATCTGAGAACAAGTTTCTCGGACGAGTAATATTCTCCAACGAGTTTTAATTTTGGAGACGAATTGCGGTCATGAATACTGATTTTTTTTAACCTTAAGTAAACGTCATTGGCTTTTGTTATGATGACTATTAACATAATTCGAGTTTACAAATTACATATGATATGTGACATAAAGGAATATCAATACAGCTTTTTACCTATTACACCTTGAAATGACTGTTCTTTCTTTGTATAGAAATGTTATTCAGTGATAAAAAGAAAACACGCAAGACGTCCATAGTTCCCAGAGGAATACACTTTATCACTACTTTGGTATAATGGTAGGTTAATAAAATGCTTTTGGTAAACGATGATGAAATTCTATTGTATAAATACTGGATAACTGGATTGAAGAAAATCAAATTCGGCAAATAATCATCATGGGAGTTAGAAATTGACAGTAAACATGTGACATATTTTATGTCCGTGTACGAGCAAATTGCCGCTGTTTTTTGGTGGCACTCTTTTCTTCAATAGCTGCTAATAGCATTCTATTATCAGAGAAAATAAGTATGATTCATGTGACAATTTTAATCGTAATCATGCTATATTTTTAGACAGGAAAACTCTTACTCTTCTTTCACCACGATTTTCGGCCTTTTCTGGTCAACATAGTCTTAATTTCAAGATTGTTTCGACATTTTAAATCTGAAATGAAAAGAAAAGAAAAAAAAGTAAATTTATGAAAATTAATAAAACAGTATTCATTGAAATATCGCCATAAGTTTAAATGCTAAATTTAATAATAGCAATTTACACATGTCCATTTTAAGTCAGTTATTCTACAAAAACCACATTTGACGGAAGAACGAAGTGCATGAAGGAAATACGATGTATATTTGATGTACATTATGTTAGTTTCTTGTAGAGCGTGGAGTTTACTGTACAACATCTGCTAAGTTTTCTTGCCCTCCCCAACAGACACACACACACACACACACACACACACACACACACTATCTTGTTCTTATAACACTATTCAATGCTGAGCATCAGATAGTGCGAATGACTGTCCAATATCTTCGGGCACACCTTTCTGTTTACAGGCCTTCATGCTTGGTACACCATTTTTTCAGTATATAGTATACTATTCTTCTTGCACACGAGAACATTTCAGTATAACGGACTCTTTTCAGGCACACCATTTTATTTACAGCCTTCGTGCCAAGTACACAATTTTGTCAGTATATAGTATACCATTATTCTTGCACACGAGAACATTTCAGTATAACGGACTCTTTTCGCTTAAGGAAAAATAGTCACAAAATACACGTATGTAAAAATTCAATCAAATAAAGAGGACATTCTAGCGACCTATAGCAAAGGTTGTCATTGCCTACATATATGGATCAGATAATCGGCTTTTGAGCTAATTTTCGAATATCCCTGTGCAGAAAGAATTTTAAAATACTGTTTCCTCTTATGATTGCGATGGTTTCATTTTTTGCATGTTTTAATAGTTGTATTAGATTGTTATACAATTATTGTATAAGTTATGCCTATATTATAAAACTAGTGGTGGGATGTTTGGTTCATCTAGTGCTTGTATCATATAATAATGTGTTATACATACACCATGAATCTGATTTATTTAACAGATAAAAGCAATCAAGAGTTGTGATAATTGTTTTATGCAGTACACGTATAATTCACCACAGTTCATTTTTACTGGAGCTTTCATATGTCTATCTCAGATTCATTAAAATTGTTCAATTGCAGTGTAGTCCTATTGTCATTTCTTCTTAACATGGAAGTAAACTGATGATAATACAATTTGTTAAATGATATAAATATTATCACGAAACCATACAAATAGTACAACCAGATCCACGATTGCAGATAGAGTACCTTTTCAGGGCAAAGGAAGATCTTGCCCAGAGATACTCTTATTTTGGTATGGACATAGTCTCTTTTTATAATTTAAGAGAGAACTTCTGTTAATGCTGTGGTGGTTTTTGTTGGTTCATCCACACTGTCGTGTTGGTCATTGAGATCTCCACCGTACGCTTTATGTTCTCACAAAGCCACTCTAGATTCTGGTTGAACAAGATAATAATATGTAAATGACGGGGCATCCTTTCTCTATATATGAGTGAAAGTTTGTTCAAGGGAGTCATGTAATGTTAGATACACGAAGCTCTAAAGATACTTTCACTCTATTATGAATATAAAAAATATATATTTATTGCGGTTAACGTATTGTAAAGACAAATTTTGCTTGTCAGAAAACAGGCATCCTTGTTTAAATTTCAAATCTTTCTGTGCTTTATTTAATGACGTTCAATGTTTCAAAATTATTTATATCTGCAGTCATTTCTCGTGTCACCCATATATTTTCAACTACTATTCTACAGTTAAAAATTAGAGAAGAATGATCCATCACATGCGTTTATAATGGAAAGGGATAACCAACGCCAGTGCATGTTATGCATATATTTTATGTTATTTAATACCCAGAATTCCCTTGTTCAAAGAGAAAAATATAAACTTTGCAAATTTATTGTTCTCCGTGAATGATTCTGAACGAATACGACTTCTAGATTTTTGACTGAATTAATATTAACTCACATTATAATATAATTACAGTCTTTCTACTGAATGCGAAATCCTCAATCGACATATGGCCCAGAAATGGAACCGTTAAGCCATTATTTTTAGTGACATACAGATAAGAGGCCTATCGCGGTATTGAAATACTTATTCACGCTCGATCAGTTTATACATAAAACCATTATATTTTTTAACCAATGACTTTTAGTGCAACCACAGCTATTTATCGATAAGTTCTTGCATTTTCTTGCATGATCTATAAGTATGTTAGAGAAAGTATGATGAGGTTGGGTGGCGATAAATTATCTAAGGCGTTTACCCTCATCGTCCAATTGAGATTTCTATATACAAAGGAATATAAATTCTTGGTTCCGCCTCATGACTGGTCAAACAAAGAATCATTGCCTTTAGAAATTAATATTGCCAAGAGAGAAAAATTTTTTAAAATAGAATGAATTTTTTTTACGAGGGGATGTAGATCTAACAAAAACTACAACAGATGATGGGTGCCTAACAAGGTATTAGATATAAGATATAGGATATAGTTTACTTTTATATGTTATTTCGTAACTCACACCGTCACATTTTTGGAGAGTTCCGGTTTACACAGAAACATAGCACTCTTATCGATCTGTTTACATTAGGATGATACGAAGGTCATGCATTTGTTGAAGTTTAAGATGAACACTTTTTGAGCCGATCCTGGTTGTCTAGTAATGATAGAGTGCACATTCTTATCCTAGATAAGCATTATCAAGTACCCGGTGAGCTGCTTTATCTCGATCGGGTGTTAGAGGCCCAAAAAAGGCCACTCGAAACTAGAAGACTATAAAAATGGTGCGATACTATGTCCCACCTATCCAGTTTAATGCCTTGTGTCTTCAGCATTTAGCCTTTTTGTCCTCAAAGAAAACATAGTTTTAAAGCTTTTGCTAAAGTTTAGCTCTCTTATCTTGCATTATTCTGTAAGTCTGAACCTGATAAATCTGGACAACCCATTGTCACAATTTTATTTTCGCTGCATGAGATATTGGAGGTTAATGCCCATATTGATTTTCAGTATTTGGGCTTTTAACAGCATTAGTACGTCCAAAAGGAAGTGCCTTTTTAAAAAAGCGATTTAACTACTTTTAAATGATGTACCAGAGGTATTTTCCTGACTTAGTAAAAAGTATACCAAAAACTGATAAATCTGTTCGCATTAGTAATTATTGCTAACTTGATTTCTTCAGTGATCACCATTAGTGTAATCATAGTAGGTATTATGATATGGCGTTTCAAATTTAATTTCTTCAATGGGCCTCTCTCTCTCTCTCTCTCTCTCTCTCTCTCTCTCTCTCTCTCTCTCTCTCTCTCTCTCTCTCTCTCTCTCTCTCTCTCTTGCAAGTGTATGTGGATGTAATCTCGTTTCATTTTATCGTATTGGATTTTCTAATTTTTTTAAATATATAACCAACCTTTTACGAGTAATAATTTCCATTTTAAAATTAGTATAATTAGATTTGATTCCCACTTACTTTCGTTCATGCAATATGAGGGTAAATTTTGGATTGATTAGCTTATAAACATATAAACTGCGTCTGTTTTGATGCTAGTAATATTATTTGGTTGCTATTTATGTTTCACCTGGCCCTTAGATTGTAAGAAATCATTTTTCTGCTATTTATGTCTGTATATTTCATTTTCAAGGATAAATATGTTCCACCTGTACATTGTTTTTCGCCAGATGTTTTAACTTGAGACATGATGTCATACATAGTTACTAAGCATTAAATATTTGGCGTTAAAATTACAAAGCGTGCAGACCTGAATTTTTTTTATAATCTACTGTCTAAACAACGTTCATAGCATTTAAGGTACTTTTGGTAAACACTTAAATGGTAAACATTATGTTCAACATCCTCGCGTTGCAAAATAATGAGAAGAGCCATTAAATTCATTTTCAGCAATCTTGCCCTTGATTTCCTCGATTTAATGGGTTCAATAATTGGCCACCAACCGTCTTAAGTTAGCAAATTTGTGGCCGGGGGAGGGGTTCTAGTGGTCCTAGTCTCCTGTCCTTACAGATCTATCACATCTTATCTCTGCTCTCGTGAGTTCGAGTCTTGGACAGATCAATATAAGTATCTGACAAAACTGCCAGTAGCTTTTCGTGGGTTGTTGGTACTTCCAGGGGTCATTCCGGGCTGTTCATTCACTAAATTCAGTGGCGTCGAACGCTGTTCATTCTGCAGTGAATTTTCTGTCTGGCTTAAAATATATACTTTGTTATAAATTTCATTTACCTTTTTAAACTTCTTGTTACCTAACAATTTTACGGTTTTAATAATACACAGTAATGGCATTTCTAAGGTCGTGATTAACTGTATATGACAGCTAAACGTAATCATCATATAAATGCCGATATTCATTCCAACCCTATTATGCGAGGTGTCTTGTCTCTTCTTCGCCATGTCTTCTCTCACAGGTGCATATTTTCTGTGTCATTGCTCCTCAATAGATCCGATTACCAGTCTGTAAATCTTTGGTCACAAAAAACCAAGAAGCTATAGTTCTGTTTGTCTGCTATAGCCAAGATGATAAACAGACGAGGTCGGATATTTGTGACTCATTGTCTGTTTAATATCAACTACTTCGTGATGATAATTTTTACTAGAATTAAACAAACACCTCCAGCCTTGCAAACAATAATCTTGTGATTTTCTAGCGATATGTTTGCGTGTCAGTGTAAAGTTATAACATAAGGTGAAGCTCGTTACGAAACCTTATGCACTCTTTGCTCAGAATCCATGGGTCAGGATGTTATGATCTTAGAACATACGTTTTTACTTATATACAGCGCATTTTCCAAGTTTTGTGTCGCAACTTGAAATATTAGTTACTTATCAAGCATATGAAGAGTGAATTTTTCAATTTCTTTTCAACTGATCTTAAGTCCAAACAAAATGACAAAACAGGTGTCTATTTTGAATTAAAAATCAATGGACGTTTTCAGCGTAAGTATCTTCAAGTGACAAATTTTGAATTAACTAGATAAAACAAAATTTTTTTATACACCAGATGAATTCCTTGTCTATTTCGAACGTGACTGATCTACCTTCATGATGGACTACTTGTATGAAGTAGCATAGAGACTAATGAATCAAATTTGTATCGCAACGACGGAAACTTAATAAATTACATGTTTTGGACAAGTAATTGCATACAACTACAATTTGCATTTGTTCATCGTATGCAATTTTAAATGGCGGTCGTTTCTTGTAAAGCATATAGTCTTTCTTACATCAAGTAGTAGTAGACATCTTATGTAGTAAGAATAAAAGCTATGGATATCACTAGAATAACTATTATAAAATATTTGTGTGTATGTGTGTGCACAGGTTGGTGCAAAAATTCATTTTGTGTGCTATATTTTGTAAAGTGCTAGTAGGAATTTTTGAAGTTTTAGTTATATTGAATATATTCTCCTTTACAAGTACTTTGATGTATTGAAATATCTGAAGGTCGAAACTATTCATACATTTTTGACAGTTAACATGTATTTTGTTAAAAGGTTTTTGCTAGGTAAAAGGCGTCGTGTTTATTCATCTTCCTTGATGTGTGAATAATATATCGTATACAAAGTAAATCAATTTAAAGCTCACAAGCCAACTCAGGGGATATACGAAAAGATATTAAACTCTACCTAGAAAATAAATTCATTTAAAATCGTAGTATGCGGGATATTTCGTTGTACTTTATTTTATTATTGTTTTCATCATGTACATATACATGTTTTCATTGATAATACAATCTGATCACATATTTGTGATACTCCCAGTATATTTGATCACATATTTGAGTTATTCCCAGTATATTTGATAAGCCTTTTGACTAATCTTTATTGACTGAAAATAATCGAGTGTGTCAATGCTTTGCTGTTTTTGAATATTTATATTTGAAGCAGACACCCATTAATAAAAAAAATCAGCAGGTGGGAGTTGAAAGCAAATTCATTCTTCTGGTTATAATTTCAACCTCACTTAAAAAAATTCGAACACTTTTAGATTATATTTATTTTTTCCTTCCTTGATTAACCATGTGAAATTGTAAATGGAATGAATTATGAAGGCTAATCGGCTTAGACTTAAATATTTTCTTATTTGCCAAAATGCTTAAGCTGAGATTTTAGCATTCGTTAATACGCAAGCCTGTACTCCAAATACTTTGATGCGGTCTTTTACAAACCTCTTGCTTTGGTCTATTTTACCATGCTTTTGGAAACCAAACACATTGGCCTCATATTACCAAGCTATCGGCAATTTCGAGCGAGACCGATTCCAAACAATTCTGGCTTTATCTATTGAACTTCTAGCTAATCTCCCACTCAGTCCCATCCCACCCACCTCATTGGCTTAACCCTCTACGTCAACCCTGCGTTGAAATATAAGCAACAGTTTTATATTCTCTTTTCCTTTCGACTAATTATAGAAAAGACGGATGGGATGCTACATTGGTAGATACAAAAGCGAGCTGGATAGACGAGGTCTGCAGTAGTTTCATTACCCTTTGTATCTTTGAGGTATACTTTTTCACCTGCGAGAATCATCAGCCACAGCCTGTTTTCTCATAATAATTGGTATAAAAAAGCGTAAATTGCTATTTTATTACGTACTTATGCTTTTTGTGACCTATTGAATTTACACTCTTTGTGAACCAAAGAAGAAAGCTTGATTCAAAACATTTTATTTCTACGTCAATACATCGTTTAACCCTGCCTTAAAAATGAATTCAAGACCCAAACTTCATATGAGCATTTTTAAGGAGACAAATTAAAATATAGTATATCGATTTTGACTACCTATTTATTGCACAACTACGTACCCCCACCCCCTCCATTGTGGTTTTTATGTGCACTTTGATACAATCTTGGTAATGGAAATTTGTGCATCATTTTTTGTGTTTACGGTAGACTTAATATTGTGCAACAATCGATTGTTGTATTGTGCTCGTTAAGATAAGCCATCTGTCTACTAATTCCATTTGAGCAGTAAAATCATATTTTGTTCGCCTAGCCAGTGTTATGCACGCGGGTATTTTTTGTATACACTACAGAGTACTTGGATCACCCACCTATCGATATCAAATCAAAAGTAAGCACAATCACCCTGTGTGTCATTTCTTTGTCCATTTGTTATAGCAATTGACGTTGATTTATTTCCCACCAACGCTAATACTCGTTTATAGGTCAATTTCGACTGCAAATTGCATAGACCTGATATGCCATAGAGTCAAAGTTCAGGAGATCGGCGTCTATCTTGTTTGTTTTATTGATTAGATCTAACAAATTGCATCGACCCAAATCTGCCTAAGCAATATGCGACAGCAGATCCGGGTCAGCGCAGTTTGCAGTTGCATCCGATTTGTACACACGTATAGATGATATTACTAATTCTACGTCAATTTTCTGTGCCGTTAGATCAATAATAAATATACTAAAACTTCAGTAATTTATTAGATGTAGCACTCAAATTCCTGGCATCACATATATGACTCGTATATTACAAGTACAAACATCATCCTGTCTATTTTCTCCACAAACTCGAAACAACCGATGACTCGAATCAAACGTTTGGGGGCCAGTTTCGGTATATAAATGATCTACATTAGTATTAAGTGGACGTGAACTTTGCTGGCATCTTAAATTTCAGTTGAAGGTGTCGATTAATAATAACGAAAGCATGTGCAGCCTAGGATTTAGCCCGAAAAAAGCCGTTGACTGTAATGACTTATGTCCATAGATGTAGTAACTAGTAAAGTGTGACAGACTCTCTCAAGTACCCTCAGAAATAAAGCCCGCTACATGAATTATCTCTCACAGGAAAAAGCGGTGTAATTTATTGTCTCGATCCACGATGGGAGCTAATCAGATAATGACCGTTTTTTTATTTTCAAATGCCATTAATTTTAAATGTATCGACTGTGTCACTATCTGCTAAACCCACTTACTGCTTGATCATCTAATTCTCCCCGACAGCCGTAGCTTCACCGTGGCCAACTTAAAAATGGCAGTTGTGTTTCGTCTTTTTTATGAGGGCGGGAGGGTTGGGGTGTATATGGGAGTGGGTTAAGTTTTATTTGGGCTGTCCATTTGAAGTTACTATCTAAATTATTTCAAATTATGTAATAAATATATGTGCTTCCTACTAAATAAAGTTATGAAGCCTTGAAATTTAATGTTTTATAGCGGTATTTTTACAAGGGCTCTTGATGGAGTTCACATCAGTTATTTAAGGTAACCGTTACCAAGTTACGCTCAATATAGAAAAGCCTCGTCATAACACGCTGTATAACGAACCGTGACAGCAACGATAGTTTATGAACTATTCTTACAAGTACAGAATAATTTACGTATATGTTTTCATTTAAGTCTCATATATTTCGTGATGAGATGATTTTCGATCATATCACTAGAAACTTACAGCATATGACAATGTTTGTGGTAAAGATGCTCAAATTGTCTAAAAGATGTGTATCACAAACGTTAGGTCCTCATGATCTGAAAAGAGCAAATTTGAACTCCACATCTGCCAGAACGACCTTATTTCTGGTAATGTAGATCATCTGTTATTTATTGATAGAATTCTTTAGTATTATTTCAGCCTCCCCCATCGCAATTCAAGAACAATAAAGGCCAATTTATCTCTCGAGTAATCAGATTTCATTTAGCTAGATTGTTTGCGAGACCGTTATATTGCTCCAATTAAATTATACTGTGTAGCGTTCTAATTGTAATTACACATCCTAATTCGCTAATTTACTTTTATCATCTCGTTCGACACAAAATTTCAAATAAATTTGGCATAGTAGAAGTTGTTTTTATTTAAGATCAATGTACAGCTTTTCTTTGCAATCTTAGTACATAATATTCTATACAATGGCCACTCGACGGAACGATTAGGATATATATATATATATATATATATATATATATATATATGTATGTATATATATATATGGTTATAAATATGTATTTATTTGTTGAATTAAGATTGTTTGCCTTCGTCGCTATTTTGTATTGTCAGTAATCAAAACAAACCATTAGCTTGTTTCATTCCAACTGATCAGGTTCATTGGATGCGTTTCCTTTTGCTTGTACAGTAAACATTGAATTTTTGATGTTGATGCTTTTAACTTTTAAAACTATATTTTACAACATCTCTAATGTTCAACAAACTTCCAAATATTCTATCAAATACATATTTTTTATTACTGATAGCCTGTTTGGTTATTTGACTCTTTACAAGTGATAATTTCAAATGATATCAGAAGTCTTACAGTTTCGTCAGGAAATCTTGGTTAAACATAAGAGGTTTCAGCCCTTTATTTTAATATTAGAAATCTAATAGCAATTACTCACCGAGAGATTCTATCTTAAAACTGTAAATGTTCCGATTGTTGCTATTGACGACTGGCACACAGTATTGTAATTCACTGCTGTGCTGGACGGAAGTTTGACAGGTGTTTCTTCAATTTTTCAATTAATTCGGATCTACGATGATAGTGCTTTAATAACCCGTAGAAGTCTATGTTAAGTTATGTTTAAGAGTCGAGGAAGTATAGTCATATGATCAAATTCTTAAAAAGGGTAATTCTATTTTATGTCTCAAATTCTCTTGAACTAATTTACTCAATGCACTGAAGGTTATAACCAACACTGATGCCTCATTCAGATCAGTGACAAAAAGTGCCAATAACGAGTCGAAGCATTTGAGAATATTAGATACGTCCGATATATGACACAAGTGTGTCGAGGTAGAGCATTACGAGCTACTAGCTTGCAATAATGAAAACACCTGGCTGGAAGTACGGATGAAAGGCATAAGCCTTATACTCTGGCACTTGATTTGTCAATTAGAGCGATATGTGAGCGTGTTGTTTATATTTTTACTCGTCGCTCAGTCACTTGTAAGAAGGTATAGCTTTGTGAAACTTTAATTATGTCATGCTGATTTAGGAATTCAATATATGGAAGCAATCCAAAAGCATAAAAGTTAGTGTTAGTGGGGGTTGTCTAGTCTTTTTCTGTTCATGTTTATAAGAGTATGTGCAAGAGAGAGAGAGAGAGAGAGAGAGAGAGAGAGAGAGAGAGAGAGAGAGAGAGAGAGAGAGAGAGAGAGAGAGAGAGAGAGAGAGAGAGAGAGAGAGAGAGTGAGAGAGAGAGAGAGAGAGAGAGAGAGAGAGAGAGGTGAAAATTTCATGTATCCAATCCAAACTTATATCATGAAAAGGATTAGCGATACCATGGTGTACTTTGATATAACTAAACTTTGTTTCTCTGATTTTATATATATATATATATATATATATATATATATATATATATATATATATATATATATATATATATATATATATATATATATATATATATATCCAAACTTCTTTATATCCACAGATGAGTTCTGATTAACTAATTAAGTGCATCCAAAACATAAAATGCAGAACGGAAAAGTTTGGGATACGTATGGGATACTTATTAAAGAAAGCTAAGTTAATGTATACGTCCGGCCTACTCTGGTCTAATTGCTGCTCCAATCATAGGTCTAAATACTGATCTAATCTGAAGTGTAAATGCTGGCCCACTCTTAAGTCTAAGTGTTGGCCCACTCAGAAGTCTAAATGCTGGCTAGCTTTAAGGTCTAAACGATGGTCCACTCTGAAGTATAAATGCTGGCCTACTCTTAAGTGTAAGTGCTGGCCCACTCTGAAGTCTAAATACTGGCTTACTCTGAGGCTGTAGGCTAGCCTACTCTGAGGTATAAATGCTGGTCTACTCTAAAGTCTAAATGCCGGTCTAAAGGATGATCCAATCTGAAGTCGTAATTTTGCTTTTCTTCCACTTTACATTCTTACTCGGGAAAACTTCATGGGTGCAATAGAAAGTGTCCAGGATGTAGTATTTAAAGGAATATAACTAATTTTCCTTGTCAATGAAATGGTCAAGCAGTTGTAGGAACATATCCTCTATTAAATAAACACTAGATAATTTATAGGAATTCTTACGTCAGAGTGTACTGTATTTTGTATGCGAAACACTAACAACTCATCTCAGAAAGCATATTGTGCGTGAATAACAATCAAGCTAGTTGGAATTCTTACAGAATATATGTTGGGGTACCTGACTTTGTTAGACTATCGTACGCTCAGATCGTCTTTGCACGTTGACTACATATTCTTTCAACAATAGTCCAGAGAAAACAATGGATAATATGTTAATTTGAATATATGACCACAAGGTTTTAAAAAGACACTGCTACTCTGTTGATTATATAAGAACAGTGATGTCATAGCCATTCGTCAAACTAAATTCTCAATGTGATAAACTTAATTTCAACAACGCTTCTAGTTATGGAAAACTTCAAACTATTGAAAACATATAACGTTTCGACAAAGTATTTGGAAAAATAAAATAAAAATCAGACTGCATGTATTTTCGTTGTATTTATCTGTTTATGAATTTACAGTCATTAACTGTTTACACTATTGTACCGATACATAGGATCACAACAGGTTCAAAGATGCTTGCATGATATGTTCCTCTCATCACTTGACATACAATGAACACTATTTATAATGTAATACAAACTCTTTAAAACTGTACCTTGTGTCAATAATACTTTGATTTAATTTAATGCGGGTCTCAAAAAATAGTCATAATATTGAGTGAGAATATGAAAATTTTAATAATAACTAATGAGCTATGAATACAGACGTTTGACAATCTTGGCGTCATATTCCAAATGTTTGTCATATTTATTAATCTTTTACTAGAGGTGTATCCTGTCATTATTAGTGTCATAATATAATAAGCAAATTAAACAAGCGATGGCTGTCAACACTGAAATAAAATTTTTACGTTGTTATTCATTTCAGCAATAATTCACATGATGGGAATATCGTCCTTGTAAATAAATATGACTTACTTCCTGCATATTTAAGAAAAAATATTATAAAACAAATGTAATACCTGGTCTGCGTCTTGCTGTTTTAAGTTCAGTTTTAGGCTTTTCTTGAAAAGAGAGAGAGAGAGAGAGAGAGAGAGAGAGAGAGAGAGAGAGAGAGAGAGAGAGAGAGAGAGAGAGAGAGAGAGAGAGAGAGAGAGAGAGAGAGAGAGAGAGAGAGATTATATCGCTAAAAAGTATATAATATATTGTGTTACAGTATTACATCTCAATAATGTTAGTTATACCCCATGAACTAGTGATAAGATTGATCTATATGCATAGATTTTACACGATTACATGTAAATTGATATCACAATATTGCATGCATACAAATGTTTAAGGGTTATTGGACAGTAATTTAGTATGTTCAATGCGTATGTCGAAGACGGGTTTTGAATCATATGTGATATATCAAAGATTTACTTCCCCAGTAGATCAATAAGGTTAGTACACCAGCTATTCATCAGAGACAAAACCCTCTCTTGCACAATACCCCCAATGTAAACTCAAAGGAGGACATGCAAAGGAAAATTTATTGAGCAAGACATACAATTTAGCTGAAAGGGAATGTCGGCAAGACCATCACATGTATACAGTCAGCTAATTGTAATGGTAACTACATGTACTTCTAGTTTAAAAATACATTTTTTTTCTTATCTACCCAGTAAGACAAAAAACTAAAAATTATTGTGCGATTGCATTGTGTATGTTCTCTTATTTTGGATAAATATCACTCTTATCAGTAAAGTCATTTAGAAAATTATTCGAATAAAATTTGATCGAAAGCAGGAAAAAACTAGTTTGTAATCCATATGTACCCGAACGATTCTTAATACCTAGTCAGTTATCAAAACAAATAAGATATATAGAATCAGCTGCCAGAAAAAAAATCCATTTAGTTTAGTGCATAACAACAATGGCTGGTTGGTTGGTTAGTTGGTTGTTCGGTTGGTTTGGCTTGTAATTGCATCCTGAGACATCTTTGTCTATATTATTACCCCTGATATTGAAACTATTGGGAGCAAAGTGATTTTTCCAAATATAGACGCCATCAGCTGACATTGACTGGCCTGGGATTCATCGAACCCGTGCCTTTCGATAAACGAGCCAGACCTTTAAATTGTTTTAAATTTTTCGGGATGGGGATGGGGGCGTGGAAATTGATCTGTGTTTGAGTGATGCTCTTCAATTACTCGGGTCAGTATTGTTTGGATAGAGAACGTTAGGACAATCCGTCTAGAAGTCCAAAAGAGGAGACAGACGTTTGAACGCGCTCTTCAATCGAGTATGTGCATAGGTAATCTAGAGGATAAATAGAATTGATATAGACTTAGAACGTGCTCTTAAATCAAGTATGTACTTATGTAATATACCGACTTGTGCTCAAGTTATTAAAGTAAATCTGTGTAATGCCATTCTATATAAATCAATATATCTCATTTTTTACTGCAAATCATATATTCTGCGATATTCTTCAACGTGTGTTAATAACGATAATTATGATCAATGGAAAGTCATACTCGTTGCGTAATTAGAAACGTGCTTGAATTTAGCATGTTTGCTGTCATTTTTAAAAGTCGTTTTATTCAACAAAACCCACCAGGTTGTAAATGCCCAGCAGTAGGGATTTACTGATATAAGGGTTTTAGTTACTCTCTAATATTACAGGCACACATATAACTAATTCAAGGCTATGACGAAATTATGAATAGATTTTCCATCAAGTCTGGCGATTTTATTCAGCTCAAATAACATATTTATTACGTCCTAATTAAGTTTCTTAAAACGTTTACAGTTTGAGAAGTATGCGACGCTTTAATAAAGCCCCATTTTACATTTCCATATCATTAGCAGCAACACGCAAAAGGAAAACTGATTAAAGTGTGGAAAAAGCACAGATGCGTCAATGTCTTTAAAGTGGAGTTAAAGGGCGTGGTCCTGCATGAATGGTATAAGTTTGTGACTAATGACACAAAGTTTCAGGGTCAAGTGTTTAAGGTTTTTTAGAAGACAGAGCTGCACATGAATGAGATTATCAATTAAAAGAGCCCGTTGTTTAAGACATAATATACATTCTTCACAGAAATCAAGAAATCTTATATGGAACACTGTTCATCAAAACCTTTGATCCTGAAGCGATAGTTTATCGAAATCATGAGACTGTTTCATTATATATAGGCAAAATCACACGAGCTCTATAAATAACTTCAGTTGGTGCACAATACTGTTTGATTTTTTTTGGGCCCCAAATTATATATATGCCCTTTTTAACATATGGAAATTTAAACCCTTAATTCTTTTTTTTACCCCCTTCGTCAAATTTTAAAATCAAACTTTTACCCACTAAAAACGAAAAACCCTAAAAACAAAATTTTTTTTGCTTTTTTATTCAAAAATTTGTTTGGGGGTGTACAAAAAGGGGTAAGATAGAAAAACATGATAGTTTTATTCTGTTTGCGAATTTTTATTATAAGGTTCCGCAAATAAAAAACCCGGGAAAATGGTTTCCCCCCCAAACCTTAAAATTTTTTAGGGCCCTTTTTCAAAACTCATAAAAAATAAAGGGAAAAATTTCCAAAAGGGTTGCTGTATAGCCGTCCCCACCCGCCCCCCAAAAAAGGGAAAATTTTAAAATTTTATTTTTGGGAATAAAGCTGCTTGAATGACAACCTTCAAAACCTTCAAAAATCGTGTAAAAAACCCCCTGGGTATTTCTTTTACAAACCTATCTAAAAAAAGCACCCATTTTATTAAAAAACTGGCAAAAACTGCCCAACCTTTAATACCCCTTGGAAGGGTTTTTAGGGTTGGCTGTTTTTGGCCCTTCGTTTTACCCCTCCAGTAGAAAGATTTGTGTTAAAAAGCCACGCAGGGGGTCTTTTTGTAAAAACCATGCAGGGGGGCCTTTTGTAAAAAATCACCAGTGCCCTTGAAAATATCATGCAGGGGCAATCATACGGGGTGCCGCTGTAATAAAAATCCCGTGCCCGTTTTAATCCCACACGCGGTTTAAAAAATTTTTTAAAAATCCCAGAGGCCGTTTTAAAAAAAAAAAACCCCAAAAAAAAAAAAAAAAAAAAAAAAATTTTTAAAAAAAAATACCATGGAAAGGGTGCCTTTAATTAAAATTTTTTAAATTTCATTGCCTTGTAATAAATGCAGTCCGTTAATACCATCCCAGGGGTTAAAACATGCAGTGCCTTGAAATTAAAAAAGCATGCCTTATAAAACAATGCTTTTTCCTTTTTAAAATACCTTTCATTTCCTTTGAAAAAATTTGGCATGTTATCTTTGCCGTTGTTAATAAACCATTAAAAGGCCAATTGGAAATAAAACTTTGCAGTTGCCTCCCGTTGCAATTATGCCTTTTTTGCAGTGGGGTTTCGAAGGGTTAAATTTGGCCCTTTTTGCAGTGCCGTTGCAAAACCAAAAAAAAAAAAAAGCCATTGAATTCAGTAAAAAAGTATTTTTTGCAATTCATTTATTAAAGGGAATTTGAAATTGCCTTGTAAAAATACCTTTAAGGTTAGGTTTTTTGGTTTTATTTTTTTTGTTTTTTTTGGCTTGTTAAAAAAGGCCGGAAGGGGCTTGGAAAAAATTTTCCCAAGGAAAGGGTTTGCCCTATTTTTAACCCCCGGGAAATTTTTTCCTTTTTTTCCCTTGTGCCAAATAAAAAAGTCCCAAAACGGGATTGGCCAATCCTTTGGCTCCCCTTTCGCATTCCTAATTTTTGAAGTATGACTCAAAAGGTCTTTTTTTTTAAAATAAAATAAAATCTTTCCCCTTTTTTAAAATATTTTTTTTCTTTCACAACTTTCCTAACCTATCTCTCCCCCCTCGTTGGTTTTTCCCAAATAAATTGGTACAACAATTTTTCCCCGGCCATTTTAAACCTTTTTAAAAGGGCAATCTTCCCCAAAAAGTGGGGAAAACCCCAAAAATTCCAAGATTTTTCCCAAAAAAACCCCTTTTTTTTGAAGAACTTTCCTTTGGAGAAAAAGGGTGGTCCCTTTTTTAAAATTTTAAAATTTCCCCGGGGAAATTTTTGAAGAAAAATTTTTGTGAAGCCCCCCCTTTGGGGGAAAAATCAAGTTCAATTTTCAACCCTTTTCCCCCGAAAAAACCAAAAAATCCCCCCAAAAAGGGCCAAAAAGATTGAATTTTGGGCCGGGGGTGTTGCCCAAAAAATTGTGGGAAATTTTTGGCCCTTGGGTTTAAAAAAAGAAAAACCCCCGATGTTTGTTACAAAAAGATTTTTTTTAAGGTAAAATTAAACAAAAAAGACAAAGGAATAAATTGAAAAAAAAAGCCGTTTAATTAAAAATTTTTTTTAAAAATTTGAACCCTTTTTAACAAAAGGGTCCAATTCCTGGGCATTCCAAGAAAGAGTGTTTTTAAGCAAAAAGGCCCGGGTTCAAACCACAGGGGGGAAACAAAAAAAAACAAAAACAAAAAACCCCAAGGAAAACCCCCACCCCAAAACCCCAAAACCCAAATTTCCCCCCCCAAACCACCCCAAAACCCCCCTTTTTGGGGCAAACGGATTTAACAAAGAAAACCGGGCTTGTTAAATGATCTCCCTCTTTTTTTTCCGGACACTTTTTTAAGGGAGATTTGATGAAACGCCCCGGCGCCAATTTCCGGGAAATTCCGGTTTTAATTTTGCGAAACCATCCGAAAAAAGAGGGATTGTTTTGTGAAAGTTAGAGGGGGAAGGGGGGGGAACCACCCACCTGCAACATCCCAGTTTGTATTTTGGGGAATGGAAAATGCGGGGAAAGGGTTTTTCCCTGGTTTTTCCCTGGGGCCAAATCAAAAAAGGGTTTTCCCTTTTTTAGGCTGAGGGCCAAGCCCCCGGCATACAAAAGAAAAGCACCAAAGAAAAAGGGGAAAGCGGTTTTTTTCCCACCCCCAAAAAGAAGGTTTTGGGAGTTTCCAAGTTTTACCCCAATTTTTGGGGTTTTTGGAATATAAACCCCAAGGAAAATCACCTGCAAAGGGAAAAGAAGGGGGGCCGGTCCCAAATTTGGTTTTTGGCTTTTCCCAAAATTTTTTCACTTTGCCTTAAGGGGGATTTCCTTCGTGGGGGTGAAAGCCAAGGAAAAAGGCAAAACCCCCCAGTTCCAAAGGCCGTCCCTTGAACCCGTGGGGCAGGTAGTTTTCCCTTCTTTTGGGGAGGGCCCAAAGGGCATCCCTTTCGGGACACGAAAAAAGAGCCAAAGACGGGGGGGCCAAGGAAAAAAACAGCCTTGTTTAAACCTTTCCCCCTGTGGATATTAAAAATGGTTTCCCGGGACTTTTGGGCCAAAACAACTCACTGTGTTTTTTCCCTTTTGTCTTCAGGGAAAAGGAAACTGGACCATGCTTAAAATTCCCTTGGAAAAAGCCCCAAATCTTTCGTCCCGGGGATTTTAAAGGGGGTCCGTCTTTTGCTGACCAGATCAATGCTTTGGGGAGGCCCTTTTAAAAAAGGCCAGGAAGGGGGTTTTCCGGGTTTTTTTCCCCCCGGGGCGATTTCACCTGTAGTTGCCTGATGGGAAGATCATTTCGATTGGGGACCCCCCACTCCCGGAAAACCCCACACTGAGAACCTCGGAAAAATACTCTGTGGGCAAGCGCCCTGCATCTGTACGGGAAAAGGGCCTAGCGAAGACTTTACCCCTTTTTCCCCCCTGGGAAAAAGGATATGCCCCTGTATTTTTCCCAGCCCTTTCCCTTCACCCTTGTTCTTACCGGGTTTAAAGAGGGTTGGTTCTCTCATGCCCCTGAGGGCCCCTGCACATTAAATCCCAGCACGGGGAAAGAGAAGTCAAAAAGGTGGTAAACCAGCACCCCGGGGCCCCCCAACCATTTAAAAGGGAATTTCTGCTGGAAAGGCCAAATCCCCCTTTTTTCCTTTTTGGTTTACCCTGTGGTCATTTTTCCAAAAAGCAATCTTTATTTTGTCTAAAGGGGTTTTCCCTCCTTTCCAAAGTTTGGTCAAAAAAAAGGGGAAGGTTTTCCCCAAATTGGCTTTGGGGGGGAAATTTTTGGTAAATTTATTCTCTCTGGAATACAGTTCGGAGTAGTACTCCACCCAGCGCTCCATTTGTTTGTTCTTGTCATGAATGATATCTCCTGCAGAAGACTTCAGTGGAGCTATCACTTTCTTCGTTGGATCCATTGCTTTCTTTATGCCATTATACATGTCTCTGATGTTTCCATTGTCTACTTATGACTGGATGCTCTGACAGAGTAGAAGCCAGTATTCATTAGCGCATTGCCGTGCTAACCTCTGCACTTTGCTTCTGGTAGACCTATATGCATGTAGTGTCCTCATGCAGGGAGAACTCTTGAATTCCAGGTGGGCACTGCAATGCTCTTCTATTGCTGGCACGAGTGTGGCGGAATTGGCGTCAAACCAGTCATTGTTCTTTGTCTGCTTCTTACCAAAGATTCTTGTGGCTGCACTATACACAGTATCTCTGATGTTGTCCCATCTCTCTTTGGCACTGCCGTAGGGAGGTTCTGAACTGAACGCCTTGGAGAGGGCGTAAGTGAATTCTTCAGCCTTGTCTGGATATGACGTCTTGCTCACATCAATGTGTGGTTTACCCACTTGCCTAGAGTGGTGGATCTTCTTTGGTTAAAGCTTAAATTTACAGCAGACTAGAGAGTGATCGGTGTCGCAGTCAGCGCTGTGGAATGTACGAGTAAGCTGCACACCCTTCATGGCTGAACATCTTGTGATCAAGTCCAGCTGATGCCAGTGTTTGGATCGGGGATGCCTCCAAGACACCTTGTGCTGTGGGTTTGTCTGAAAAAATGAATTGGTGATGCTGAGGTTGTGGAACGAGCACATTTCTAGTAGACGTTGCCCGTTTTCATTCATCTTCCCAATGCCAAACTTGCCGAGACACAAAGGCCAGGAATCGTGATCGGCACCCACCCTAGCGTTGAAGTCGCCCAGTAATATCAAGTTCTCTTCCTTCGGAATATTGTCGATGAGCAAGTCGAGCTCGTTGTAAAACGCATCCTTGGTATCTGTGGTGGTACTGAGTGTGGGAGCATAAACACTGATGAGATTAACTAGCCCGATTGTGGTGTGGAGGAGAAGAGATAGCAGTCTTTCGTTTCCTTGTTGGCAGGGTTCTATCATAGCCAGCAGATAGTTTCTGACAGCAAAACCAACACCATACTCCCTAACTTCATCTGAGCTCTTTCCTTGCCAGAAGAACGTGTAGTTCTTTTCTCTAAGGGACCCAGAATCTGGTAGCCGTGGCTCTTGAAGTGAGGCGATATCGACATGGAGTCTTGCGAGTTCGTCGTTGATGACTTTAGTCTTTCGAACATCACTGATTGCCTGGAGATCATCTGAAAGCCCCGTCAGCATAGTCCGGACATTCCAGGTACCTAGTTTTAGGATTGTTGATTTCCTTGTTTTTCGTTTGTTTTTTCTTGGTGCTGTAGTTGCAGCCCGCTTGTCAGGTACTCACCGCTTGTCAGGCAGTGCCGTTGCATTATCATGCAATGCCGTTATTATACAATACAGTGCCGTTGTAATACCATGCATTGCCGTTGCAATACCATGCCGTTATAATACCATGCAGTGCCGTCGCATTATCATGCAATGCCGTTATCATACCATGCAGTGTCGTTGTAATACCATTCAATGTCATTGTAATATCATGCAGTGCCGTTGCAATGCCATGCAGTGCCGTGGCATTATCATGCAATGCAGTTATTTTAGAATGCAGTGCCGTTGTAATACCATGCAGTACCGTTGCAATACCATGCAGTGCCGTTATACTATGCAGTGCCGTTGCATTATCATGCAATGCCGTTATAATACAATGCAGTGCCGTTGTAATACCATGCAGTGCCATTGCAATACCATGCAGTGCCCTTATACTTTGCAGTGCTGTTGCATATCATGCATTGCCGTTATAATACAATGCAATGCTTTTGTAATACCATGCAGTGCAGTTGTAATACCATGCAATACCGTTGCAATACCATGCAGTGCCGTTATAATACCATGCAGTGCCGTCGCATTATCATGCAATGCCGTTATCATACCATGCAGTGCCGTTATACTATGCAGTGCCGTTGCATTATCATGCAATGCTGTTATAATGCAATGCAGTACAGTTGTAATACTATGCAATCAACAAAGCATTATTATGTTATTTTAAGTAATACACATTATGAGGTGTGACAAGTCTAATCTGATTTACTTGTAACCTTTGGTAAAGACATCATTCTCTGTACAGTGCACGCGTCTTTTTGGATTTATTTAATACTTTTTGGTGTTGCTTGGGGTGGGGGTGGTCACAAAAGAGAACATGTTGACAATAAAGGACCGTTTTCTTGTGTTTAGTATTGTGTTCTAGGAAAAACCACACTTATCGTCCGCAATGGAAAGGTTGACTAGACAATATATGATTTCACAACATCCGTGCAATGCATTTAAACCATGTATGTATTTGTTCTGACAAATTGCTGTCCTATTAAATAAAACCGTCTCATATATCGGTCGATTGGATTACCTTCGTACTTGCACTGTAGCTCACATTTCATTTCAAGACATTACCTGATACTTTTGATATTGTATGTCATTCTGGGGTTGAAAAAATGGTCGTCATTTCTATTTAAAAATATCGAAATCTTTACAAACACAGAACAGGGTGTATCCTTGTAGAAAATAGTTTTATGATGCTGTTACTACTACTACTACTACTACTACTACTACTACTACTACTACTACTGTTTGTTATGTATACATAAACTCTAGATACAATTAGAAGTTTGCAACAAGTATGTTGGTACCGGTGTTATCTTTCATTATTTGACGCAGTTTTATAAAGCATGAACGATTGAACACTAACAAAGTTGGCCGTAAAAGCAACGCAAAATGTACCCAAATTTGATGTTTCTGCAATGTATATCTGATTTTTTTGATATTGTATGTCATTCCTGGCATGAAAAATGGTCGTCATTTCTATTTAAAAAATATTGAAATCTTTACAAACACAGAACAGGGTGTATCCTTGTAGGAAATAGTTTTATAATGCTGTTACTACTACTACTACTACTACTACTACTACTACTACTACTACTACTACTACTACTACTGATTGTTATGTATACATAAACTCTAGATACAATTAGAAGTTTGTAACAAGTATGTTGGTACCGGTGTTGTCTTTCATTATTTGACGCAGTTTTATAAAGCATGAACGATTGAACACTAACAACGTTGGCCGTAAAAGCAACGCAAAATGTACCCAAATTTGATGTTTCTGCAATGTATATCTGATTTTTTTGATATTGTATGTCATTCCTGGCATGAAAAATGGTCGTCATTTCTATTTAAAAATGTTGAAATCTTTACAAAAAACAAAAAACAGGGGGTATCTTTGTAGGAAAAAGTTTTATGATGCTTAGATCGCAAGAATCGCGATCTGTTTGCGGAATTAGTGTTGGAGAAAACCTCGGATCGCAATATTGCTAGGATTAGATTAAGTCGGTCTCTTACCTGGTATAAAAGTCAATCAAACTCAGTCGAAATTATGAAAGAAGACCGTATATGTATGGTATAAATTATAGATAGAGGACCGTATTTGTGTTAGGTAGAAATAATGAACGAAGACTGTATATGTGTTAGGCAGAAATTATGAAAGATGACGTATATGTGTTAGGTAAAAATTATGAGCGAACACCGTCTATGTGCTAGGTAGAAATTATAGAAAGAAGATCGTTTATGTGTTAGGTAGAAATTAAACAAAGAAGATCGTATATGTGTTTGGAAGAAATTGTAGAAAGAAGACCGTACGTTTGTTAGATTTAGTCTCAAAATCAATCCATACAGTATTTGTTCGCTTCTAAGAACGATCCAACGTCAAGTATAATAAACCCAGACCCAGATATAATTAGCCAACAGTTCCGAGTCTATGCAGTTTACTAGGAGAAATAATTAGAACAACGAAAATAGAAACTGGTTTTCACGGCGCATTGTGATACGACAAAGCAGGGATTATGTTGTTAGCAACTGGACTAGATTTATATGTTAGTGCATACGGTTTTTGTGTTTTCTGTATGTGGAATCATGATCCAACAAGTCGTAGTCGTAATTTGGACAAAATCGTCCCACACAAAATGTTGCTGGCGCTCATCTTAATTTCCTCTTTAGTAGGTATTTGAGTTCTGTAGTTATAAATGTAGATGATAAGAAATAGCTGCGTATAAAATAGCTGCGTATAAATACATACAAGGCAGACAAACCAACATGTATCGTGAATCCTTTCATTTTTATGATAGTCGATATATTGCTTTATCGTTTGCTATTGTCTTGCATGTATTTTTGCTGGATTACACCGGAAACTATTTTTTTTTTAAATAACATTGTACAGAAAAATGACAATCATATAAAATGCATCCGTTTCGTAGCTAGTGATTCATATGTTTTTTTGTAAAATAAATAAATTCATAAAAGATTCGCACGCGCGCTGTAAAATGGGCACGCTAATTTACTAGTGCGTCGACTTTCATTTTAAGAGTTCACTGAGAATACCATTGTTCTCTTACAATTAAATATAGCCTTAGTTTACTCTGCCATAAATATCACTTCTAATGTACCAATTTAACTTTCTAATTTGCACCATATCACAGTTGTGTTGAAAGTAAATCAAGCCTTAGCTTATTGTAATTTTCTCTGATTTAAGATAAATAGGATGTTTCTCTATTCTGGAACATGTTAAGTGTTGGAGAAAAAGATACTGCATGCCATAGGTGACATTTTAAGTGTTGGAGAAAAATAGACTCCATGCCATAGTTTACATTTTAAGTGTTGGAGAAAAATAGACTCCATGACATAGACGACATTTTAAGGCGTTGATGTAAAAAGAGACTCCATTCCATAGATGACATTTTAAGTGTTGGAGAAAAAGAGACTCGATGCTATAGTTTACGTTTTAAGTGTTAGAGAAAAAGGGACTCCATGCCATAGATAACATTTTAAATGTTGGAGAAAAAGAGACTCCATGACATAGACGACATTTTAAGGCGTTGATGTAAAGAGACTCCATGCCATAGATGACATTTTAAGTGTTGGAGAAAAAGAGACTCCATGTCATAGATAACATTTAAAGTGTTGAAGAGAAAGATACTCCATGCCATAAATGACATTTGTTTTAAGCAGCTAGACAAAAACGTTGATTGTGCGAATGTATAAATTTTGTGTATCGATGATTAGTTATGTAATATTTATTACAACTCATCTCCAAACAATCGAGCCATCTAGACAACTCAAACAACTTAAGGTAAACTGAATATCAACTATACTTCAATGAAGACTAGCAGGGGGGTATTTAGGCAGATTGTGTGAACAATATCATGTTTATATGGGATTCGCAATAGTCTTAAAATAATTTTGTATGGGCAGATAGATATACGTACAGGGCAACGATTTAATTATTTAGTGCGCCATGTGATTTCATGTATGATTTAGATTGTGGCGTTACTGAATTCCGTAAGAAAACATTTAGTTAAACACTAGTCTACTTCTGAGTGAAGAGTCATTGTTTGTCAAATTAACCTTGCTCTATACTTCTTATCATCTCATTTCTCCATCCTCGTTAGCTCACTCTTTATTAGGTTTTGAGGTCGTATTTCGTAATATATGGGTTAAGGTGTAAATTTATTGTTTGGAAAAGCTTATAGATAAGTCTTAAAAATGTGACAAAAACACGATGCAAGTGTAAAATGAGAGTTTCGTGGGTATGGTAATGTGTGGATCACAGGAAAATTATTTGTAGTATTGTATTTGTCATTATGATGTCCTTGGAAATAGGGGAGACAATGGACTTTAAGCCACACCCTCGTAACTGTTAGATTCACTTGGCATTGAGACCGTTGCATGTAACATCAGCTAAGTTCCGTATTTACTACAAATTGATATGAATAATTAGATAAATAGAAAAACGTACATCACAAATATATTTTTATTATAATAACTGCAAACATAGCAATGCTAAAACGATATAAAACAAACATTCTGGATATTACATGATTCCCATAGCAAACATCACCTTACCTAAAAAAGGCTAAATGTGTAAGCCAATAAAATGGGTATCTGTATACAATTGGTCACATTTTAGTTGTATTTTGAATTGAAATGGCTTTCTCAGAAGTGGAACTTCAGTTTGAGATACGCCAGCATACCAAATATTTGCCGATACTTCCCTTAGATAGGAATGTGTACCCTAACATTATCAGCTCAACAAGTGTTCATCTTAAACTTTGACAACTGTGTGTCTTTCGTATCACCGCAATAAAAACAGATCGATAAAGTAGTGTTTGAACCTTTGTTAACAGCAATTCTACAAGAAAAAGGTAACTAACTGTCGTCTGTGGAGAAAATTATGACATTCATTTATATTTTAGAGTTATATCCGATTAGTCAAGAAGGAATAGACTATTTAAATGTACAATTAGTCCAAGATAAATGACATTTTCCAGCATCAATATAAACTACATGGACAAAACTTTCCGTATTGCGCCAAAAGACGTATTTTCAGGAAATCCAGTTCCTCTGAACGTGTAACTTTCAAAAGAATAAAAAAGAAAATGCGCCAAAGTAATGTTAAAATATCCCACCTTCATAAAAAACAATTATGTTGCGATAGATTAACAACGGAGAATAAAACACAAAAAGATTAAAATCTTAAAATACAATTTACTAAGTTAGAGTTCATCTAAATGTGAGATTGAGACATTCCTACTCTTTTTTTTTACCTGTGGCATATTTCTATTAAGCAGTCCAGGCAGCAGCCCAAGACAGTAAAATTCAAAAGGCGGCAAATTTTTTTTAAGTATGAAAATTTTGTTTTGTACTTATATAACGTCTGATATTGAGGATTTGTTTGGGGCTACTGGGGATTGTGCGGAAAAGGGGTCATAAAAGCTATATGTTTCAAAAAATGCAATCTTGATGAAACCGATACGATCTTTGTCCCTTCGAATTTATTTACATTTCTGTCAGTAAGACGTTTGCAGGTAATTAGGGCAATTTGTTGGAAGTCATCGAACTGGCTATAAAGCTAATACCTGTTTTATTATTCCCCCTCTCCCAAAGACAATAGGCAACCTATCTTAAGGGCCCCATCAATTTGAAGGGAAATAAATGCCTGTAAAATCCATTGGCAATATGAGAAATAACATATTAATGACGTTTGTAATATATATATATATATATATATATATATATATATATATATATATATATATATATATATATATATATATATATATATATATATATATATATATATATATATATACTCTGGTGACGGTACTGAGGAAATAAGCGAAAAGAGGGTGACTGATTGATCAGACCTGATCGCCACTGTAGTTTGATATCAGTGAATATTTACAAAATCAAAGTTTACCAAAGTACTCATGATAATTGACTTCAACCATTGTCAATATAGCCTTTTTAAGAACAACGGCTTCAAATAGTGTTTTAACTAAGCCCACAGTGACTGAATAAAATCGCTCGACCTAAATAACCCATGTAAACAGAGAAATATAAATAAATGTGTGCTCACTGTAAAATTCCATGGTAAATTAATATATTTTCATTTAAAACCTCTTCGATTGCTCTTTTTACGTGTAGAAAAGTCAAATAGTGGCACAAGAAAGGTACACATGTTGTCCCCGGTTCCCACAAGATGAAAATGCTGCCCCAATAGCAGCATGAAACTTGCATTGTTATATTTGAATGCTAACAAAATGGCTATATCGTACTAAGGAGGTAAACAATGTTGTGTACATATTGTAAAAATGGATTGCAAGATAGATAAAAAGATTTTACGAACTGTTATCCCTGGTTTTAAAAATGCTGCCTATATCCATGCATGCAAACAATGCCATGGTGATATGACTTTATGTTTTCAATATTAGTTTGATAGTCGTGTTCATTTTTATTTCGAGTTGAACCATAACGAATCCTTGAGCCAATCAAGGTAATGTTGGTCTTGAGGGTGTCCAAAAATGGAATCGTGGGATATTTATAAAGGTCTGTTTCAGATAAATAACTTGTATATGTATGAGATGGAATATAGTGTTATATATTGATATACTAATTAGTTATTCATAGAATAGTTCCGTTTTAAATTAAAAGCACGGGCAATCTGAAATATAGGTATACATCAAATGGCCTGTGTCAGTTGTTAAGAATCGAGGAAGGGTCCCAGGAGGCCACGTGGTTTACAACACTTACCTCTATCGATCACGACGGTCTCACCTATTTCCGCGTGGGTTCAGGTCTCGGGCTTGGCCAATATGGTATGGGAGAAAGCTGCCTGTAGTTTCTCGTGTGTTGGCGGTTCTTTTCGGGGTTTTCTCGGGTTCTTCCTCCACCAATTACAATGGCTGCAATGTATAGCCTATATGGCGTTAAACCCAAAACAAAAACAACCAAATCTACGATTGCTAAAAATGGACAAGCTGAAGTGTACAACAGATAATTCATTTCAGTAAGATATATGAGAACTGTAAGCCTCAGCTTTTCTATAGAGCAAAAACATAAATAACAATTAGGACGAACATTAGCTTGGACTTCCATTCGCTCCACATGCATCCGGCATTTCTAAAGGAAATAAATATCAATAATAAATGGAAGAAAAATAGCCTGGAATGCTCTTAGTTTCGAATACATCCGGCTTTTTCTAATGGAAAGGAACGTTAATAGCAAGAGGAACCAACAATAGTTTGGAATGTTGTCAGTTTCAAATGCACAGTCGAAACAAAGTTGTAAAAAACAGCGCAGCATCTGCAAAAGTTTTTCAAAGTTTCTATGGGATATTCCTGGACGAAGGAAGAAAAAGAAATGATTGTTTTTTCTAAGAAGTTGAAAATACAGATCTGTAATATTTATACCGAATCAAATGAGACACGCGCCAGAATATACTTTGAAATTATTAGAACCTTATCATGATGTTGATAGAGACATGGTGCCAAGATATCTTTCTCAATTTGTCATTTTGAACCAGGTTCTTTTGCCAGTCAGTAGTGTTAAATCAGCGATATTTTCAGTGTTATTCACTACAAATTAACCCGTACATTTAACTCATGATGAGTTCCGTCCATTTTATTTTCTCTCATTCATATAACCTTTAAGACTAATAAGAGACGTATATGAACCGAGGGTCCCTCTATCAGCTAGATATATTGAAAGTTTAGATCTGGAAATATTTTGTAGGACATTGTAATTGTATCACCAACGGCGAATGAAGTAACTAACTCCGATAAACTGTCGTTAGATTGGCAGCGCCCTTAGAAATACCAAAATACAGGTAGCGTTGCAAACGAAGATAGATGTAGATTAAAAGGACAAGCGATAAAAGACACAATAAATAGCGTGATAATCTTGGCACTTTTGACCGCGTGTGGTTGCCTTGTCGTAACCAGATGAATTGTTACCGATACAGTTCTGATAAGGACGGGTTGATTGATTCATGTAAAATCAACATACTATATCGCCAAGTGTAAGTATTGGAGCTGTTTCAACATCATTCTCGAATCATTTTATCGTTGTTAAAAGTGACTTTGAAATGTCTTTAGAAATATTAGTTCTAGTTACGTCATTGGAATGATTGGCAATGAAATAGGTTACATTAAATAGGTTAATGAAATACGACTCTGATAACTGACTCGATGAGTGAACCGTCTCGTATATTTTACAGTACTGTGAGGATGCTTATGATGTCGTATAATTAAACCTGCACCTGACTATATCATGTTTCCATTATCATTGTAAAATTATTACCATGAGTGTCCTTATTAGAATCAACGACAGTACTTGTAATATAAAGTAGAAATATGCAGATAAGATTATCTTTTATACTGTGAAATGCGGAAGGGTCTCTCTCTCTCATATATATATATATATATATATATATATATATATATATATATATATATATATATATATATCTGTGTGTATGTGTGTGTGGATTAGATGCAATGTATATATCTGTGTGTGTATGTGTGTGTGTGTGGATTAGATGTAATTCGACATTATTTACAAGTTCCATGCAATTCCATCTTAACCGACATTTCTAGCCTCAAATGATGACAAATGATTCTAAATTCATGTATCAATGCTCATTACCATTTTGAGAAGTTATAAAGTCCCGAGACCGTATTACAAAATTTGTTTCTGCGTCGTTTCTAGCACTTCACTGTAGTCCCAAATGACCATCATCCATTTCCTATGTAAGTCTTCCTCACAAAACTGCATTGCTATAGATACACTACTGGGCATATTTTAGGATTAATACATCTCATTTCGTGCTCACTTGTATGAAATAAGAAAAAAGAGTTTTAATGTGGGAGATAGCATATATGAATAAATCTCGCAGCCTAATGCAACAAGGCTAATCCGTTATACGGGAACCAAATTTATCAAAACATTCCCCAGTATGACAAGTCGTCTGCATAGCAAAATCCAGGTATCGAGAGCAAACAGTCTTCGCTCATTTGTTTCACATAACATCACGAGTCTCTGATGAAATTTAGCTATTATTTTCTTTGTGTAACATCTTCGGGTCATTGGCGTGTCTTTGTTTATTTATTATTTGAAAATTATCATAATTTGATTTCAATTTTTCATCCTGATTTGTAGTTTTAAATAAGTATCAATTCATAACTGCAAAGGGCTTTGACGAACACGAGACATCGACTTAAAAAATAATTATTGTGTGTGTGTGTGCGTGTATGTGCGTGTGTGTATCCTTGCTCCCAGGTAGACCTCCCCACCTGTTTATGTTCCCGTGGCATATTATCAATGATTGTGCCAATAATGATATTTTGATCTATTCTATGGCTTTGGTATTGAAACGGTAACAAAAGTACTTGGGACAATTTTCTTTTCATCCCTTAGAAAACCAATATCATTATTAGATGATTAGTGCCAATAACGTGTTCAGCAAGTCTTTGAGCCTTTCATATGTTAAATCAGATCGTCTTCATTTCTCTCTTTATATTCTGGTGCAAAGAAACACCAGCCTACACGCAATAACGTGAGCTAGTCATAGAATGAAACGTAAACAGAGAGAGAGAGAGAGAGAGAGAGAGAGAGAGAGAGAGAGAGAGAGAGAGAGAGAGAGAGAGAGAGAGAGAGAGAGAGAGAGAGAGAGAGAGAGAGAGAGAGAGAGAGAGAGAGAGAGAGAACATATGCATTGTTTGTTCGGGACTGCTTCTTAGAACATAAATTATATAGCTAGTGAGGATTCGATTGTAATAACTGAATAGAAGCAACTACAAAACATGTACTTGTCATAACAAAATTTAATCGATGGATTTTACGGTATCATCTCCTTCGTTGACGGGGAATCACCATGTGTACCAATACTCTGGCGGGAAATCACTAAGTGTGTAGACACTCGGACACAATCGCCAGTTGTGCCAATATTCGAGGACTGGGAATCACTAATTTTGCCATGATTAGGGACGAAGAATAACCAAGTGTGCCGAAACTCGGAAACGATGAATCGCCAAATGTGCCAACACTCGGGGCTAAGAATCATTAAGAGTACCAGTACTTGGGGACGGGAGAACCATTTAGCGTGCTAATATACGGGGATTGGTAATCACAAAGTGTGCCAATACACAGGTCACTAAGAGTGCCGATACTCAGGTACTGGGTGTCATTTCATAAAAAAATATAGGTCATAGAAGTGGAGAGAATTTCTACTTTTAGTCTAACTTTGTTTTCCTGCGATAGTATGCTGTAATATGAATTGAAACTGAACCTGGAGCTTGAAGCATGATGACTTATTTGCAGGTTGTCAGAATCTTCACTTACAGATTAGTTTCCTGCACACCTGCCCTAAAACCTAAAGCTCAAAACTAATATTATTTCAATATTCTGAAGGTGTGGAGTTTAATTAATATGCTATATATTGAGACGTCTCGTGCTGACTTTATTTTCAATCAAATTGCTAGATTTGAAACTTAAATTAAATCCAGACATGGAGTTTGTTAAAATTCGGATATGATCACTTATATATTCAATGATCAGATCACTGGTGACCAATTATGAGTTAAACCTAGCATGTGACTTGCAACATTTGAATGGGGTGGGGGTTGTTGGCTTCTTAAGATAATAAAGAGAAAGCGAACCTGTTTCCCAACTTAATGTGTCCCAAACTTCATGATTCACTGTTCAATGCCAGTTTTTCCAAGTTTGCAGGGTGAATAAAATGAAAGTTCTTTTCATATTATCAGGCGAGATTCGTGCCTTCATAACTGAATATACTGGTTTTAAATTTCGTATGAGGTGGTTTGTGCGAATAATTCATCAATAAATTCAAAATTAAACTCGACACATGATAACTGATTATTAATTATCATTCCATTGCACCATGATATCTGAAAGAGTACAGAAGATTAATTAGGTCACGTGATTGATCGGACTTCAGAACACTGAGAATGTAGAAATGTTGCCAAAATATAATCAGTGTACTTGAATGTCTATACAGTACTAGTGGGTGGGCATGTAATCCCTCAGATACCATGGGGCTATAGAATTACAGACAATTCTCATCATCTAAGTAGTCTGGTCCAATTTTGTAATACTATTGCTCTTTGATATTGTTCAGTTTCCAGAAATGCTGGATACGATGAATACATATGACAATGAATGTTCTTGAATAGAAGGCATAAAGACAGGGTCTTCAAGTATACCGTAAACCTATGGATGTCATCCTTTTAAACCTAATAAAACATTGAAAACAGTCATTATGAACTGGTAAATCAAGCTAACTTGTTTCTGAAACTATGTCTAATTCAAGGTAAATAACCCAAATTTCTTGTAATTATACCAAGCGGTCGGGGAAAATACATTGATTAATGTTGATGCAATACTGTGTAGATAAATTGAACTTCTTTAGGTATAATTTCTATACTACATTATCACTTACGGCATGCTAAAATGAATCTTCCCCCGTTTGTGCTGATGATTCATTGTGTAATGGCATTCCCTTAATACGCTTCTGTGATTTATGTCGAGGTATTTGCTTATTGAAAACAAGGGAGCAAAGGTTGTCGTTCCGGAATTCTAATGCTTGTTTGCGTTTGTGAGCAACTGTTGAGCCAGCTCTTGTTGCATCACTGGTGTCTTTGATTTGTTGGTTTAGATCTTTACAAAGAACCCATTGTTAAGATCTGGGGCATATACAGTTTACTAACTTCTGGTTTCAACGGAACTCTCCTAAGTACATAAACTATATGTATGCAAAGGTAAGAAGCCGGAAAGCCTCTAATACCCAAAGTAAACATTCCTGGTCTATAGGTGTGGTCCGGTTGATAATGAAAAGTTTATCGTCAGCTTACAACATGAAGTCTATCATTGGACGGCTTTAAATGCGCTGCAGCAGAAGGTCAAAATTTCTTGTTTCCCAACTTAATGTGTCCGAAACGTCATGATTCACAATGTTCAATGCCAGTTTTTCCAATTTTCAGGGTGAATAAAATGAAAGTTCTTTTCATATTATCAGGCGAGATTCGTGCCTTTAAAACTGAATATGCTGGTTTTGGAGAAATATATTCCCTACTTTTTCATTTTTTTTCTTCAAAGTAGTACGTCTTCCTTTGACCAGAAGATGTCCTTTTTGTTATCTTGCTGATTAGGGTCGTCACAAACGTTTATTTGGTCTTTAAGATAGATAAATCATTCTGAAAACATTCTCCGTAATAGTAACCATCGCTGTCTGCATCATCTGGATTTACTGTACCAGTACCATTTTCATATCCACTGAATGCAATCTTTACACGTAATCATAGCGCTGTTAGCTATGGCGGACACGTTTTGACTACAGTTTTTTTTTATCCCTATGCTGTTGCGGGCTGCTTTTCAATTGAATTATTCATAATATCGAATATTCTTTGATAACACTGAGTGTTGTGGCCATCGAGCATATAAGTTACATATGCGGTTCGAATTCCACGTTGTACTCTGTATTAACATAAACATCGGGAGGTGTTACCATGAAGAAGATCCAGCATGATTCAACGTCAGGTTACGAGATAACACATGACCTTCTTTTCATTAAACTGGTCTTGCAGATCAGTCCTCACTGGCAGCTGCTCTTCCATGATCACTTCCAATTCCGTATGGCGTCCAGATCATAGACAAGATACACAAACAGAACCTCTTCTTCTCACATATTGTTAATTAATGCGGGTAAACTTATTTTCAAACTAGCGCTACTATTTGTTTTTCCTCTGCTGTAATATCATATACATGTTACAAAACCGACCGACTCATTGAAAATCCATATTCGGTGTGGCATTTGTTGTTCAAATGTATGCATTGTCTCTCAAAATTTTGTTCAATTCATTGTCTCTCAGAAATATTGTTAAATTCATTGTCTCTTAGAAATATTTCTAATTTCATTGTCTCTCATATATATTGTTAAATACTAATTGGATCTTAATTACAGCATCATGTAAAGGGAATTATGTTTTATTCTATGCTTTTACTCCTCATTATATTAACTTTTGTTCATTATTAACTTTAAGTAAGACAAAAAGTTTGTTTTTATGTGCTTAATTAGTTAAAAATTTGACAGATTAAAATATAGTTAATTCCAGTTTTACCGGATACGCTTTAAACGGGTAAAAAGTCAAAATCATTGCCAAAATTATTTTCGTTTCCACAATCTCCTGTAATTATTACAGAAATAATTTAGTGATAATTCCTACAATGTGACGATATTTTTGTTGTTTTTCTGAGTGGGGTGGAGGGCGCGGGGTGTGGTACATTTACAGATCAATTGCATATGATTCTTACTCACCGGACATTATGGTTGGTAATGTCAACTATCTAACCAATTTCAACTCCCTGTCTATGTATGGAGCGTTATGGTTGGTAACTATTTAACCAATTGTAACTCCCTGTCTACGTGTGGGGCATTATGGTTGGTAATGTTAACTACCTAACCAATTTCAACTCCCTGTCTACGTATGGGGCAATATGGTTGGTAACCATCTAGCCAACTTCAACTCCCTGTCTACGTATGGGGAATTATGGCTGGTAACTATCTAACCAATTTCAACTCCTTGTTTACGTATGGGGCGTTTTTTGTGGGTAACTATCTAACCAAATTAAACTTCTTGTCTCCGTTTGGGGCGTTATGGTTGTTAACTATCTAACCACTTTTAACTCCCTGTGTACGTATCGGGCATTAAGGTTGGTAACTATCTAACCAATTTCGACTCCCTGTCTACAAATGGGGTGTAATGGTTGGTAACTGTCTAACAAATTTCAACTCCCTGTCTACGTTAGCTGCTTCAAATGGGTTTTGAAACAGTCTCACTTTTTCTGCCTTTGAATACAAGTCAGAAAACAGCTGCTGAAACTGCAGCTGGAGGTCTTTGATGATCTCGCATGCAAATGACGTGGGGAACTCAGCTGTTGCTTCAGCCATGAAGACCTTGCACTGCTGAAAGTGCGTCAAGTTGTTGGCCTGTACTTGTTCCAAAAACAAGACAAGTTTGGATCTGAAGGTCTTTAGGTGGGTGTATAGATCAGAAACTAGATTTTCCTCTCCTTGTAGTTTTAGGTTCAGAAAATTTAAATGACTAGTTATGTCTGCAGCAAAGGGCAATTTCCATACCCACTCTTCATCAGACATTAATGGCTGTGGCTTGCCTTTACTTTCCAGGAAGTCACCTATTTCCTTTCTTAACTTAAATACTCTGCTCAGAACTTTCTCACAACTTAGCCATCCTACTGCTGTGTAATATGGTAAATCTTGCGATTCTGTGTCTGTATCTTTCAACATGTCTCTGAACTGTCTATGGTTGAGCCCATGTGACCTTATTAAATTCACCATCTTCACCACAGGATTCAGTACACTGCTAATGTCCACATATTTAGCACACAAAGCTTGCCGGTGAATAATACAGTGCAGGAACATTGGTTGTAGAATGTTTTTTCTCATTACACATCTGCTTCACTTGTCCAACCAAGCCTTTCTTTATGCCACTCATGTTCTTTCCTCCATCAACAGTCAGGCAACTGAGGTTAGTCCAGTCCAAGTTATAATCAGCAAATGTTTTTTCAACTCATTGAATATATACTCTCCGGTAACAGTGCCATACATGCTACGTAGGGAATCCAGCTCTTGTGTTATGTTCATGTCTTCATCCACACCTCTAATGAACACAAGCAGTTGAGAGGTGGAACAGCTGTCCAGCGATTCATCCATTGCAATTGAAAAATGGCGAAACTTGCTTGCATTTTTCGCTATTTGAGTCACAATGTTTTCACCCATGTCTGCAACACGTCGGGCAATGGTATTTGCACCCAAAGCTACATTTTCAATTTGTTTTGATTTTTCTGGGCAAAGTTTCTCAGCCACCTCCAACAAACATTCCTTCACTACTTCACCATCTGTAAACGGTTTGGCACTTTTAGCCAGGATGTAGGCAACTTTATAACTGGCCTTAGTTAAGGATTCATTTTCATTTGATGATTTACTGAACAATGTCCTCTGAGATGTGAGTTGGTTTTGTAATTTAGAAAGTTTTTCTGCACGGATATTACCCTCCAACTGTGCATATTTCTCATGATGTTTGCTTTGATGATGACGGCGCAGGTTGTATTTTTTCATCACAGCCACGGTTTCGTTGCAAATCACACACAATGCTTTCTCGCCGGATTTGATGAAGAAGTATTTC
Source organism: Potamilus streckersoni (assembly GCA_016746295.1). Taxonomy (NCBI): domain Eukaryota; kingdom Metazoa; phylum Mollusca; class Bivalvia; order Unionida; family Unionidae; genus Potamilus; species Potamilus streckersoni. The sequence continues at coordinate 2,527,406 of JAEAOA010002216.1, read as the reverse complement.
AAACTCAATTCTTCTTGAAATTACCGACACTCATCGTCTGTTTATCTTTTCCTCTTCTGGGCCATCGCTGAGCACTAAAATAAAGTGAATTCAACATGAATAAATAGTGAAACTGAAAGTATCTTGCACACAATATCGCTCAAAAAACCTGATTAAGCGAACTAATTTCGTCGCAATTTTAGCTGCAAATGACCCGAAACAATTTTTAAAAATTCTTATGATTTCTTAAGTTAAACTTACCTGAATGTAGTGTGCTAATATATCCACTTATGGTAGAGAGATTGTTGTTTTTAATGTTTCCTCTTTAGAATATTCGAAAAATTCTTACTAAACTAAAGACATTCCCAATACTTTAAACACACTGATAAGTAATTACGCGAAGGAAATTATCACTAAATAAAATAGAGTGCAACATGTTTCGCACTCAGACGCTAACTGACACCTACACCTCCTCATCGCAGCAGTCAACCGCAACTGGCAAACTGTGATCAAAATAATCAAGTCTTGAACAAGCAGCAAATCATTTAAAAACTCCGCCACTAGATGGCGTTATATCATCTCATTGACTGTGATCGGAAGTAGAAAAAGTAAGCAGCGAATAAGGTTTTGCAATGTAGTGATCGGTTGGAAAACATAACGCAATACAGCGCGCCTCTATTTTAATTCGGTAAAAACATAATGTCCACGTAAGCGGCGGCTGATCTTGGCAGGATACACGTAAATTTCTGTATTTTTTTGGAGCCCCCCTGGTGTAGCATGACAAAGAATGATTTATACTTTACAGCATTCCTTTCAATAGCGCATGCACATAGGTAAGTGTGTGTGTGTGTGGACATAATTGAAGACTTTAAACAATTTTGTAAAATACCAATTTGTGCATGAAACAAAATAGCAAAGTCAGTTCACTACGCTCTTTGTAAAGTTAAAGGTATTACATCCATAATTGTAACCAAAGTTTATGTGGCACAGCTAAGAATGATGATTGTATGCCTAAAATTCATCAATTCCTTTTTGTGTATATAAAAGACCTTGATATAAGTCTCTATACATTCGTGTTGTAAGTTAAAATTAATGCTTTCCTGCAATAATTAAGAATCGTATTTTCATTTTACAAGGTGGTAATTACATCAAATGTACAGTATGAAACGTATAGTTACTGACTAAAATAGAAGGAACGTATATATCGTATTCATTATTGTCCATGACAACGTTTTGTACAATTCTCCTGTACATTTGTCGATTTTATTCGTCACGAATATCTCTTTCCCAACCTTCGGGGATATTTTGGCATGTGAGAACTATGCATAGAGGGTATCAACATTGTTGGAGTCGGTATCGGGACATATTTCACAACCTAAGTGGAAATATAGAATTTTTATGAGTGGCTTCAACACTCATGAAAATACAAAATGTTTCCACTTCACCAGTTAAATATTTCCCTATTGTTACTCAAGAATCATAGCTTTTCTTTTAATTATATATTTTAATGCAAAACCCGTGAATTCGCTTGCGTTTTCTCTGCTATGTTTCAGCGTGATTAACAGCTGTATTACATCGGTAAAAACGTTGTCAAATTTCTATGTGGCTTTGCCAAGCTTGCAATTCGGTTATAGACGCAGCATCAAATTTTCGAAAGTCAATTAATTTCAGTTTGCAATCGACACTAAGCAGCACTAATCAGCGTCCGATTTATCCATATTTTTGAAACACAATTGTAGTGCGAGTTAAAATTGCTACTAAAATGTTATTGCTATATTAATTTTTTTCTTTAAAATGCGTACCATGTGTCGTAGAGTGTTATGGGTATACTATAACATGCACTACTTTATAAGTGACACATAATAGTTTAGTCACTGACAGTTTCCGTAATTCACATAGAAAACTAAGTTATACTAAGTTATACAATTGTTAATGCTTGAACTAGAATGCGTTTTTAGGCGTTCACTGTGGGACATGAATGATTATATAAATGTACACTAAAAGGTATACAATTGACACATTTTAAGATCTGTACATCCTCATGTGTGTGTGTGTGTGTGTGTGTGTGTGAGAGAGAGAGAGAGAGAGAGAGAGGCACCAGCAGGTAAATGAAATGAGCCTAAATGCGAAGGCACAGGTTTGAATAACATACATAGAAGAATATATATTTCCTAAATAGGAATAAAGAAACTCCAAAAGTGATATCACCACTAAGTCAATGTAGATGGTATCAGTAATGTGGCGATATAATTTTTCTCCCGCTGATAATTTTTAAATTTTTCACTATGAAATATATACTACAACAAATTGTATCATGCGTCTCTGTTAGTTGCCATATCATAAACCTCACCATGCAAATTGAAATGTTGAAAAATGTTTAAAATAGCATAAGTACAGCCTTGCATTGTAATTAAAGGGAGTGATCCAGCATACATGTAACTAATATGTAATAAATAAACAGGCGTGTCAGAGTTAAGTACTTAGAACATAAAAGAGGCTTCTGACTGAAATACAAGTGTTCATATTTTATTGCAAAGAATTCTCTGTTATCATAAAAACCGGCCCTTGATATTATCTTATATCGTGATATATAAGCCTTCCATATATATTATCTAAAGAGTAGCAAAAGACCTTGCATAAAAAGTTTTCTTTGAAGCCTTATTGATCTTTTCCAGCGAGAGTTTATCGAAAATTTTTGAACCTGTTAATAACGTAATGTTGGCAGAATGTGACGTTTACTGTAACTTAAGATGCTAATTGAAGCTTTTGAAAAGTTTAGAGATTTGGTGTTTGTTTCAAATATTCAAATGACGCCTAATATTGACGGTAAGATAACTTCGTCTTCCATGCCAATATTTTATAGGGGAAGTTAATGAATGTACGAATGGTTAAAATAGAAAGATGTGGTCGTTCTAATCTGTTTAAAATTTTTATTTATAATCCCGCACATAAATATACCAAAACATAAATTTCTAACATCAAATTACAATCTTTCAGATGTAAACAAAATAACGGAAAGTTAGCAAGGAAGTGTCATATAGCTCGTCAACAACTCCAAGCTATTTTATTTTATCTGGATCTAACTGAATGATAAACCACTTTCTTCAACTTTAGTGATAACACTACACCAGTCCGTACAGTGGTATACTGATGAATAGGAAAACAAAATCAAAGGGATGGCAAAGTCTTGCAATATACACTTAATACTCCATAAAACATGTTTATACGGCGCAAAAGCAAAGATCGCTGTGATGGGTTGGCATCAGCTTAGAAGGAAAGTATAACAGAATTAAACTATTTTCAGGTTTGAATAGGCCTTCCTTGGGAGCAAGGGAAAATATAATTTGTTTTGATCCAAGATTATTCGCAAAAGATAATGGTCCATCGATTGTCATAATTTTGTATTGTGTTTTATATAGAAACACGGGTCATTGAACATGACAGGTTTGCCACTGCTTTTATGTTTAGCTAGGATGGTTAAGGAAAAGGTAACACGGAGCACGCACCCCTATATGTATTAATAGCCAAGCACAGAAACCATCGACAGTGAATTGGTGAAAATATTTTTTTTCGCCGACAAAAAGTATTATTTTGTGCACATGAATAGAGCAAAGTACCAACGTCAAAGTCGATGAAAATATGCTTCTCAAAGAATTTATGTCGTTTACCATTCAATAGAAGTTGATCTATCATTTTAAATTCCATTCTCTTAACACCAAAAACTAGTCAGTATATCATACCTGTATCGAAAAACATTGTTATCCTAACGTAAAGTCACACACACACACACACACACACACAAACACTTTTTATTCAAACCAAAAGTGATAGAAAGAGTCATATATCTTGCAAAGAATAAATTTGATGACAGTTCACTAAAAAAAAATTAGTGAGATTTTCAGAAAGACATCTGAATCCATTTATGCGGTCTGCTACGCTGTATCTTTCAAGCTTAATGCTTTAAAATCAGAAAAACACAAGGGCTGCTATAAAAAAGGACTAAATTCAAGTTTGCATACTCTGTCATTAAAAACATTTCAAACTCGTTTTTCCATTGATTTTGAGATATTGCATCCACATTTCATGCCTGATAAATCCTAGAAGAAATCTTGGACCATCAAGCTTTATCCAAATAAAATGGCCACGAATATGGAGGATTAGATGATAAGGGTATGCCATCGTTGAGGGCTATTTTATATTACCTTTTACGATTGAACCATAATTAAGATACAATTATATAGCCTCATCTAGAAACTTTTAATTATTTTTCAAGATAAATTAAATAAACTGCAGAAAAATAATAATGTCAATTAATACTGTTGTTCAAAGACATTGTTTTCTTTATAGAACAGTCTTCAGACACGGTTAAACAATTTATTGGCACCTTTTGTTTGGCGCGACTTTTATTTGACTAAAGTTCTTCCGTAAAAAAATAATATGCAAACAAATGTCAAGCCGATGCCTTATACTATGCATGCTTATCTGTTATAGAGCTCTGGCAACTGTGACACTTAATCCCACAAGTATTATGAAAACCAAAGACTAGATTTATGTTGCATAGGAAAATGAAGTTTAAAAACAGCACTGGCTCCATTATGGAGTGCTGCAAGCTAACTGCAAAGCATGAATAAAAATGGCAAAACTTATGAAGATATGTTTAATTGCAGTAAAGAAAATAATCGTTAATCTAAGTTAAGGGCATGCATAAACAGCTTTATCTTTTAAAGAAACAAAATCGAAACTGTCGAATTATTCTCTTCATATCGACATTGTCACAAAATGTTTTATCCGGTAAGGAAACAACAGTTTTGATACATATACCAATTGGAAGTAATACAACAAAGATATTGTTTAAGATATTTAACTTGTGAAAAGTCTTTTCATTAGTTTTCAAACAATATCCGTTGATAGTGCCTTCTTCAGTGTTGCAAGTGTTGCTGGTGACTGCATTAAAATGCTACTGTGCATAGTAAACGAGACTTCTTACACCTGCAACGTGAATTCGTACACCTTTTACTACAGTTGAAAGTATCAGCTAAATACAAGATTCTGGAATGGGAAATAAAGACATGAGAATAGGCACGAGTATGTTCTCTTCCAGTCTCCACCCCAAATTCTCTGGAGCGGAAGGCACTGGGTATTGCATGTGTGGTTGTTGTCACACTGCGACCTGATGCTGTATGCGTTTGATGTATATGAAAATCTAGTATATTGGTTTTGACAAACATAACTAAAAGTGCGATGTTCACATTGGCTGTATATAGCACAATTTGCAGACTTTGCAGATGAGCAGTGCTGCAAACTTGGCTGTTTAGTCATTAAAGTAACCCTCACCATGTCATTTGAAAACAACTTGATGCTGCTTGAAAAGTTTCGAGTATGATGTCCTGCTATGTTCCACCAAGTCGCAGGTGATGTTACTACCACAAAGAGCGCACGACATGCGGTCATGGTTTCTATTAAATCTTGTTCAAATGATAGTTGACCCACAGTGGTGTTAATTGGGATATACTTCCGTTCTCTTTGTGGTTGTGCTAGCCTTGAACCAATGGTTGAAACAGAACGTCTTGTGGTTATGAGCCACAACCTCCCCTGGAAAATATCTCATGCAGCTACCCGCTATTTTATGGAAAGGGATCTCTGAACTTGAGTTTTCTCCCATCACCAGACAGAAGCGTTTCATCCATAAAATTGTTCAAGGTGTTCCTGGCATTTCTGATTAGCTTCTAATATATTTTCTACAATCTGTTTTGAGGCAAGGTCTTTCGTTGCAATATTTTACAGGTCTTGGGTGCCACACTGGAGATCAGTATGAAAATCTTTAGGATTGTCAGAAGGTTGTCTTAACCTTGGCTGTCTTATTTAAGTCTGCCTATGTTTGATTAATCGTGCAGGAAAGCATCATTTGATCCTAGCCCATACACGTCTTCAGTTTCATTGGCGTGATAAGACCTAAGATTGCAGGAAAGTGCCTGTTTACTCAGAGCTGAGGGTGTCTGTATAATGCAAATGATGCAGACTCCCTTCTAGAGCCATTAAGCAATTTCTGGCTCTGGTCAGGATCCATTTGATCGATCCTGTGATTCACCACAAATTTCCTATGGTAATTATTGTTATTACTCTCGCGCGAATCGGGTGTAGTTGACGAGGGCTCTGATTTATCTGCAGTTACTGCTGTAGATCTCTAATGTATGCTTTTGAATATGCATCTTGTGGTTTCAAAACCCCGTGTTTACTGACATTTAATGGGTTTAGATTTTCTTTCCCGATCTCCTGTTCATGGCAGGTTACGCATTTTTCAAATGCAGTGGGTATTTGTCTTTTGAGACTAAATTATAGCTTTCTTGACATGATCGCGGTAGTGCCATTTTAGAAACAAAACTCATTAGCTTCTCTGGTTACAAACACTAAAAATTATATTTCCCTCACTCACAAAATACAAGAAACACGTGTTAAAACGGTAATATTTGCTCTGTTTATGTAGTTAATTTGAATTTTGAGTACTTCACACGCACGAACCAATAGGTATACATGAACATTGACAATCAATTAGTTTCGGCTACCTCAAAGTGTACAGAAGTTAGTGTTTGTTGTTAAGTACGGGGTTTTATAATGATAAAATCTCGCTATGATACTATAGTTTATGTTATTGTTTTTGGTGACCATTGCTTGGCAGGCAACTAAAATGGCTTCACCATCCCCATATCCTTTGGAAAACAATATTTGCTCCTATTGTCTTAATGTTGTCGCAGAGCCACCGTTTTTCAGACAGCAGACATTGTTCTTGTGCAATATAATCATCTTAGTTTACATCTCCTGTAAAAGATATTGTTTTTTTCCCGATTTATCGATTTTGATTTTCTTATCAACCTGTACATCACTACTTACTTTATATTATCAAGCCATATCCTTTACCCTGTTAATGAAATCAATATGCTTTTAATCTTGTTCAGGAAAGAGAAACAAAAACAATTGATTGGAATTTTAAAAAATCCTTAAGGAAAGAGGTTGGGCTAGTGCTTTGTAATTCATCTAAGATATTATGGACTGGTTATTTTTCTTATTTATTCAGGTCAGTTTTTTATTTTGCCTTGTGCCTGTGGTTCTTAGATAATTTGAGGCAAATAATCAGTCTATTATAGATTTTAGACCCTGCTTAACCAACTTGCTTTGAATTCCGTTTCATTTCAATAGACTATATATAAGATTCTAAAAACAAAAAGGCAGAATTAAATAATTTTAAATAATATCTGCAGTTAGATGAGGAGTCTATACTCCTCAACCAACATATCGCATGGTGCGGAGGAGTTGAGGTGGTGGTAATAAAATTAGGATAAACTATTTGGGAATCGAGTTCACCTATTTTTTCAATACATTATTGTATCTTTTGGAAGCCATAAGTTGGCGACAACATATATATCCAACACAAAGCTAGCGCATTACTAAGTCCAAACTTAGAAAATTGGCAGTACTAGTCCTGTTATACCTTGATATAGAACAACTAGCATCTTATTCAGTCCAAATTTACGAAATTGTGAATATCAACGTTGCCATATCTTGCTATAGAAAACCTAATGTACTGTTCAGTATAAACTTAAGAACTTCTCACTTCTGGTATTGGCACGTCCTTCACGCTGTTCATCCCGAATCCATGGAGGCAGTTCTTTTGAAACTTTGCATTTTAATTATTATACATATTTCATGATTAGGAACTTTTCATGATCATGCAGCTCACGACTTGAAGCAATTTATCTGTTTTGGCCATGAGCCAATAACGGTTTTATGTCCATGCTATAGCGACAGTAATTAAAATATCAATTATTGTTCAAGGTCGAAAAAAAAAACAATGCTTTGGTTGCCTTACTTTTTTATTTTTATCCTATTTCATGTAATATATACCTCCATACCATACCATGGAATCTCTTTTCTTACTTTTAATTCCTTTTTATGGCACTAGAGTATTGTGCACACTTCAAAACTTCTTTCTTGGCGTTGAGTAGAGCTAATTATAATTAGAACATAGAGAGACTAATCATTATATTCCAAATTTCACTGATTGTGATAGCTTGTCAGAATATACTGACCAACATTGTATTTGAAAATTCCTTATTGTTTCTTTCTTTGCAATAAAGCCCTTATTAATAGAGTTTTGGGCCCTTTTTAGTCACCATCACGATGTTTTTGTTCTCGAAATGGAAGAGTCATATTCGTAATAATATACTTTTTATAAATTCACTCATCAGCTACTTCACTGACTTTACATACATACTGTTGTTGTTGTTGTTGTAGGTTTTAACGCCATTTTTCAGCACAAGATAGGCTATACATGGCGGCCAGTATTAATGGTGGAGGAAGAACCCTGGAAAACACAGGGAAGAACCACCGACCTACGAGAAGCTACTGGCAGGCTTTCTCACTTACCCACGTTAGCCAAGTCTGGACTCGAACTCACGCAGACAGAGGTGAGATGGCAGTGATCCGTACGGTCAGCGCTTTAGACCACTCGGCCACTCGGGGCCCCTACATACATACTGATTAAAGTAGATAAAATATGTATCTATCTCATATCTGGGGAGCAGTGGACACTTTCCGGGTAAATTTAGTGTATTTTATTACTATCCTTGATTCCACTGGATTCAAGCGTAAGAAAACTCTACCTTAACTTAAGAAAGGAAGTATCGTGCTGATATCATGTCTATTTTAAACGTATTCAAAACGTATTCGTTCTATAAGTTGTTTCAAGCTATGGCTTGTCCTTATTGGAAGCGTCATAATGGATACTTAATAAGACAAACTTGATTAATGTTATTCAAATGAAGACACTCCATTTTACAATATCGGATACCTTTTTGTTTTTGTTATGTTATACAATTCTTAATTTTTGTACTTTTCTTTGCTAGATTTTTCAGCTGAACGATTTTTAAATTGAGTTTTGAAATGTCAAGGGATAATTGAGTTGTAATGTATACGCACAGATTCACAAGGCACATTTGCCAGCTAGCATATCAATGAATAATTGAACGATCGGTTTAAACTGAAAGGCATATAAGAATATGCAATAACAGGAAGAAACATTTTACCTTTTACGTGGTGTACATTTCATGTTGTCAAATAATGAAACAGCAGAAAACTTCTATTGGAAAGGTTCCAGGTATGTTTTTATTGATTATTACCACATAGAATATGGAACTTTCTGATCCGAGTTATCCGGTGTCTTGTGGATTGGGGTGAGTAGGATGAATGCAGGGATTTCAAAATATTGGAGTATACAGATTTACAGATGACATCAATTTATCTTAAATATGCTGGACAGAGGCCTTGCGCAGTGTCAGCCCGTATGAGAAGCTATCATTTATTCTAATGAGATCTAACGTGAGAGGGAATGCTATATCTCTGATTTTGTATTTGCAGCATCTATCTATCTATCTATCTATCTATCTATCTATCTATCTATCTATCTATCTATCTATCTATCTATCTATCTATCTATCTATCTATCTATCTATCTATCTATCTATCTATCTATCTATCTATCTATCTATCTATCTACCTACCTACCTACCTACCTACCTATCTGTCTATCTATCTATCTATCTATCTATGCATGCATCCATCTATCGGTCCCTCCATCCCTCCATCCATCCATCCATCCATCCATCCATCCATCCATCCATCCATCCATCCATCCATCCATCCATCCATCCATCCATCCATCCATCCATCCATCCATCCATCCATCCATCCATCCATCCATCCATCCATCCATCCATCCATCCATCCATCCATCCATCCATCCATCCATCCATCCATCCATCCATCCATCCATCCATCCATCCATCCATCCATCCATCCATCCATCCATCCATCCATCCATCTATCTATCTATCTATCTATCTATCTATCTATCTATCTATCTATCTATCTAGTCAGACTTGAAAAGAAGAGAAGAATTCCACTTTCAGACTTCTATTATTGCATACTACGATTGTCATTTTATTAAAAATGTGTTTCTTTGCTTGCTACTAACTCATATACACATTTGGTAAGAAAATATAGTGGAGACTATCTCATCACCGTTAGGTTTATTCAGATCTATGCAAATATGAAGACCTTTTGGTGGGTATTTCAGAACTGCTCAAAGAATCCCTAAATTTCTTTTATCTCTACGAATAGAGCAATATGAATATCATATATTGCGTCATGAATCTCCATTTAATAATATGGCATGTAAAGTTGTATTTTGAGGAACATTGGTTTTGTGTTACACTGTTGATGATCAAATATTCTATTATAATACTCTTCGTATGTAATTGAAAGGATTCACGTTTGCATTAGTATAAAGGACCCATTTTTCCTCTAGGATTTCTATTGTTCTACTGGAGTATTTTTAAAGCTGATAATCGTACGATAATAATTCACTTACTGCTTGAGCAGGTTATGTTAATATGTGTTCAAAGATATAATTTATGTCAATGACTATATATTTTCTTGTGATGTCAGTTTAAAAAAAAACTGGAAGAAAACTATTCAAATACTACCAGGTACGAACTAATGTTTGATATTTGCCACAATATAAAAGTTATAACATTATTACCTTAACTTCATGTCTAGCTATCTTTCACCATGACATAAACTACTTATGATATCCTGTGTGATATAGATTGCTTACTGATTAATTTATTCCGACTCTTGTTTTAATTAGCCTTACATACACTCGAAGAGATTTATATAAACTGACCTTATTTGTAAGTAGTTTTCAATTATTTGTGATGACTAGAAATGTCGGATAATAAATTGGACAGTCTGGTGTTCAGCTGTGACAGTACAAAACCGAAAGTGATTTTTGTGTTGATTGCGTGATACAACAATGTCCTAAAGTGATCAAATGCGGTCGACAATGTTTGGTTATGTCACATATATTTAAGCTGCAGCCATCGTTGGAAGAAATAACCAGACGGCCCCGAGTGGTCTAAAGCGCTCACCATTACGGATCATTGCTATCTCATCTATGCCTGGATTCGAATCTCGGGATGGGCCAGTGCGGGTATGTGAGAGAGCATGCCAGTAATTTCTCGTGGGTCGATGGTTCTCTCCGGTGTTTTTCTGGGTTCTTCCTCCACCATTTATACTGGCCGCCTTGTATAACCGATTATTGTGCTGAAAAATAGTGTTAAACCCTACAACAACAACAAATTCTACCCAGCGTTAGTAGAACTAAACTGATTCGATACCTCACCTTGAATAATGTCATCAATTTCTGTAAAAGAGACGCATAAGTATGCATTAACCCGTACACGACAGCAAACCTCCAACTTTCACATCCAGCTGTCCCAGTTGAAATGTGCCTCGATTAGTATTGCATCTAGCAGCTTCCTTGATATTTACAACGGCAGAAAAGAACGAAATTAAAAGATAGTTCTTAGAGAAAGAAACAAGAGCCAAGGCACGACATTTACATGTCACGATTTTTGCTTCGAAGCGTATTGTGTGTATGTTAAGTTGTGTATCTGGGAAGATGATGTTTGGTTCTTTAAAGACTATTTTTATAGATGTTAAGTTATGTGACCCAGATGATGAAGTCTAGTCTGTATAGACTGACATATTAAATATGTCTCTAGTATAAATTTATAAATTTTTGCTTTATTAGGTACGTGTAGCACTCGAGCGCGGGAGTACACACACACGCACACACACATTACAATCGAGCTTTCCATTCGCATATAATTACCATGATAGGGGTTGTATTTATTCTTAAGCTGTATTCATTGAGATTCGCGATATATTCAATAGTTCCCATTCGTCAGCAAGATACATTAAACAAAATTGATGAAAGTGCATTTGAAAAGCAATCGGCCATCTTCTTTGACATTATTTGAAAAGCTGTCAGAATTTTCCATTGAATTCATCTCACATATGGAAACTTTACCTCATTATTATCGGTCACAAAGGTGTCTTTGATTGAGTTGTTGAACCGCGCCCTTATTTTAATTTTCAATTGGAATTTTACACAGCAAAATATAAGTGTATAATATGCTTATCCATAATTGGATTAACCTCCATGCTCTTCGAAATTGCAATTGAATCGCATTCCCTTAAGTCTTGACTTATTGTATTCCTGTTTCAAAGTCACATGATGACAAAAGCAATGTAAATCATATGCGTAGTTGGAAAAGTGTGCTATTTTTAGTTAGAATTCAACCTCTCCTGACTATACACATGCAGTATGGAAATGATTAAAAAGGTTTAACATGTATACCTTTTGAATCGCAAGACTTATTATGTGTAGGATGACTAGCTGCATATACCGATACTATTACCAGTGACATAACTTTACGTTGAGAGATAGAGAGAGAGAGAGAGAGAGAGAGAGAGAGAGAGAGAGAGAGAGAGAGAGAGAGAGAGAGAGAGAGAGAGAGAGAGAGAGAGAGAGAACACCAAATTTGTTTGTGTTTTTGGATTTTTGGGGGTTTTTCTGTGTTGCAGGCAAAAGAATGAGCTAAAGCCAATAAATAGTATTATGTAGTGTATTAAAACTATTGTTATTGAATTGTTGAAGTCTTTATCCAGAGTTTAAAACAAAATTCGGATAAATGAGGTATATATAGATCATATAGACCCCATCAAATATCCTTTGTGTAAAGTAGGACATTTGTATGCAAACTCGGATAAAGTAACTGTCTCGGAATTGAGGATTTTTGTGTTACGACAACAATCGAAAACAGTTCTAAATTAGTTTCTATTGATCAGGCTCCATTCTAAGTATTGTAATTAATAGCCGGAAGAAATAAATCTGCTAATGCGATTTCCAAATGGCAAGGTTAAGTAAAAGGCCATTGTCAGCTAGATTATGCAAGGCATCGAATATCGCTGGAAGTAATTACTATACTTTAGCTGTTGTTCATAATTCATCCATTTCTATTCTGCTAGCAACATAAACGAAGGAAACTTTAATTAAGCGACAAAATACTGAATTTGACTAATTATTACGATAATAAACTTCTTATTTGTAAATGCACAGATCAACATTGTACGAATCAATAGACACTTGAAGGCAGGTGTAACAATTAATTTCTTGACATTGTACAGGAATTATGATGGTAAGGGTCATACCAACGGGTAAAATACTCACCACTACTTTTATACTGATAAAGGTATATTAACCGAGATGCAATAAAAAAGCGGAACTAATAAAAACGATAGCGGATCAGAATGAATTGTGCATCTCGATAAACTAGCCGAAAGCATCTAACTCCCATTCTTTTTTCTACTGGAAGAACCATGAAAGATTACGTTGGATTAAAGGTAAATAAAACAGTATATTACCTAAAGGTTCAAACAGAATTCTGTGCAAATGAAGGAAGCTCTTGCCTAAAGGCTCAAAAATGATTCTGTGTAAATGAAGGAGTCCCTTGCCTAAAGGATAAAATAGAATTCTTGATAAATGAAGGAGTCTCTTGCCTAAAGGATAAAATAGGATTCTTGATAAATGAAGGAGTCTCTTGCCTAACGGATAAAATAGGATTCTTGATAAATGAAGGAGTCTCTTGCCGAAATGCTCAAATATAATTCAGTGTAAATGAATGAATCTCTTGCCTAGAGGATCAAATATCATACTAGGTAAATAAAGGAGTTTCTTGAATGAAGGCTCAAATAGGATTATGTGTAAATGAATGAATCTCTTTCCTAAAGACTCAAATAGGATACTAGGTAATTGAAGGAGTCTCTTGCCTGAAGGACCAAACATGATTCTATAGGATTCTATATAAATGAAGGAGTCTTTTGCTTGAAGGACCAAACAGGATTCTATAGGATTTTATATAAATGAAGGAGTCTCTTGCCTAAAGGATCAAAAAGAATTCTATAACAATTGAAGAGTCTCTTGCATGATTAAAACGCTTTTTATAAAAACGGAAGTGTCTCAATATAAAATATAAAATTGGATTATATATAAATAATTGAGACTATCAACTAAAGGATAAAAAATGATTATATATAAATGGAAGCCTCTTGCCTTATTAAATTGTATTCTATATAAATGGAATAGTCTCTAGCTTAAGGGATTAAATATTATTCCATATAAATGAAGAGACCCCCTCCTTAAAAGAATAAAACTATTTTAATGGAAGACTCTACTATCTATGTGATTCATATTTATGACGAGTACATTTATTTTGATATGTTTTCTGTATGGGTCAGATTGCAAATTATATATATATATATATATATATATATATATATATATATATATATATATATATATATATATATATATATATATATATATATATATATATATATATATGAATTTATTTTATCAGTTGGGTGACAGGTTATCTGGCTGTACAAGTATTTATTGTACTTGTATAATTTAACTTTGCAGAATAGCTCGATAATTTATCAACAAATGTTTACTTAACTTTAGAGATAATCGTAGAAGCTCGTGTAAGTTTGCTTAATATATTTTCCAACTGTTTTTGTAGTAATCATAAAATTATAATACTAAACTTGACGGGTGCAATGTTAACTTTTTAGTTCGAGTATCAGTTTTCACTCCACTTAAATTGCTTGTCATCGACATTACAACCCGTAGAAAGCTATGCTATGGAGGGATAATATTAGGTGCCGTAGTAAGGCGAACCCTAGACAAACTTTGGCTATGTTGTCATGGCGAAATGTGGGCCATTTAACTAAGATAATAGTTGGAAATGTGATCGTCCTCGAATTTAAAAAAGAAGATTTAAAGGAAATTTGTAAATAAGTAGTTGGTTGGACAAAGATGACCTCAGTATGAAGTCCATCCCCCAGATTATATTTTTGAGAGGAAGTAAAGAGTCCTTGGTAGAAGAGTATATGTCGAATTCTTTGTATTAATTATATGGACGCTTTCAATGGTGGGCACATATTTGTTGTTTCTGCGTTTGACCAGGTAATGGGTATGTGTTCCTCGAGCAAGTTTAGAGTCAGCGAAAATACTTTTGCGATAGCTTGTACATGCGTAATATTTAATGACAATATCGTCGCATGTGCTTAGATCTGGAGAACAGCCTTAGTAACGCAATTCATCACTTAGACAAAAGAAGATGAACTTGAATGAATATTCCATGATATGTGATAAGTTGCCTAAGTGTTCCGTATCGCCACTATTTTGATTGTTTTTATTTGAAAAAGAATTCTTTTGCTAAAACTAGATTTATTCATAAACGTTGACATTTAACTTGTTTTCTTTCAAATAACACGAACATTAATCTAATAATTTTCTACATGTGTACAACACTGTTAAGATATATTTTCTTATGTTTACAGCTTTGAAAAGTCCTAAAAAGGTTAGAGAGCAGGGCACCAAAGCAAAGGGACATGCTAGAGTCGTAAGTAGCCGGGAGAGGAGTGATATAGTTAGTCCTGGGCCGGTCGGATTGAGCCGTGCGGCGTCCGCCCTGGAGAGAAGTTTCTCATCACCTATTCCCAGGAGTGGCCGGACCAGCACCACTTTCCCAGATGATTCTTTCAGGAAAAACGTCCAGTTAGGAGATATGAATGGGGCTAGGTCCCCTACCCCTAATGCACTGAAGGACATGGAGCCTGCGTTATTTGACGTCCAACCCATAAAACCGGGTTTATTGGTGTGGCGAGTTGAGGTGATACTATTTTTTTAACATATTTCAAATGAAGTCATTATTTGAGAAGCTTGTGCTATTTTTAGTCACAATAGGGATTGTTAGAATAATTTGAAAATAAATCTATAATTAATATTAAGAAAGTAATTGTTCACAAAATAAAGATCCGCTATTCGGATATCATCATTTATGTTCGAAAACTGCTTATTTTCTGTAGAGTGAATCATTCCTTTAGTCATATATCTCAAACTTGCTGTAATTTCTTGCATTTAAAAGCTGGATATTTTCAAGGTGCTTTTTATTCTTCTGAAGAATCTTTGAGTCTAGCATGTGATTAATCTTTATGTAGCATATTTAGAAATAATAAAGATTGTAATAACTAAATATTTGATATGTGTACGTTGCAGCACGCTTGACGTAATACAAATATATAAATGTTAGATTTGCTTTTAAACTCCTTTATCTGACATTTCACCTTTTATGTGCTACTTGGAATTGCTTAGTTAATTTTATCCAATTTTTTCTAAGTCGTAGTCTTCTGAATGGCTAGAAATGAGATAATATTAGAACAACAACATCTGAGTTCTTAGTTTTGAAGAACTAGTAATCCTGATAGGTCTTAGGTTGTACTGTCTTTGTGTTTATCTTGCTTATTTATTCTCTTTCTCTTTTGATTTGTCTCTTTGTTCATGGTAAACGGGCCATTGAACTTAGTCACACACTTTTAACAGAGTAATGTTTTTTAACGAAATGGCTGCATGAGCCAACATATCTACTCTCCATATTTTAGAGCCGTTCACTTTGGGTTATTGAACAAAAGGAATTTGGATTCTTTCACGAAGGATCGGCCTACATTGTTTTGCACGTAAGTTGTACATTTCTTACAATAATGAAAACTAATATTTGGTTTGGGTAAATTAACGTACTTGTCCGCTCTTACTTATACGCTATAATACTATTTTTATCTTATTTCACATAAAGCCTGAGAAGGAGATGTACCCGTCTAAATTGATCAATTGAACGGAAAATGGGTGGTAACACAATCGTGGTTCAGTGCTTAGCCTGCAGGAATCATGACGAGGAAGGCGGGGTCTCCCATTACACCATTTTTGTAGCCCAGATCGTCTGACCCGTTGTGTGTCAGGAATAAAAACCTTTTTTGCCTCGGCATGCTATAATCATTATGTGTTCCTGTGCAAGAACCAAACAAACAAATATTTCTCCAAGGACCCTATTGATCCACAATCCTTCTGTCCTCACTACAACTCAGTCGTACTGTCCTCACTGTTAAAAGAGCTTGAGGCTGAAACCAAATACAATAATAACAAATAAATTTACTGGAAAGTAATATTACCCAGGAACCTTTGCGCTCCAATCAGTAGAAATATACAAAGTAATATTACACAGCTAATTTTGCGCTCCAAGCAGTAGAAATATATAAAGTAAGGACAGGATATATTTCTTAAACAACGTCTACAATTGTAGGTTGCTTGACAAACATTGACCAATCAGGTGCACAGCTTTATTAGTTCGAAAATGTGATGTAAGGAATCAGACCCGAAAAAATAAACGTTTGAGTCATTCAGTTTGAATTCTAGTGGGAACATAAAAATAAACTTCGTGATTCATTAAAATATGTGCTAGAAACCATGCCATAATATATAACGGAACAGTGACAGATGTAGTTATTCACCTTTATTCTCAACTGTCTGGAAACGCATGAAGAAAGGCGAAGAACCGTCAAAAATGTGACCCTATGGAACAGTTTCTCATGAACTGAACTAAACTTTCTTTTAGAAACTATGCCATAAATAATTCACTTGTACATTCACGGCAACATGTTAACTTACTTTTTGATGATATTTATATTTTATCGTATTCCCATTGCAGGTCGATGATTGCCTTGAGACTTCTTTACACTATTGGATAGGAAGTAACTGCACCGAGGTATTATGAATATAATTTTATTAGTGCCATCCTTTGCTTTATTCGATTCCGTATTATGATATTATCGAAAAGTGTAATAGTATCATCAAATACTACAATAAGGATGGTAACTCCTTTCATGCCCACACAATTGCCAACCAAATTTACCTCATACTGAGCATAATTTCATGCGTCTTTCAACATCTGTTTTTGTTAGACTTACCAAAAAATCGACTTTTTCATTTACATATACACTTCCAATATATGCATGTACATTAATCATTATTATCTCCAATTTTGCAGCTCGATGTTATGAAATGTGAGGAGAAAGCCAATGAGTTGGACCGAATTTTATCTGGTGCACATATTTTCTCGAGAGAGGTATCTTTTCCACTCAATGCGATTATTTCTTTTTTACATTCACATATTTCTTGCTGATTATACCGCTACCATTGTCTGCCCTACTATATGATATAGGTTAGATCGTTCTTACATCCGATTGAATTTTACGTCCTGGTCTCTGCGGTATAGTGTTAGAGTTCAGTGAAAACCTTAGTTTCGTCTAAATCAATAACAAATAACGTTTATAATATTTTTTTGGTTCTTGTTTCTATGTTTGAAAGGCACCCTTCGTTTCCAGAATTTCTAGAATATCTTTAAAATGTGTTTGTGTCCACATTGTTCGTAATTTCCAGGTTTGTTTGTACTGAATGGTAGGTAAAAGTGCTTTCGTCTGGAAGCAGTTTCATGACACAATGGCACCAGATTCGTAGAATCTTTACAAAATACATCCCTCCGTGCGCGTATGGAAGCCCTTGTTATTTGCAGATAAAATGTGCTAACCCCATTTTTATTAAATCTGACGCGCTTTTGTTTTCTAGCGTCGCAGATAAAAACTGTTACATCAAGTAATAAGTGTAACTTTCTAATTTCAGGTTGAACAAAGAGAATCCATGTGCTTCATGCATCTGTTTCCCGATGGTGTTATGTATGTTGCTATGTATATTTACTTTGCATTGCTTGATATTTAGTTTTATATTTACTTTTTCATTTCATTCTATTACGGAAAATTGTGTGTTGGACTTGAAATCAGCTTCATTTTTTAATTGACTTAAACCATTGATCATTATTTCATTCTGTAATCAACTCATCCATATCAAATATTGTCATATGAGTATGGGTTAACTACTTTGATTTATATGCTGGCCTGAGCAAAGAACTTTGTTACTAGTAATATTCTAATAGGTTATTTTCCATTAGGCAATATTTTGTTTTTTAAAGTGCTAATTGTGAACTGAGGTCAAGCAAAGCACTATATAATTTTGTTTTCTTTAGAAATTTTTAATCCATTCTTTAAGATATGAACATAATCAATTATAATATTTTTGTGTCCAGTAGATTATTTGGTCTAGAGTTTTATTTTATTTATTCAAAATATTTATTTACTGGAAATACAAACGAAAATTCAAATTTGGATATATTCTTGGATTGTATTGTTGTGATCCAACAAAAGACTGTTGGCAAATCACAATGGGCTACCACAATCACATCAGCACTTCCAGTGATAGATAAAAGTTTTATTTCCACTAAAGTTTATTCAGAACTTTGGTCATTAGGACTTTTGTCAGTAATTCTCTAATTTAAAAAACCCGTTCCTTCTCATATTTTCTATTAATTGCCTTATAACCACATATTTATAATAATGTATATAGATTATATTTATATTGCATCCAATCTACTTCAATGCGTAAAAGTATGTTTTGGTGTGTTCTTTACAGAATAATTTCTCTTTAGTAAAATTATTAGGGTAATTTAGTTCCATATAAATTTTAAATTGTAATAACCTCTTCTTTGTTGCAAAATCTGATTAAAATTCAAACAAAATGTGTACAAACTTTCTCTTCCTGGTTAATATCAAGAATAATTTTGATCTATTCAGCATAATCACGTTTCATTGTAGAAATAACGCATTCTATTTTCCTAAATAGATACATTGAAGGAAGACATAAGACCAATCCAGAGAAAGCTGCCACATATGGCAAGAAAATGTACATGGTAACAGGAGTTAAATTTACGAGGACAAACTGTGTAAGTTATTCGATGAATATTAGCTTAAATCGTGCATCGTCGCTGCAACAGAGCTGTAGTTTTATTACAACGTTATTATTAGCTACGAAAATTTGTTTATGCGACTGAAAGAAAGATTTTCTTTAAATTTGAGGATGTGTCTCTGGTCAGAATGAAGAAGTGCTAATTCTTGCATGATCGGGCTGGTTTCGAAATTTCACTTTTGTTTTGATGCTGAGTTTTTAAGATTTCTTTTATGCTAGAATTGGTTTCACAATTGATATACCTAGATACGAAGCATATAACAGTAGTGATACTTAATGGTGTGACGTAAGTAAACGTTTGCCGTATCATCAAAAAGACTTTGAATCATCCGGCTTTTTCGTTGGACTCAAGATCATTTTGCAAACCATTTTGTTTCAAGATTAATGACGTCACACAAAGAAGGATTTATAATTGCAATGATATCATCATTGATAATCATTGATGATGTATATATATATATATATATATATATATATATATATATATATATATATATATATATATATATACACACACACAATTTGTTCATAGATATATCCCTCAAAGGAGTATTTGACATCCGACTCATCTCTGATACTGGATGGTTTTCCACGAATTTACGTATGGATTGGAAAGACGTGTGGCTACGTAAGACGTATCAAGGTAATGCAGAAATTAAACAAATATGTCACTTTGACAGGAATTTGTATATATGACATTATAATTTTGTTTTTTGCATTCGAGTAAGATATGTATGACTTCATCCATTTTGCTCAATCACCGCTCCGGTGGCTTACTGGTTAGAGCGTCCCCCTCGGATGTTTGAGGTTGTGGTTTCGATCACCGGTCAAGTCATTCCAAAGACTTACAAAAATGGTACAAACAGCTGCCTCGCTTGACTCAGCATTAAAAGGTTAGTATTAGGACTGGTCTGCCCGGTATCAGGATAATGTGACTAGTTGGAACATCATGCTACATGATACATGCCTGTGGCATAATGCCCCAGTGCTAGACATCACTATAAACTGCCACACTGCAGACATCATAGCGATATGTCTGAACAATTGTTAAGACTACATTAAAACTCATAATCACATCACACCATTTTCCTCAAAATATTTCGTGTTTTTATTTAAAGAGTCTCTGCTGTTTACCTGAGAAACTTTCAGTTAATATGTATAACTAAATTTGGCTGTCGCTTGGCTCAGAATTAGTAGAAACGCAAACACAGCCTTAACCTTCTTCTGAATTTTACTTCATTACAAATTTAAATTTTTCATTCAAAATAGTAGTTTTTATCACTGAAAATGACATAATTTTGCTGTATAATGTCTTGGCTGATTACAGTTACTTCGTTTTTTCCAGACTATGCAAATCGCAAAGAGAATACGCAATTGGCAGCGAAATGGAAAGTGCCATATTGTTGTTATTGGTAAGCTTTATAATAAGGAACGTAATAAGTACGTGTATTTACATAATTTTGATGCAAAGCAAGCAACACAGATTCCGCTCGTAAAGTATATATATATATATATATATATATATATATATATATATATATATATATATATATATATATATATATATATATATATTTGTGTGTGTGTGTGTGTGTGTGTGTGTGTGTTTACCCGCAGTTGCCTACCGTGTTGCGTTCGGGGAATGGTTTTGATATCGTTATCTACTATGTGTTTTGTTGAACGAATGGTTTAATGGTTTAGTGTGGTTTTCACAAAGTTTCTCTTAAGATTCGTAGAACATAATGATATCAGTCGTGAAAAATATTAATGTACGAGCTTGGTGTATTGCAATTAACTTTTAAAAGTAAACCTGTTGAATTTAGTCGGGTTTAATCAAACTATAGATATTGCTATTGCTTCAAAACCTTTGGTCTTTGTCCACTACCAGTAATTTTGTTTGAGTAAAACCTGTATTAATTAATTTCATGACGCTGTGAAAGCTTGAACGCATATAAATTGTTTCTGATTATCAAAGTATATTAATCTCCTTTAGATTTTATTAGACGTTTTAATGACCACATGACACACTGCGTGTTTTTGTTCTTTGACAGCATTTGAGATATTTACTTTATGCTTTGATATACTGTTAACGTGGAAAAGGTTTATGTAAGTGACCTTAGAACTGCGTAGACACCGAAGTGTCTGTAACCGCAGAGCTTCAATGTCACTTACATAATCCTTTTTGTCACGCTATCAGGCCAAAATATCCTCCAAAACGTAATTTCCAGGGCTGATGTTAGAAAACTATATATATATATATATATATATATATATATATATATATATATATATATATATATATATATAGGCTGGTTTGCTATTTAATAAGAATATGTCACATGTTATCATAAACAATGCTTTCCTGGAATTGGCGTATACTGAACATTTTTTAAAGCAAAAGCAAAACAGTGCATGATATAAATGATACTATGGCTATAATCAACCACTTTTCATTTCATCATTTATTTTAGATGAAAAAGATATTGGGCTACATCAAGCGTTCATGAAGAAACTTGACGGTATTTCATTTAAAGGAGATATAGTGGTGAAAAATATGGCAGACGCTTCAGAAGGGCATCACCAGAAACATTCCATCGTTGTACTTCATAGGCAAGGGAATTATATATTCTCTTTTTTAAGAAAATAAGAATACGCAGACGCTGTTATTTTATTATAAAATTGTCCTTCACAATCAATTCCGTAAAATGCGTGCTAATTACAATAGTAGATGCTAAAAGGATTTTTAGTACGACAGGGCGGGAAACCGGTTGTGAGTCCCGTAAGAATGAATATCATGTAGTTGGAGAGTCTCCTTTGCAAGAACGAGAAGTTTTATTCAGTGATAGGGGGGTTGCTGGAGCATTGGAGGCACTGTTAGTCGCAGTTGTATGGGCCGGCCGATATCACACATAACTCCCCCATAATGCTCAAAATTGGGGTTTACTTTTATTTGTTTGTCCCGCCATTAAGGCTTGCTTCGTATGTTCATGTAAGGCCCATCCGAATTTTCTTTTGGAAATGGTTATGTTAAATTGTGGATTATAAAGAATAACAATACCTTGAATATGAAGGTCATAAAGTTTGAGTTTTAAGTTTAAAAGAAAAGAAGCAGTAATAGAGCCTGCATGGAATCTGTTTTCCAGATGAAATATACCTTTTCACCTTTTATTCCGCAGAAATTGAGTGCTTGAATGCCTTGATTGCACGTATATTAACTTTTGTAAATGATATCATTTTGTATGGTCTTCATTCAGCTGTAAACCCTTGCCGACTCAGATCTGCACATATTGTTTTTCTTATTATAGTCATAGTAAGTCTCTATCAACCGCGACCCTCTTTGCGTATCCAATGCGTTTTATTTTTAAACAAGACCATTATAAAATAAAACTGGGGAAAAATAGAGATTGTTATTCGCACGGAGAATGGCGGCACATACCTTTTATTGAAAAACCGCACCATATGTTGGAAATACACGGGGAAATGGCTTGGAGTAAGACAACTGTCGATGAGAAGTTTCAGTCACATTTTATTCATCGAAATACATCACACAGCCTATTATTAATTCACAGGAGGAGCTTTCTTATGTAATTGTTCCGCTCGCCTTGACCATTCGGTGAGCTTTAGGCTCAATTGTTTAGCACTACGTTGATTATAACCGTTGATTATAACCTTTGGTGACGAAGCAAGTATTTCATTTTTTTATGGCTGTGTATTTGTGGACTTCATGGGTGATAAGCTTGAAAAAAATCTTCCTTGAAGATAGCATTTTCATATAACCTTTAAGATATTTATTTTGTGATTGTGTTGGGCATCGTTTCTGCCAAAATGCAGATTCGATCTTGATTTTTCGCTTTATGGACAGTCGCTGACTGATACAATTTCCAACATTACAAATTAGACAGCTTAAACATGTGATCTGAAGATCTTAAGAACATTGAGTTTTTCTTGGCTTTCTCAACAGCTTGATCGTGGTTTTTAAAAGCGGCAAGGTTGAACTTGGTCGTGTAATTGGTGGACTTAAGCGCGTTACTGTTTCTGCTGAGACAATAGTGCAATGGTAACATTAAAATATGTCCACAGGCATTGTTCATGTTTATACTATACCCACAAAGTGCGATTTAACTTCAGTTAATGTCTATCGATAGATACACCGCGTTTAAAATATGTCCAAGATTTGGTTTCGCAAGCCTTATCGTCAAGATGAATAATTGATGACAAACCGATATATTCTGGTTTGCTCTTTGTTTTCTATTGACAAAATCTATGGAAAGTCAAGTCCTATGACCAAAGTAACCAAAACTTTGATATGAGCGATTTAGTGGAAGTAGGTAGAGTTTATGATCCTTGTATCTTCCAATGTTCTGGCAGCCAAGTGCCATACAAATCTAAGCATGCTAGTAAGCTGGGTTGGGTATAAAAGAACTTTAGCAGTAGAAACTAATTGTCCTCAAATCGCTCCCAGCTGCTCATAGATTTGTCTTAATAAACGTCCTTGCATGTAAAGAAGATCATTTCAGTTCCAGGCATTTTAGGTAGCAGCTGCTCCAGGCTGCTATTCATAAAGACTGTAGCTGACCAAGTAAACTGAGTATGTACTTCACCATGTTCGTTAAAATGGCACTCATGTCTCGGATTCCATAGCCTCTATAATAGTGACCATTGTAGCCGCATATCTTATGAAAAAGCTCGCATCTTTATTTCTGAGCAGATGTGCAGGTTACATGTTTTGGGGCTGACACCACGGTACTTGCCAGTAATATGACAGTGGTTTCAACCCTAGCTAGCATTCAATGCTCTTGAAAGTGGCAACATCGTTACGGTGTCAGACTAATTTGAAACACCGTCGCTACGAAAAACCCTGCACAAGCTACAGTAATCCTGGTCAGCGATATTGTATAAGTTGATTTCTTTTGGTTTATAGGTAGGACGTTCCAAGGCCTGTTTTTTTTATCCCAAATTCTGCATCCATAAGGTAAGGGATGCACATCTATCGGTGGTAGTTGTTATACGATACAATGTTCTTGTCTGGCTTCGGTAAGGATACACGATAGGGTTTTTCGCGACATTCCTTATGTGTGAGCGTCCAATAGGTAATATCGGCTGAAGATTTAGAGGCACTAGCGGCAGGATTTATTATTTTTCCTGTAATTTGTGTCGCCGTACTAGTACTTAAAATTTGTAGCTTTGTTTCGCCTTTAATGATCAGTAAGATATCTGCCTAATATTGCCTCTTGTTTTGTAACTCATGATATTTAGCATGTATTGGTCTTTGTCATGCAAAGGTAATAATTGCGATTGTTTTGTTGCGGCGCTCAGACTTACTTCTATCACTAGTGCTTTCACAGGATAGTCGTTGCCAGTAAAGTCAATATTTCCACAAATATAGCTTTTTATGGCCAATCTACAAGATTATCGTCTGCTGGGTAAACAGCAGACATGAGTGGCTACTTAAAACAACAGTTGGCTTTGATCTTTCCATTAGTTATTGACCTCGGTGGTATGCAGATTTGTAAATGTAAGTTCGTACGTCCATTATCAATGTAGTACTTTGACAGTTGCAGTTCAAACACTTTGCGTAGATGACATACCCATCCCGACAGTATAGCACAGGATTGTGGCATTAACTTCGTCAAAAGGCTTTATCTCATCAGTGCATAGTATGAGAATAACCTCATTTCGGAAATATGATTCTACTTTATTGTTCTATTATCAGAGCCATTATCATATACAATTTATTAGGCCTGGTAAAGGTGTTTTTGTTCAGCCATGATCTCAAGACTAGACTACATATTAAACCAGCGCGTTCACTAATTTAGCATATATCATGTGTTACTATTTCACACTTCCAGCATAGGTAAGCTCTGCATCCGCTTCTAAACTCATCTATATGCATAAAACAATATTCAGCAACACATCTTTTTCCGCAACACTGATGTACTACTTTGTTTCAAGCAAGCACATTCTGTTACTTCATTAACCTAATTATAGCCAGAGACGAGTAAATTCTTAAACACCTAAGACTTAAAACAAACTATCCCCATTTCTTTAGACTGGTTAATTAAAACAGACTGAGCAGCTCGACTGAAGAACCAGATATTTTCGATAGGCTTACAGTTCCAATGACACCTCCCTCCAACTAGCTGCATGTCATGGACACTCCGACAAATAGGACACCTGAACAAGGTGACAGTCTTTTTAATTTTACTGCCAACCAGTTCTCCACTAAGCCTGATGAGACAAATGACCATTTTGCATCTAGTGTAGTGGACAAACAAATTTGATCAACAGAAGTTATAATTATTGCCTTTATACATGAAAACGTCGTGTAAGTTACTTGTAGGATTTTGTAAATATAAAATGTATTTATTAAAGTGATTCAAATTTCAGATTTGCGAGAACTCAAAGAAATTATGAAACGAGGTGATGTAAACAAAACGTCAAAAGGGTGTGCTTTCTCTACAAAGTTAAGCATCGTTAATCAAACTTTTGCGTTATTATCTATCTTGAATGCACATCTGAATATTTGGTTGACTGAGATCTAGTTCTTTAACAGTTACATTCTCGTGTCTTGGTTAATACCTTCAGAATGTATCGATACTGAAATAAGTATTCCAAAGTATTTTAAATTAAGTAGTTTAAATACGCAACTAATTTGTTTTTGTAGAGTTTCAGGCGATAGTGTTTTGTATGACATGCCAGAAGCAGCACAGAGGCCACTGAAGCATTGTTATCTAGTCAAAAAGGTAACGGTTTACATCGGCAAGTTCTGTATCTATGCTTTTTTAAACCAGCTTGCATTCTATCTGTATGTGAAACGATTTAGTCAGTTCGGATCAATTGTTTTGATCTTGCTTTGACATTATTGAAAGGAATAGCCGTTGAATTTCTCATAATCGTTTTGAAAACCTTGGAAATAAATACTAACATATATATTAGACAAATTCAAATGCTCAATATTGTCATATGTTATCAAAAATGATAAAAGCGTCAAGTGGATAGAGTCATTTGCATTAGTTTTGATGGTATAGCTCAATTATTTTAATGGCATTATCAAATAAGATGAATATCGGTAACGATGTATTATCATTCTAATGAATAAACTGTTAAGCTCTTATAAAATATTACTTCTGATTAATTCATAATTAATTAATTCAGAATGTAACTAAAATTATCTTGTGCAGTGAGACATGGTTGTACTACCTACCTGACAAAGAATTTAGTGTTCATAATTTTTAAAGGATGAAGAGGATATCGTTACACATTAACAATTATATTGAAATAGCGTATCCTGAAAGTTTAAATAAGGCAGTTGTATGTGTCCAAATATATTGAAACAAATGACTCGTACATTAAAGCCTTAAAATAAAAAAAAAATAAAACTTTTACTTGTCGCGTGTACACTCTGTGTCCCATATTTACAATAAAATGTGAAATGAAATTTTAAAGCTATTGTTGACGAAATGTAAACTCTGTTTGTCAAGATCCGAAAACCAGTTTTATGAATATCTTAAATTCACGAATAGCCATTATATGTTTACTAAACATGCTTAAAAAAGAATTTAGTGTAGTGAACGACATTTTCCTCTATAAAGGACAGTTACCTCTTGGACTGGGGACCAACTAATACATTATATGTCTGGGTTGGACGAGAGGTCGCTAAGGATGATATAACCAAGGCCATCACAAGGGGACTGGTAAGAAATAGTTTTAACCTATCCTCTGTAGTAGATTGCCATCACAGCATACTATTATGACTAAGTATGAAATAGTACACTTAAACCCTTCAATCGTAACATATTCACATTTAGAATTAGCCTCAACATTATTGCACCCTGAAGTACATACTGCAGGTTTTATTTCAAAGTGATATGGGTCACATCCTTCAACTTATAAATGGTAAAAGTAATGTTGTTTATTATTGGCAGTATATATTTTAATTCGATAATTCATGAATTGCCTTTCAAAGGCATAAGGCATTAAGAGTGAACTCTTTATACAGTTTCCTCGATATGTACATTTCTGCATATAGTGTAGGCTTAAAGAAAAAGTTTGAACAAGTAGGGTTCACATATATCATCATCACCTCAAGTGATGTAGCTAGGATTTCACACCGATATTTCTCTTTGCAACATTATCTACGTTTCCCTAACGTTGTCTACACAGTGTTGTGATGACAAAAATCCCATAATAGTCCAAATTTGTAACACTACAAAAGTATTTTAATCAATGCTCCTCATGCATATAATTTTGTTATATAGTTTTATTAAAAGCGACCAATCGATTGCACATCATCAGCACTAATATGAAATCATGCAAGGTAATTTAACTCACTATTAAAAATTAGCATTTTTGTCTGCATCAACAGGCATTTAGGGAGCATCACAGATACACCGGGTCTATGGCCATATGTCGTATTAAGGAAGATCATGAACCGCAAGAATTCAAGTCATGTTTCTGTGACTGGCGCGAGAAACTTGTGGATGAAAATTCTGTCACAAAGAGTTACAATGTTGGAATTATTGGTAATTTTGAGATGTTATCGCTGCTCTTTCTTTTCATTGCTTATAAAGTGAAGTGAATTTGTATGTATTTTCATGGGGTTTTGTTATCTAATCTTCACATATAACATAATTGTGAAGTAAGATGGTAACTTCTGGTTGCGACATAATATACATAAATGATTTTCCCTAGTGCATTTGCAAAAGGAAGCATATAGTTCTGCATACGAGAGTTCTTTTTAAGTTAGTTTTGTTCCATTCATTAAATTTTAAAATTGTTCTTGTTGCACCGGCTAGAATTTTGTCATACAAAAAAAGCCCGTGCATATTTTATGTTAAAATACAATGCAACGAATGGTAATAAAATCTAGTAATAATATGACGTAATTAATAATTTAAGCAGAATCTTTTAGATTCATCATGCTTGACCTGTTTTGTACACATTGATATATATCAAAGATGAGGCAGTAACGTGTAATGTTGAACTACAGCATTTTTCTGTAATCAAGGTGGATTCGTACTCCTCACATCTAGGCTTTGATTTGAAGGCACCTTTGGTGTTTAATGTCTTGTGTCATCTTAACCTTTCAGGTCGGGCCCTGTTTTCAACACATGACAAATGGCCTATTCCAAAGCTTGAAGAACACTGGAAGGATGACTATTCAACTGACAATAATGGACCTGCAGAGGTCATACATGCATACATACATACATACATACATACATACATACATACATACATACATACATACATACATACATACATACATACATACATACATACATACATACATACATACATACATACATACATACATACATACATACATACATACACACACACACACACACACACACACACATACATACATACATACATACATACATACATACATACATACATACATACATACATACATACATACATACATACATACATACATACATACAAACATACATACATACATTTAAATATTTGTGGAGTTTATTTACATACATACATACATACATACATACATACATACATACATACATACATACATACATACATACATACATACATACATACATACATACATACATACATACATACATACA
Organism: Potamilus streckersoni; assembly: GCA_016746295.1. Taxonomy (NCBI): domain Eukaryota; kingdom Metazoa; phylum Mollusca; class Bivalvia; order Unionida; family Unionidae; genus Potamilus; species Potamilus streckersoni. The sequence goes on along the minus strand of JAEAOA010002216.1, from coordinate 2,498,180 downwards.
TACATACATACATACATACATACATACATACATACATACATACACACACACACATACATACATACATACATACATACATACATACACACACACATACATACATACATTTAAATATTTGTGGAGTTTATTTAACATGTGGTCAAATTATACACGTTTTCTCATTACTGATGTGTTCTTTCTCATCGTCAATTGTTAGTGGCATTTCAGATTGACTTAAACCTGTGCTTACCTTTCTATAGGTTTGGAGGGTTGCAGGTGAGCTTTTGGCTCCGATTACTCAGGACCAGAAAGGCATATTCAATAATGGCAATTGCTACATCATTCTCAGTCGGTCTGAAGATGACGAAGTTGGCAATCATCTATTGTATTATTGGCTGGTTAGTATTAAATTAAAATGAACAAGAATATCGATACAAATTACATAACTGTCACTTTCTATTTCCAATGATCACAGTATGCAAGAATACAAAAGAAAAGGCTTCATGTTTTCAAGTATACTTAAAGAAAAATTGTTTACTTTAATATTCAGAATCCATTAAACATATTTAAAGTGAAATCTCTATGCACAATTTTAAACCTGTACGAAACGTTATAGGTAGAGTCGTTAGAAACGTTTGTTAGTAATAAGCATTCATCCATATCTTTTCAAGTTTGCAATCTCTTATTTCAGAACTGTTATCAAAGCTGAAATAGTAACAAAATATGTTTGCCTTGTTAATTATTGTCAAAGTGGATTCTGCAGAAAAAAATGTACATATTCATGATTGAAATATGCCATTGTTTCTCAGATTGTCACTATAACGAAACTTGGTCGTTGCTGTATTTTTTATTTTTATCCAAATCATAGTTATGTCGTATAAACGCTAGCGAAAGGAACAGATTTGATCTCCACAGTGTTAAAATGACAAAAGAAACATTCATTGTTCATGCAAACTGCGATATAAGATGAAGCTTTATATATATCTAAATAAAAATTTGCATTTTATAGGGTTCAAAAAGTCGAAATGAAGACAAAAGAAATGCTGTAATACTAGCATTGCAGATGGATGAAGCGTTGCATCATAAGTGCACTGTGGTAAATAGACTTCTTTTATTTTTATCCCAGACGTATTCATGTGAATGTGTTCAGATTCATAAGTATGAATAATTAATGGCAATAAAAATAAATGCATTTTAATATTTTATTGACACCATTGCAATGTTCACTATCATTTTATTGAACTGGTCTGTAAGACATGTTAAGCATCATAATAAAAAATATATCATATTTATTATCATCATGATGAAATAACCTTTACAGGATTTTAGTAATGAACAGTAACAAAAACTAATAAATTGGATTCAAAATTATTTCTCAAATAAAAGGTACAATTTTGTTAACAATTTTTAAGACAAGATTGATTTCTGCTTTTAGATTCGAATATTAGATGGCAGTGAACAATCTCATTTTATGTCCACACTGCAGAATAGCATGGTGGTGGTAAGTCATATATCTCAGCTAAACAAACCATCGTATTGTTTGTAATTGATTTACTTGGAATGATGGAAGTTTTCGTTATCAGATTAAGTAATCACTGATATTTAAAGTGTTTAAAGGTAGATTATGTAGCTTAATACATGCTTCTAGTGTGTTAATCAGAGTCTAATTCTTTAATGATGCATGCTAAGGATTTACGATGGCTCATTGTCATCGACATAATCTTCTCATATGCCATATTTAAATAAACAAATTACGTTACAGATTTTCATAAAAATCTTTTTGCGACTAATTCTGTACAATTCAATTAGAGAATTTGTAGGGCCATTTAAACGAGAAAAATTTGCAAGGAAAATGAATATTACCTCAATCTCCTAAAATGACGTTTTTAGATTGCGTTTGTTATGTAAAAGTACTTAATTAATATAGGGCAACAAACTTATAAAATATAGCGTTATTTCAGTCATCCTTCTTTTGCATTTTACAAGTCCATTGGATTGCAAATTTAAAACGTATAGAGAGGTCATCCCAGCGAAAGAGAGCAAGAGTCATAAGTGGTCATATTTTCTATGCTAAATGCGCTGAAAGCCATTAGGTATCCTTGGCATAGTTACATATGAGCCATTTATTACAAAGTTGGAAAACCTGCTTAGAATCATTAAACTCGTCTGAGTGCTGATATATATCCTGATAAATGATCATATGAAATTTGGTTATTAAACAAATAGCTTGAATACTAGAGCGACCACAAGTTTGTGCATATACGTACAGGCAGCTGGAAGCCATTTGGTATTGAATATTGCGTAGATATAAACCAGGCTTGATGGAACTGAATATTTTCATCTTTTTGGATAAAAACACATACCCTTTTTTTTGGATAAAAACACATACCCTTAATTAAAGTTATGGATACCGTAAACAATTTTGTCAATTGAAATAAGTGATTATGCCTCAGAAAGGAAGGAGTATTGACATTTGCTCTTGCACAAAATATTTAGAATATCCATGGTGAGAAATGACGCGGTATGCAAACTTGCCGATTGTTCTTGTTTTAAATATAACGTTCGAAAATAATCTTCAGTTCGGAAAGAATCTTCAAATTAAATTATCATTCTAATTTTGACAGAATCCTTTATGACTATTAAAGCATCTTTACAACAGAGCTCTTTTTTCCCTCTAAATTATATCTGATCAAATACTGTGACATGTACACTAATCGCATACATAAAGTTTTCATGTGAAATATGGAAGTTTTATAATAATATGAAGTTATGCAAATGATCAACAATTTTAACAAATATTATTTCAGTATGACGTTGAGTGTTCTCCAGAAAGAGATGATCAGATGTTTTGTGTTCGTGAGCTTCAGAACGGCGGAATACGCGTTCATCAGGTTTGATTATAATTACTACACATGAACTTTTTTATGAATAATACAAAATTAAGTTGACTTAGCGTCTGTGAAAGGAAAATCTCCAATTCTAATGATATTCATTTTACTCCTTTCTTAAAGCAATTACACCTTGCAGTTACATTGCAGAGCATAACACCATACTGTGACAGCTTATAAGAAACAAATATAAACATATATTTTATTAATAAAAGGCAAACCATATCACAGGAAAATATATATAAGCACGTTTTCAAAAAATAAACTGAAGTGGTGCTTAAAATAGATTTATTTTTAATACTGTTTACCGGTATTTACTAAGAAAATTTAATTCAACGTAGTCTCTTAAAGTAGGGCTATATCATGCTTGAGACTCTTCTTACTTCAAATTGATATTAATTACATGCAACAAAAGGTTTGTCATTTATCTTAGACATTATAATAATTCTTTGTTTTGACAGGTATCTCCAGTGTGGACATCACTGAACTCATCGGGTGTGTTTGTATTAATAACACCACAAACGTGCTACCTCTGGTATGGAAAGGTGAATCTAGCTTCGTGTTTTCTTTCTTTAAAATTAATCCTAATTGGTTAACGTAATAACGTAATCAAACATAGTTTTCAAGTTAATGCACAAGAGAGAGAGAGAGAGAGAGAGAGAGAGAGAGAGAGAGAGAGAGAGAGAGAGAGAGAGAGAGAGAGAGAGAGAGAGAGAGAGAGGGAGAGAGAGAGAGTGTGTTTATCTCAGTTTATAATCATGATTATCAATCTATGACACCATATAATTTCATTTTGCAGTTTTCTGGTGGAGCTGAGAGGGAATACTCAAAACAGCTGTTATCCTTCTTATATCCTTCGTTGTAAGTGTTATGTAATTGTTTTACAATATGTTATTGATACCTTAAAATTGTATGCATTTAAGGGCAAGTGCCAAAAAAGGATTAAAAACAACATATACCTTTTCTGTGTCTTATGCAATAAAATCAAGGTAGATCAAAGGCACAAGTAGAGAATATAATAACAAAGATACCATCATTATTCAGGAAGGTTTGATAAAACGCGTTCTTGTTGTTAAATACTCTTTGACATAATGCCAAATATTTATGAAAAAAAGATGTCTATAGTCTAACAGTCGAATATTGGTGCTGTTAATTTGTTGGTTTTGAAACAGTTAATGCCAAAAAATATTATTTGAATATAGCATATATTAACGACAGTTGGCAAAATGTAATTGGTTAATAAAATTTTCATAAAAACAGTTTTGTACAAGTATGTATAAGGTAATTATTCAGAAGATGTTCTGTGTAATGCTTTCAGAAGATACTCCTATGAGGTAATTACTGAGGACAAGGAACTTCCTTCTTTTGCATCAGCTCTTGGAGCACGCCACGGTTATCCACAAGATTTCAACACCAAGGTCTGTTTGATATACTTATCATTAAAAACATTTAAGATTATTTGAAGCGGACGCCCAATTAATATGATCTTTAAAATAATGTTTTCGATTTTATAAATATTTTGTATATCACGATTAATGCGTTTCAATTAAAAATTCTTTGTTTATGACAAAGTGTCAGTAAGTAATTATGAGCTTAAAATTGAACTTAAAATATAACTCAGGTCATGATGTTTATTACTCAAATGTCTAATTCCATATACATTTGTAGTTAGATGAAATAAACTAAACCTTTATGTATATATGTCTACCTAAAATGGACAAGCTAAACTAAAATAATTATATTCTTTTCAACAGACTTACGAAAGGCGTTCACCCAAGCTGGTTTGTTATGATCCAGACATGAAAGGCACAGGCAAATTTATTGATATGGGGCGCTGTGCAAAAGAGGTAAACTTATTTTGAATTAAAATGAGATAAAAGATTAAAAAGTGAAATTGTTTTGTATGTTGTGTGATGCACAAGAGTAATTTAAAACGGTTTCATATTGAATCTTATCGAATGATGTTGATCATCCATGCACTGTGCATTTATTCTTATGCCTAGACTTAGTTATACAATTAGACTACTGATGTGATACATCGAATGATTGAAATAATATGTGTTCAGGTCTTTAGGTTTCTCCCTTAAGTTAAACAATTTTAGTTATGTGAATCATTTGTCTCTCTAGTAAACTCTCGGTTTGCCCACCAGATTTGTTTTTTGATCAATCATTTTGAAGCAATCGTATCAGACCTATAAAATTTACACCATCCATTTAAAAAAAAAAAACAATATAAATTCTGGCTTAAATTATTTCAGGACCTCACTGAAGATAGGATTTACATACTAGACACTTTTGATCAGGTAGGTAATGGATGGTCATGGCTTATTCAATGATATTAGTATAATAGATGTCCACATGCACTTCAAAGGTTGTTACTGCAGCTATGGTCTTATATGCGAAGGACTTTTAGCTCTTCAATTTATGTTCAGGCATTCTGCGATAAGATATTCAAACTCTAAATGTCCATTTTTTGTTATCTCTTTTGGTTTGTTGAATGCTTTTATTTATATTATCATATGACTAATATGTTATCGTTATGTACGTTTAATATGCAACAATTGCCAGTAACAGCCTAACCCTGCTGGTCGGCATGGTCTAATGAACTTAGCTTTACTTCATATTTATCTTCACAGGATCATGCCTTTGAAATCAATGGAAGTACGCTTCAATGTCGTGATTGTCAAACAGAATATTCTTAGAATCATCTTAAAATTTGAATGAATTTATACGCTACATAAAAACATGAACACGAGTGTACGTAGTCGCAACATGTGGGAAATCTTTACCAGAGGTGAGCTTTGAATCCATTACAAAAAGATAGGATATGAATGGCAGTTGTTGATCTTGAAGTCTAACTTTATAAAATAAGTAACATGAGGAAAAGTATCCTATCGCACACAAACAGAAAATTATAGAAACTATTTTGTGCTTTGATGCCATTTGGTTTGTTTCAGATGATTGTATGGATGGGTGATCACATATCGGTTGAATCTCGTCTTTCAACTCCCTATATAACAGAGGTAAAAGGTTTTTCATTTTTATATTTAATGTAATTGTAAAATCAATTTCTAAAATGTATGTTCTGTACCAACGACAGTTAAGATTAGCATTTAGTATGATTTTTGATCATTGTGTTAATCTTAAAACCAGCAAAAGAACCAACACTTGCAAAACACATAAGAAATCAATGCTTTTTATTGCATTTTTCAAAAATGACAGATGTGAATATCTTTAAACAATGTCATAAGTTTAATTAATGATTAATGTTATTTTTTCCCGACGTAATGTTTGTAAGCACTCTGAGACAATCTGTTATTGGAATGTTAAAAGTTACAGTTTCATGGAAATAATTATGTATACAGTCACGGAAGGCATGGTGTTTACTCAATCAGTATAACAAGATATTTTCTGACATCTCTTGATCGGTTTGTACTGATCAAGTAGGTTTACGTGTCGTATTATCGTGGCAATTGCATGCTGGTTTATTAAAGCTTTATAAGCTGGTGGCATATTAATATTCGACGAATGATTCCAATACATGGCACGTCCTTTCAGAAATATTTAACAGATGAACCAGCTGCTAGATCCATAAACGGTGTCACCTTGTGTTTTGTGTCACAAAGAGCGGAACCTTCATCGTTCACAAGGCATTTTGGATTCTGGGACGGGTTCCCCTATGGTGTAAGTATGCCATGAGCTTAAACTTTAACAATTTACATCAACTTTTAAACACTGAGTTTATTGTCAGTCGTAATGTAGGCAAAAGCCGTTATTGGTTTTGTATTTGTTATTTCTGAGGATTTTTGCTTTACGTCCGGTATTAGAATGATAAAATGCAAATATGCATCTTTGTGAATACCAAGTGCATATTTGTTTCTACCATATATGTGCAGCCATACAGTAGTTTACTGGTTAATTGACAATATGTTTGTAATTACAATTTATTTCTTCAAATATTCACAGGGGAAAGATGTATATGAACAAGCAAGGAAACGATTACGACAAGAGAACGCAAAGATAGATCTTGGAGAAGAGGTTTGTTCATTATATTTACAGCTTTTGTGATACAATTTCCGATTTACTTTCTTAATAAATTATACATGGATTAATTAATAGTACAAAGACCATACTTTAATAATTTATCTTTGCACTTAAATGAAGTCAAAAATTATAGTATATAAAGGCCAATTGGGTAATATTTTCTTCCACTGTAATGTTCAAATTGTGCAGACAAGATCAACCTTGTTCATGGACGACATTTTCAAAATTTTGGGAACATTGGTTTTAGTTTTGTTACAATTTTCCAGTGAGAATTTTTTTCTACTGAGATTAGACCACGAGGTTAGTCTACAAATGAGTACTATAAGTAAATAATCATTGAAAAAAGACATTTTGAAACGGGTTGTTGTTTATAGGTTTTCCAGTAAATTTGAATAACAAATTAAGAAATTCCTGCATGAGAAGAACCTGTATAATCTAGTTTTATTTGTTACGTTTGGAATATTGTTAGGCATGCTTGATGACGATACACAATACAAATATAATAATAATAATAATAATAATAATAATAATAATAATAATAATAATAATAATAATAATAATAATAATAATAATACACCTTACTTCCAGAAACTTAATGCAATGTTAATATGTATCTCCAAGGAAAGACAACTTTTCTCCATTGTTTATACTGTGAATCACAATCGACGGAATCAGTTACTAATAAAGAGGATTGATTATATTACACCATCATGTAATACAAATGTGGAAAACCAAATATATTGAGAATAATATAGTTCATCACGTACTGCAATACGAAATGAGTATGTATAATGTTAGTATATATATATATATATATATATATATATATATATATATATATATATATATATATAAACAAATAGTCTTTAACTTTTTATCATACATAACGATGCTTCTTGAATTTGTGTTATATAGAATATTAACATTTATTAAATACTGAGGTTAATAAAGAAATGAGAGCTTTTGGAATACACGTCTGCTTTGAATTGAAGTATATAGGTCTTTGTCTAAATATTTTATACACTAGTCGGCCACTTTTTCAACCCATGCTAATCTTCTAAGAGCCTATCATGGGGTGAATTAGTAATGATAACTTTTCCACTGTTTGGTTTGTCTTGCTCAGATGAACGATTTGCCCAGTGCGTCAAGGTCGCCGTCTGAAGATATTTACCTAAGCCAGAATTATGATGAGTCTGAGGAAACCTCAATTCCCCAATTCTACGATTTGACGTTCACAAATGAATCACCGGTCCTACCTCACACGGCGATATATCCAGACAATTTCATGGAGATGACTCAGCGTGTCTGCCATTTATACCTTTACAGAGATCCTTATCCTACCACTGAAAATTATTTACCAATATATGGCCAGCGACCATATATGCTATATCAAAATTATTATCCAAATGATAATACATACCCAACTTCTGTGTACCCCAAGCAGAAAAGCGAGTTTGAACCACAAAACGAGACAGACAGGAAAGTAGACAAAGGCCAACAAGAGGGAGGGACTAAACAAAGCCATATTCAGACATATATGCGAACGAAAGGGGTCAAAACAGCTGACAGTCAAACCAATGAACGAACTAAAATGACCACAAAATCCAACGATCAGACACAAAAGGCTCCTGTGCAGACGCATAAACTGAACACAAAATCCAACAAGAAAGCACAAATTACTCCTATTCAAAGAAAAGTTTTATTTGCAAATAGCAGCTCACAAAATAAGACCAAAAATAGAAAGACTTAAAATTGCATTGGCCCAAGTAAATATTTTAGAAATTTCAGTATTATATTTGCCCAAATTGCGTCACATACTTCACCCAATTTTTTCTTTCTTTTATGGATTATCATTTTTATTAGAAACTATGGATATAACCACTAAAACTGCACTGTATTCATTACATCAATTTCACTTGATGCAAATTAGCATTCATTACAACGTCAGCCTGAGGAAACATTTCACAACTCTGAATCTCGTCTGACCAAATGAATATCTTTTCTCACTTTTATTTCATCTCATTTGGTGATATGATGAAATCAAAACGTTTGTCCAAAAATATTCATCGCAACACCATTCGATTGTTAGGTTTGAATCGCAGCGAGTCTTTAATACATTTTTCTTTCATTCGTTATGGGATTTTTGCTTCCAAAGAAAATTTAAATTGTTGTTTTTCATAAGCTTCTGTCATTTTTCAAACGATGATTCAATAATAATACTTGCTCTGGAACAAATAAAGTAGAAACGATGTCTAAGAGATGCTTAGTTTTCATGATCGTTTAAACGGAGCAGTTCCTCCATGTTATTGTTGGGATGTGTCTGTTTCGTGTTGAGACTTTGTTCAACTGATAAAGGTACAATTGTTAATATGTACCTGTCTATGCAGTGATGAGTTATTTCGATTTTATTGAATATATATTTAGAGTATCTTTGGTGATGTTCATTTTTTCTCAAATTTTTGTTTTATTCACATATCATGCCATAATAATTTCATATTTTCAAGCATTTTTCTTGATTTGCTAGAACTATTGTAGCTTATATTTATTTAGATTCTTTGCTTATATTTATTTAGATTCTTTGCTTATATTTATTTAGATTCTTTGCTATATCTGTTGAAGAATTCAATTCTGTTTGTGAAATAGTCCATTAGAGCACTAGTGGTTTTAGCATGTATGTAATAGTCTTCCAAGTTTAAAAAAAATAATCCTTTCTCGGCAATGAAGCTTGATCGTACGGTTTGATATATTGCATATATTGGTCAATTCCTATATTGATGCGCTTTATGTAGTTTTCAAATTATATGCGTAGCAAATATATAATTAATGTTTTCTTAATAACTGCGTTTATGTGTGTAATAAAACTAGAAAGCCTGTCATCTTTAATTAATGCCAGAACAAACTGCACAAATTACAATAAGTCCTTGTGTGAGTGAGTCAGCGAGAAACTCTAATGAACACACACACACATTAACACACACGCACACTTGTGAACGGTTTTAATTGGTGGAGGTTTGTATGCAGTTCACAGCAGGTATCATTTTTTATTCAAATACTTATGTACAACATTCTGATAATAAATAAAATATATGAAATCAGCTAGTGTCATTCTAATTATTTCCGCATGTACAGTACTCATTACCATTGTATCGTTTCGCACGTGTATTTGCCGTGCTTTTATTTCTTAACTTAGTTTAATATATTTTGACATCGAACACACTGTGCAATTTAATTTTAATTTTGTTTGTTGTTTGTTGTTGCTAGATTGAGGGTACTTCTGCTCACATTGGTACAACAAAGTATCCTTTCCAGACCCTGAGGCGAGACGACCTCCCTGAAGATGTAAATTATATGCACAGAGAGGTAACGGTTAATTTCTGTTACATTACATCAAACAAAACTCAGGGATATCTAATATCTAATATCTGGTATACGAGGATCACATGTGTGAGAAACTTTAAAGACCAGCTTTATAAAATTTTCCAATGCTTGTGTCTAAATTTAGTCTGGCTATTAGTGATATATATTTATCAATTTAGCGTCGTCATGTTGGCCAATGGTTTTTATGTTGGAGCCGGCCAATTCATTATTATCATCTATACTGCTTTCATTATAAAGTAGTTGCTATTGTGTTATTGTATAATAATATATTTGACTCTAGTCAACCTAAGACAAGGGACATAAAAAATATGGAAAAAATAAGCTTAACAAATCAGCATGTTTGAGCTGCTTCAGCAAAGCTTAATCACTATGTGCAACGTTTTGCCATCAGCAATGTCTACTTAGTATATCTTAACGAAAACTGGAGTAGAATAACGTTTATCATTATATATAAATAAATAATATAACCAATTCGTCATCGAATCTAGATGTAGCGTACTGCGGTGCAATTTGAAGCTACATATACTGATAGATGAATGATATGTGTGACAGATATATATATATATATATATATATATATATATATATATATATATATATATATATATATATATATATATATATATATATATATATATATATATATATATATATATATATATATATATATATATATATATAGACGATATGTAAGCCTTAGGAATAAAAAAATATTTTAATAGATCATAAAATATCAGGATTTAGAGTTAATTTACTGATAATTTAATTTTAATATGTGCAGTGTCGGGAAAGATGGTACGTATAAATAATATCTCTACTCTGTCTTGACGTGGACAAGTAGCTTTTAGCTTATATGCCCCCATTTATGCCTGTCAATAAATTAAAAGTTCTAGTTGCAATAAGTTCAGTAAATATAACATGACTCGAAATCTACGAAAGCAACATTATCTAAGCTAAATGCAATAATAATATAAATGGTCAATATGCTGTTTATGGTAAATGAAAACGTGATAGTGGCCATAGAACGATGATTCTACACACACAGATATATATATATATATATATATATATATATATATATATATATATATATATATATATATATATATATATATATATATATATAAATGAGAATCCAACGACCATGTACATTTCTCAGTTGCAAGGGGTAGCAAAATGAAATACTGCTTTTAACATCATTGTTTGCTATTAAAATTTTTGATTTTGTTCAGAGAGCATTCCGCCAAATCTAGCATCATGTATTTCAGTTTTTCACTGTGGATTATATCGTAAAGGATGTGTATTACCCGACAAAGGTGCACAATTATCATTTCTTGGTGAAAGAAATATAAATATGAGGTTATTTTCTCTCAGATACTATAAAGAGAAGTTCCAGGAGGAATCCAATACCAAAATGAACTCTTTTGTTTGGTATATGTATTTCAATCAGAATTATGGTTTGTTACTTTTAGTATGCGTACTTCAATTAGCTTTTTCATTAAATTTACTGGTGTAAGACAGGAGATACTAATGACGAAAATCGCAGTTCCGATTGCTCAGTCTATCATAGAGTGTCATAATGTATTATGAATTGTTTCCACCAGGGAAACGTTTCAGTGTTTCATGAAAAGTATTAAAATTATTCCATTACAGCAAAAATCCGAAAACATTATTCACACACTAATTCCTATTTTATTTGTCCTTTCTTCTTAAATGTTGCTGCTGTCCAGATTTGAAACTCTCTAATTTCTGAATGCATTGCTGCTTCAAAAATAGATAACACGTCCATAATCCCTTAAAAGCTTCTCAAGTACTTACGCATGCTTAGTACAATGAATTTATTGAATGAAAAGAATTCTCTTTAAAATTACAAGCTTTTTTATTTACTCTGTGGTGGCGTTTTAACTGTATTTCTCCATATCAATTATGAATCGCTGTGTTTAGCATTTACAATATCATTTATGCGTTGCTTTGCCCATCATTGTGACATTTCGTCATAACATATGATTTTAAGATGGAAGATACCATCAACTAAATGTGCATATTTCATAGGAGGCACAGGTAAACATATCAAGCTAGATTTTATTTTTTAAAATAGTGCAGCTGTTCATTTGCTTTTCATCCCGCTTGCCTAGTAATCGAATTTGTTCGATATATCATAGTGTGTAGAATATCAAAACCGTACACAATAAGGCTAAATCTATCCACCGATTTTATTATTGCTGTATAAAGCTCTTTTATCCACTCGTTTTTTTTTAAATAATTAAAAGACAATGATTTTAGATTGATCTGAGATCTTAGATATTATTTTGTCTCATTCTTGGCTTTATCACAACAATTTTTAACCTGTGTATTCACTTTCTCATCGAATTAGAAGGTATCTTCTAACACGCTTGCATAAATATTTTTCAATTCTCTTTTCAGTATCATTTAACAAATAAACAGTTCAAAGAAGTACTTCTAATATCAAGAGGAGATTTCTACAAACTGCCAACTTGGAAACGGTGTCAGATATTAAAGTCATCAAAGTTGATGTTTCGTCAGCATCCACCTTACAGGCAACTCGAAATACCATCGTAAAATATGGAATATTGATGGAATCATATTTTCCGCATCATTTGTTTGAAACAAAATCCACATGTTAATTGTCACGTCCATTTTTAATACAGAAATACATTGCTAAAAAAAGCACGGTCTCTTCAGTAGAAACCTATGTAATACATCTTATGTAAGTGGTTTTATATTGATTACGTGTAACTGACACTAATGTGGTAATTGTTTTTGATACTGAATACTTTTCAGTTTTGCGCAATTGTCTTTCAACATTCCATGCCATCGGTATGTTTATTTTCACTTACAAAAATGATCGTATAATCAAGCAACGATTTTATCTCAAGACTGTGATTCAAAAGAAACATTTTTAAAATTAAATATAAAGCGTTAAGCGCTAACAAAACGTTTTCTTGCAGATGGAAATAGTTTTGTTTTATTTGCAATTGATGGACCAAATATTAAAACTAATCAGAATCAAAGACATTATATAAAGTCAAAATGTTGGCCTTTTTGTGATTGAAGTTAGAATGCTTCAAGCTGCATACATGTCTGCTTTTTAATTTCATTTCTTCATGATGACCTGCAAACGACATATACTAAACTGTGATAAGAGATCTTTGTGATTCCACGTTTTGTCGAAAACCGCACATTGTTTTCAAGAAAGGTTATGTTAAGAAAATGTTGGTAAAGTATGTTCTTATGGTTTAGACCTTTCTTTTGTCAGATAATCCCTCGGTTATTGATGACTTTGTTATCTATTATCGCTAATTTAAGAGTTTCATTGTATACATTTTTCATCTATTTATATTAATATTTTTCCTTAAAATGTTTTCTAATGCAAAGTGAGTAATTGCGCGTGTGTTTAGCAAGATTCGATTGCAAAATAGTAATGAACTTTGTATGGTAAATTTGTTGAGATCGAATTGGGGTTTTATAGTGTTAATAAAATACTGATGTGGCTGAGTCTGATTGTAGCAAAATTATTTAGGATATATATATGTCAGTAAGGTACAATTAATCTTCTGACAAGTGGTTGACAAGGAATTTGTGCCAAGTCCCCAGTTACAACAATTCATCACCAGCTAATCCATGCGTACAACATCCTTCTTGCTTGACTGCGCGCAGGATGTATTTTCACATCTTTTGTCAAATTAATTGTTCTAGCACCGATTCCTCTTCTATATTATGGAAACAGTGAGAAAAAATGAAAACTCGTGTTTTCTTTTTGCCCAGGGATCGGAATTATTAAAACCATTGTCGAACACAATATTGAATTACATGGAAATCTTTATCCATAATAGTTTTAATTACCTTTATTCACAATATAGATTAAAATGATATTATAACATTGTCCAAGTTTAACGACGCATTCAAATTCTGTTCTAAACTTTATATCGTTGAAAGTAAACCACATATATGTATTAGAATGACGTATACTGTTTTAGAAAAATGTTTAAATATTATTTATTTTTATGTTTCCTATACATTAATGTTATTTTTAACATTTTTCCTCTGACATATAAACATGCAATTGTTACATGGTTTTATGAATCTAACTGTAAGCTTCTTACTCAAATAAACAAAGTTCTTGAAATTGTGTATTTTATATTTTTGTTACTTTAAAAGTTTGGGCAAGGTCTTTGAAGCTTATACAGCAGATGGCGTTCTACAATCGCAGTGTTTTTTGTTTTTTTTTTTAAAACGAACTTTGTGTGTGAGTTGTATGTAAGCATGTCGGTGAAAAAGAACGGCATATTATGTCACCAAACACTTTAGAGAGATTGGGTACCATTTTTATCGATCTTCGTGGAAAAATATATTTCTGTTTTGTTTCAATTACAATTGAGATAATTATAAATCAATGCACAACCGAACACAAACCCGAATCGACGGTAACGTTGTGACCGTCTTTAAATACTTACAACTGTTTTCAGCGCGGTAATCTGTGGTGGTAGTGTCATATTTTGTTAATATTCTTGGCATGTTTTATATGAACACACTCGCACACACACACACACAGATATATATAGCCACACTCAGAATAAATATACTTGTTAAATATTTAATGAAGATGATCTAATAATGTTAATTATGCATTTGTGTAATAAATCTCTCAAATTAATTTGTATTAGAAGTTTCATTACATTTTTGGAATCAGAATAAATTAATTAAGAAAACAGCTCTGAAGCATTTTCACTGTATGTGAAAATAGTTTCCTGTCTGTAATGGACATTGGTAAGATTGTATATAAACAATTAATCAAATTCTGCGTAGACGTTTTGTTGTCTTTATTTTAATTTTTAAACTGATTCAAGTATTTAATGAAGATTTTTGACAAGTGGTTCAAATATGGAGATCGGTTACTCTTTATAAGCACTGTTTGCAAAAAGAAAAGCCTAACTGAACAATTTTGGCTGGATTATATTTATCAACTTTGTTAACAACTTCAAAGTTAAAATAAATTAAAACTTTCGCCAATGTAACATAAATGTTTTGCCTGTTTCTTACCATACCTGATTATGGTATCGTACAAGACGATTTGACTCTTGGTGGGAAGCAAAGGGACTCTTTGATATATCCAATAATCAGTATACGTTTTTAGTCCTGGCAAAACAAGCCCGGAAATTATACGTTTTCGCATGTGGTAGAGAATGTTTATTGGCTGAGATAATTTGTCACAAAGTAAAGTTCTTGATCATTATCTCATTATTATCAGAACAATGCATGCTTGAAAAGACAATATAATATAGTTTTATAATCCGTCTGTTCATTGTTTGAAAAAGAAGTCTGTAGGTTGGTTTTTAGCCTTCTCTATAGTCCCAAGGATGGTTCGAAATATCGATAATAAATATCAATTCTAGTGAGGTACTCAATTTTTGATATAATACTCATTATTTAATCTATAGATGACTGAAATCTAAAGTATACATTAGATCACGCTCAGTCGTAGGGGTGCGGCAGTTGTTTTCAAGATATCATTCTGGTGAACATACGTCGATCAAGAAATACTTTAAACTTGACACTGCATGTAAAGCTTTAAAATTTCGATAGAAGGTTTCAGTTTACACATCCTTTTTAAAATTATGAACTTTTATATACTGTAACATTTAAATGTCAACATAATAAACGTTTAAGATACTAATTTTCAGTACATAACGAGGCTGGGCATGTTATTTTAGGCATTACAAACTTTCTCTTGCTACAATAAATTTCATCACAATTCAATTATGTTGCATTTAGAATAAGTAAATGGTAAGGTTAGACACCTAAATATATTCAAGTAAGCATTGTTTTTAATTCATCATGAGAGGGACTAAATTAAATGATTATTTGGAATGAAAAGTTCTGTAGCAAAGCAGAAAAAATAGCAACCATGGCGACCCAAACACTTCCTGTTGGATAGGTGTTGTCGTTTGCATATGTGTGCAGGTTACTGTGTTTTGGGGATTGTACCGGTTTGTATAAATTTACATAAATATACGGACATGCGTGAGTGCAATTGTGAAAAAAATAGTCACCTTCATGTGATTAAGGGCTGCCCTCATGTACAGGCAACCGGATGCGTTCGTGTGTTTGGGTGTGGTAGAAACCTTTACAAAAATAACAAATATAAAATTATCCATATTATATATGACGAACGTAAATAATCTGAGGGATATATTTCAGTGGGAAGATCACACAAATCATGGTCGAGATGCTAACAAAATCTAGGTTGAGTTATACATATACAGAAGATCTAAATTAAACGATCGCTATAAAGAATGTAATCGTGATCATCACCGTGCTAAATGGAACTCGTTAAGAGATCACGGGCACCGTGCAATAAAAGCCGTTAACGAAACCTAGGATTATGATGTAGATCATGATTATAGAATAAAATGGATATGACTGCAAATGAATAAGCAACAGTGGATAAAATTTAATTATGTACCTGATAAAGCAAGCGACTTATAGTAGTCCAGATGCACTGAAAAAGCGACCAGTAGTTATGTTCATCCTTAGGCGCCTCATATTATCGATAACAACTATACTTTAAACAAATGAGCATTAATAATATTTTTGCTGCAGGGCACATAAGTGTTTACAAACGAAAAAGAGGTAAACACATTTGTTAAACTGTGGTGTCGCCAACAATAGTCAAACTTAATAGTTCCAACGTAAAAAAAGTCTTTATTATTGATGTTGAGCGCGTCAGTCGATAATATAGATTTCTGTTTATGTTGGCACAATGAAGGATCGGTATTTTGTGTTTTCGAGCCATAGAAGTCAACTTATGTATGAGTTATTTTTCTGTGTGCACGAGTATTCTCCGTGCCGTGATTGGTTAGAACACTGCTCTGTAATATTATCAAGACATTTACAGTCAGAATGACACTCGCGGTAAAACTATTTTCCTTAGTAAATGAGGATAATGTTAAGCTCAGTTTGGCTACACAATATACGACAATCATATGCAATTGACGGTCGGAGTAAGTTGCCAATCAGGCACGCATGAATCGTACAAAGGTAGTCAGATCTGAAATAACCATTTGGCCATCTAGATTGTCGTTTGGCAACCTATTTATTCAGATGTATACTTTGTAATTAACACTAACAAGAACATAACCAAATGACAACACCAAGAAGCTCATTTGCTGAAGAAGCCAATTACGACTGAAATGGTCGAAACTGCATTCGATAATCTGAGCAAACAACTTACTTATCTTATCGACATCAAGCAGGGATACCACAGTGACGATTTTGTGACAATAAAAATTGCGTGTTCGACGACAAAAACAATAAAACCAATGTGTAACTGATACGCGTCACACATACACGCTTGTCGACATGATGCGCGTTTGTTTTGTCGTTTTTCATTGATTTTGATATTTTACTGTGAAGATGTGTCAATCATTTTTTTATCTAGTTCTTGAGAACTTTAAAGTCGTCTATCTCTGTGATGATGGGACTTAATTTCTCGTAATGTGCTCCTTGACAAACAGCTTTCCGGTTGTCATGAATTTAAAGTGCTTGTGCATCTGCACGTTGAGACTATTTTATCAGTCACACTGAACGGCATCAGCGACAATCGATATCGTACTGACAGAAATTGCCAAGAGCAAATGTGGTTACACTCACGGGGGCATCCGTAATAGGTTCATCTTTGGCTGCGGTAACAATTCCACGTGCAACATTTATAATGCAATCGACGCGTTTGTATCTATGTACCATATGTGCGCATTTGTCGATTTCGATTTGTATACAAGTTTCAGCGTTATTGACTTGATCAGGTCAGTATTATTGTCACGGTGAACGCTTGTGCTAGTGTAGCAATGTACGATGAATTAGTCGCCTGCTAAATTTTTGTTAATGTTGCTTTTTCATTTGATGCCTCTAGCATCCAGTTATAGAATCTTTGTCCACCACCAGATCGTCCACGTAGTGTACATTGGAGTATAGCTGATTCCGCTACAGTATACAAAAGTGAAACAGTCTTAAGGTTTGGTTGATGGGAAGCAATATGCTGTCATCGTTAAAGTCGATGAAAAGACTAATAAGACCGTAGCTGATTTAGCAAGAATATAGGAGCTGTTTATGGAGACAGCAGCATCTGAATCTATAAACTTGGATCTTAATCTAAAACAACTGATCACTTTTTACAAGCTAATAAAACAGTTGATATCAACAACCGCTGGTGAACCAAATTTTTTTATATAACGTTAAGAACTAAAATAACATTAAAAATGATCTTTTTGTTGATTCTCCTAGTGTTAACATAATAGGTACCCTACTTGGTTTTATTCGAGCACATTATGGTTCAACAGTTGCGCCAAAAATAACTTATGAGGGCAAACAATCAATTGACATTACAGATGCAAGTACTATCTTCATAAATTGCTCAATAGCAGATCGTTCTCTTACTTCATAAAATAGCAGAAGACAAAAAGTTTAATAGTTTTCACCAAATGTCAAATCCGGCTCACTATTGCAAATTTAAGCAAGACAAATGATCCGACTATAATTGAAAGAAAAATAGTTAACATCAGAATCACGCTAACGGATCAATCTGACAGAGAAATCGATCTTAATAATAAGGAAATAACCTATATGCATTTCACAAAAGCAGAATAATTTTGTGACCAACAATAAAATAACAAGAAACCGTAGAATCTACAGAAGAAAGATAGTAGGTGGAATTGGCTGAAATTGAGATGATACCTGGTATAGCACGTAAAGTTGCGCCTGTTGCAGCTGATGCAACAAAAGCATTTGCTACTTGGATAGCTTCTGCAACTTGAACATCTTTTGGTTAATGGTTGATGATAAAATCAAAGGTCAACCAAATGTTTTTGGGCAATAAATTGCTGTGCTCAACAGTCGTTGAGATAAGAAAAAAATATTAATGATGCTACACTAAATCAGGAAAGAGCTGCTGCCATAATAAAACAACCCAAACACTTGTCTCCGCAAGATGAGGCAATCAATGTCAGTTCAAAGAAGAGCACCCATGTCTTAATGTGTTATGAAGTGTCATCAGTTTTAAGCAAATAATAGAATAAGTGTCAACAAGAGATTGTTTGCACTTTCATAAGGTTTAGTTCATCCATGATTAAACAACACAGTTTGCTTCTTTGAGTATCTCGATGAAAATGAAAATCATCCTAATCAAGCTGGACAGATAACAAATAGTACTAAAGATGAAGAAATTTATCTATTACTTTACAAAGTGTTTCTAGAAGTAAATGGGGGTAATAATAAAAGCACATTCTGGTCCTGCTTTTGCTTCTGGAACACCTATTACACTTCAGCGTAATGCTTGGAATATTTTTAGTAGCGTTCAATATCGAATTCGAATAATTTAGGACATTAACAAGTATTTATCAACGGCTAGAACAATGCTAAATTTACCTTCGTTTATTGACAATTATTCAAGACGCGCAGCAACTAATGTTTTGGTTTAAAAATACCGGTAAGTAAGTAAGCCGAATACTTGTTCTCAGTACTAAATGTTGCTGTTATGTAGTACTCGTCAGATCCTATCTTATTGTTTTTATTCCACAAATAGGTATTGCAACATTGCAGCTGATGCTGCGGCAATAAGAGCATCGCTAAAAGAGATCTTCATTAGATGCATCTAATGATGGAATTGCCATGCTTAACAAAGCAAATGCAATGCAGATAAAATGTATTAATGGTATCTCGCTTGAACAATAATCATATTTTGAATGATGCATTTGCAAGAAAGATGTCCCACAACAATGGTGCTACTGTCTCCATGTCCTTACATCGATCATCTATATCTGGATTTTGTAGAGATGTCAACAGTTTTTGCTGGTGTCAAGCACACATTGATTCTTAACAGAACCAATTCAGATGAATGCATGCATAGAGCAGCAGTTGTCAATAATGGCGAATTCGCTACGAAATGTTTAGCACTATGCAAAGGAATAAAACGTATGTTCTCAAAAATGATGTTGTGTAATATGAGAGAGCGATAATGAGCGGTAATGTTGAAAATTTATCTATGATAGTCATCAGATCTGATCATCATGAGATAAAAATCTGAGCATTAAACAATAAAGGATAACCATCATTTGATGATAAAAAAATTTGTAAAGGTGGCGTCCATACACTATCTTATGGATATTACAGAACAAAATACTAGAGTTATCAACAACTTCAACGAAAACCAACAAGGGGTTTCTCCCCCACAACCAATAAATGATTTACTAAACAACAAAAAATATTCTTGCAATATAATCAGTCAACATAAATAAGTGTCACAGTAGTAACCATAAAGGGAGTATCTTTTTCCGATATCTTTAGGGTGTGATTTCATCGGCCGCTGCATCTGCGAGCGACTTAGGAAGTAAAACTTGTTTTTGTGGATTATTAGCAACAATTGCCTCCGCAATGTCTAAATCCTTTTGCGTGCTTGATCAAGCATAAATTGCATCTTCACAATTGAAGCCAATCCACGTTTATTTCTGGATACGTCAAAAGACCCAATCGTAGCTCACGCTTGAAGGATCAAAATGACTTCCAAACTACCCCGCATGATACGATGAACATTATTGGCAAACTCGAAAGACATTGTATCGGCAAATCTAGTCAAATACATGTCGGACAGCGGCTTATTGCCAGTCACATGTGTAAGTTCATGTGTTTATAACTGCATCAACATACCAGATGAAACTGACGGGATAACATGTGAATATATCAACGCTAACAACATCGTCGATTTCGAATTTGGTGCTCCTAAGACATTTATGCCTGAATTGTACACAAGATCGTTGGATATCTTCAAGAAAATTCTTTAGAGTAACCCTCCATCTATATTATGGTTTCTATTCAAAAACATTACTCCAAAGACATGATTATGAACTAGGTAGTGATGATATCGTTGAAGTCGCTGCTATAATTTAGTGCGGCTTGGAGAAATGTTTATTGATAATCTTCGGTGAGGTAATAATGGGTCGAGGGTAAAACAAGCTGATTAACTCGGTCAAACTAGACACCGCTCGCTAGTAAACAACCATATGAATACATGGTCGAGCACACTGATATCGCAGAAATCTTGGATAATATCACCATGACAGATTCTGATTGCGAGTTTTACTGATAGTTTCAATCCAGCCGACCACACAAGATAGCTGCGTTCGAGAAACTCAAAATCTAACTATATCGTGTCGGTATTTACAAGATTGATACAAATTATTTCATGTTATTATCTTCTCTCCGATCGAACATTTGATTTGACTCCCAAGCTGTGCTTCGTATGCAGTTTTGCAACATCATGGTGCACGAAACTTCTTATATTCGTCAAGCTTCTCATAGGTTTTCAATTATATTGAGGTATTGGATGGTATAGATGGTATGCTTTATAGAATATATGACGCATTTGATTGGAATTTAAAAAAAATAAAGTTGCTGGATTATATTAAAAATCATTCGTGGTAGATTATATATCTGGTGTGTTTATTATTAAACAAAAAGGATGCTGGATTGTATATGTGGCGAGCTGGATTAGAAATGTGGTTTTACTTTTTTGTCCGTCTTCTTTTGATTTTGTACGTACAATTATTCAATTTCTGTGAATTTCGACATGAGTTTAAATAATTTTAGCACTACTTAAAATCCTGGTAAATGTAAGAAAAAAAATTGATTTCAGTCTCCGCTAAAGTCCGGTGCAACTTCTGAATTTAGTGCCACGTTTCGTCTTTACAATTTCTGACAAGCATTAAATCTGGCTAGTTATTAGTTTCCATTCATGTCTGCTAAATTTTCGGTGTTTTTGTCCAATTTTTTTTTACGACAATCGGAATACAATTTTGTTCAATCTCCACAAGATTCTCGGACATATTGGTAACTATTGTACTTCTTTTAGACTAAACGAATTTAATCTAATGTTCCAGGATATGTTTAAATTCTAAACAATTTAGTAATTTTAGTGTTCCTTTTGTCTCATAGATTTATATTAGTGGGCCAGATTTTCTCAGTCTCCACTATATTTCGGGACAATGTAGTAATGTTAGTACAACTTATAGTCTGAACCTATCTAATCTTTAATGTTCCTACGATGCATTTTGGAACAATTTCGTATTTTTAGCGTTACTTCTATTCACATCATATTGACATTTTTCTTTCCCTTGATTTTATCTATTTACAGCATATTTACAATTTCGCAGATTTATAAACACCGCCAATATAATTAAAGGTCTAGGAAATGCTTTATACATAAATATCGGATAAATTAGTAAAGATAATATCAAACAGGGACAGAGTTCTTACGTGTGCAATCTGAGATCAGCCACTTTTAACAACGTTACTGTGTAGCTCATATTGAGCTAAGCCTAATTTAACACTGTTTTATATGTGGCAACGTAGCGGACAAAAGCTTGTCCAATCAGAACGATGCCGTTGACATTTTAATTGTCGTATGTCCAGAATTCCAATTTCACATGTATCAAAAATGCCTGTCCTCGATGTTCCATTTTCTAGATCGAGATTTTAGATAGTATATGTTGAATTAAACAGTAGTGGTTGCAAGTCATATTTTTAATATCGAGGTTTTGGATTGTGTTGTTTCAATTGCACGGTAGTGGTTTAAATATTAATATCATACGTAGAGGATTCCAAATTTACGTATTGGTTCAAAGAGGTTATGTTGAAATTTCCATTTCATATGTTGATTATTTAGATTAAATATGTTAAATTACACAGCAGTGGTTCCAATTTGATGTCCAATGTCATGTTTTTAGATCGCATCTTCTATGTACACGGCGGTTGTTGAATTTTTAATATAATATGTCTCGAGTTTCAATTTACCATGTTGAATCACATTGACTGTGCTGAAAGTTACATTTCGTTTGTTGAGTTTTTAGATAGTATTTGTTGAAATACACAACGGTGGTTCAAGATTTTATTGTATTTGTCAGTATTGTTATTTTTATGTTGAAATGATGTGTTGGTGTTAAAAGTAATATTACACAATGTCTACTTTAACAATTCAAAATACTATCGAGTATTAAGATACATCTTTCGTGTGTTCAATTATGAGGCGCCATTACATTTTATGCATTTACAGTTTGAAAGTTACCATTTGCAAATCGAGAATTCCTATAAATGTCTTCGCTAGACGTCGCTGTCCTGAACGGACCGTGTTATTTTTAAACAAGGAGGCTGCTTCTCGTTTCTGCGAAATTCAATAGATGAAAGATATATACACGCCATATGAAATGGAACTTTCATCAGAAGCAGTTACATAGTGTGTGAATTAGGAATTCTTGACATGTGATATTGAAATTTTAATCACCGCTGTGTAATTCAAAATATACTGTTAAACGTCGACATAGGAAATATAACTTTAAGCGACCACTGTATAATTCAATATATAAAAATCTAAAATCTCGATCTAACAATGAAACGTTAAGAACATACAATTTGACCCAACACGTGATGTTGGATTTCTCGACATATGACATCAACATTTCAACTGCAACTCTCTCATTGGATTAGCTTTTGTCCGCTACGGTGCCAAATAGTTCTCATTGTTATGACTCCTTGGGTTTCAAAGATCCCGAGATGTTAATTCTATGGTAACATTTATCAAAGGAATTCACATTGTCCCCATGTGCCATTTCGAAGTTAAAATTCCCATTGTTCCCCAAGTGCCTTTCTTATGTTAAATTTCGATTAACCCTAAACAGTCTCACATGGTTCATTTCCCCGTGTCCCTTGATAGTCCCATCCTGTTCCATTCCTTTTGTCCTTAGGCAATCCAACCCATATTCAATTGACCCTATAGAGTCCCTATCAGTTTTGACCCTATACAGTCCCTATCTTAAATTCCCATAGACCCCATAGTACAAACCCCTTGTTTTAACATGCAGTTTCATTTGACCCTTTGAATTTTGACCCATAGTCTAACCGCCATATATAAAATAAGCGTCTACGTGACCCTTTAAAGTTTGATCCCATGGTATAACCCCAATGTTTCCTTATATAATCCTATATTATCCCTTACTACTACTGACGACAAGTCACGTTTATTGTATATAAAATTATATTGTTGTGTATATATTGTGATATTCATGTTTTTGTGCTCATCACTATCTTTGAACCACCAAACACAAAAGGATGTCGTGAACACAGGACTGTCAAATATTTGAAGACTAGTACAAATTAATTTAAAAGACATGTTTCACTGTGGGTGTGATCAAAGGTTAGTAGATAAATTATACAAACCTTTCTTAGAAAATAACAAAGTTCCTTTTTTATCTTTTTGTAAATCTATGTTTATTGCTCATTTGACAGGTGTGTGAGTTTTAAATATATATATATATATGTAACTATATATATATATATATATATATATATATATATATATATATATATAGTTATATATATATAGTTATATATATATATAGTTATATATATAGTTATATATATATATAGTTATATATATAGTTATATATATATATATATATATATATATATATATATATATATATATATATATATATATATATATATATATATATGGCGAATAACAACCCTTTAAAGCGCACTGGATCCACCAAGGGATCACGTGTGTCAGGGATTGTTTAAGATAGATGCAATAATTGACGACAAACAGTGCGAAACTAGTAACTAACTAGCCTGAGCGCTTTAGAATCTTAATGAGTCTTTTTTAAAGGCAAATACAAAACATATATAATGCAAACAAATAAACACAAAACCGATGTGTTTGCAAACCTCTACATGGCTGTCTCCACATGAGTTAAAACTATAAATACAACCAGCTTGTATAGACTTGTTGCGGATACTAAAACATCTAACCTGTGTGATAGTATTGTTTGTATTATGCTATTATTTCTGCCCACTATTATCAAGATTCTACTACAGAAACCAGGGATAGCACTGTCTATTCTGTCTGGTATATATTTATAATTCTTTGTAATACAAAAATCCTATATACTTTGATCGTCGTCATGCGAGTGTGTCTGCTACGCACAAACTTGTATAACACCGACTCAGTACCATCACTTGTTTGTGATGCGTAATTAGTCGTGACGGTATATGGGCTGGTGCGTGCAGGCAAGGCGTTGGGTGCCGATTATTCGCGGACCTGGGTCCGAAACTCGGTAGAGTACTAATTTCATTCCTCTAACCTGTATGATAGTAATGTTTTTATAAAACTATTATTTATGCCCACTATTATCAAGATTCTACTACATAATCCAGGGATAGCACTATCTGTTCTGTCTGGTATATATTTATAATTCTTTGTAATACAAAAATCTTATATACCTTGATTTCTTTCATAGGAATCTAAAACGACTGTATATATATATATATATATATATATATATATATATATATATATATATATATATATATATATATATATATATATATATATATATGAGAATTACTAGGTCGTCATTCGAGTGTGTCTATATATATATATATATATATATATATATATATATATATATATATATATATATATATATATATATATATATGTGTGTGTGTGTGTGTGTGTGTGTGTGCATCGTCGCCAACACACCGATATCTTTCTAATGCAAAGCCAATCAGATTAAAGCTTGCCAGCCAGTATAATGTGTGATATTATTATCATTAATTTGTTTGCCCTGACCACATTCATAGACAGTCACACAAACACACACACACGAACTTTTCTGATCACCGATACACTAAGGCCTATCCTCCAACCGAGGGTAACGATTATTATTTTCAGAATTGCATGCACGGTCGTCCATACATTGAGGCAAATTTGCATAAAACCAGGCGAAACCCTCGGAAAATGTTTATCAAAGGTTGTCAAGAACCCAAACCGAAAATTGCTTGCACACAGATATGCTAACGACAACACCTACCTCAGTGAAAATATTAGCTTCGCCCTGTTTGCTATTGCATGTGTCTATGCTTATTTTAGTTATCCGTACTACCAACACATAATGTCACAAAGCTTAAAATCTCGTTCTAAAGGTGAAAGTGGAGTGCTGCTATGCACATACTTCAGGTAGACAGGAACATATAAACACTTCGCCATTGGGAAATATATGGATTACTACGGTAGTAAGCACTTAGTATTTTCAAGTTGATTTGGCGGTGTTATGGCAATTTACGATGGATCTAAATTTGATACTTGCCAGAACACATAACTGTATATTCTCTTGTCATATGTACGAAAAATCGTACCCTTAACTAATTAACGGCGGAAAAACCTTACTATTCTTTAGTTTACATCGTCCTTATGAGCTTAGGTAAATATTGATCACTCATTTACTTTTTTTGTGATTAAGCAAAGTAGAGGTATTTATTTAATCTATGAGCTGTGGATTTAATTAGATGTTATCACATTGCTTATTTCTGCATCAAATATTTCGTTCCTGACACTTGTTATGCTCATAAGAACTAAATCTTCTTCTGAACCAATGCATGAAATGTGAATATACACTTTTTAAAGATAATAAATTATCCGAGTTTCATTATGTCACGTTTTCAGGTTTATTTACAATGCTTTGGTAGCGATAGCTTTTGTGAATGTCCGTTTAATATTCATCAAAGTTAGTATGTCTGAGCATATATATTTATTGGGGGTATGGAACGGGAAAGTGTTTCTTTAAATCCAGGACATTTGGTATTTTAATTCAAAGATATTGATTTTTTTAACTAATATGACGGATAGACTTCTTTTTTTTTCTTCTTGCAAATCAGAGCTAAAGTATTTTTGTTCAATCTGATTGGGAACCGGATATAAAAAAGTTAACCTTTCCAGGCACCTCAGAAAATTAAAAGCTTGGTCCCTAATTTAGACTATTATATTTTAATCTATTAAAGTTTACATTCATATGATATAATTTATAAGCACAAAGTAATATCATAATTAAATATCTCGACAACGTTCCATACTCTGTAATTGAATCAAATAGCTGTCTGACGTGTTGTCATTGTCGTCAAATAGGATGACACTATCATCCTTTGGTAAAAATGTCACTGACATTCTTCTGCTTTTGTACCTTGTAATAAGGAAGAATAGAATGACCACCAGGACGATTAATGTAACTGAACAAGAAATAGCAATAATCATAGTAAATTTAGCATGTGAATCTTCTAAAGGGAATTTCTTAATGTTAATGTCCATCTTCGTTTTTAAACTAGTGATTTTGATTGATTTCGTTGACGGTACCTGAAAAATAAACTTGTTTAAGGTAACCGAGCTGAGCGATGGATTTTCTAGAGTGATAATGGCTGTTTGTGCACTAGTTGTGGTTACCAAGTTTTGTTTCTTACTTGAGACAGAATTTGTTTGGAAAGCATTAAAGAAGTTCATTTCAGCATGTGCATGTGTCTCAGTTTTTGGTGCAATCATAGTTTTAGACGAAATTTTATAGTTTGCATTGGACATTGACATCAGATTAGCCATGACCATGTCTTGCAATGTAGTTCTTGAATTCTTGATTATCGAAAAACATTTCGTGCGAGTAGGTGAAATCGTCTTGTAAGGTGAAATTGTTGAATTTGTTGTTACACTTGTTGAATGAGCATTTGGAGTTTTTGACTGTTTTGAATGCACTGATAAGGAATTTGTCAAAACATCACCATACTTTCCAGTAGCTTTGGTGGGGATAGAAGTCGAAAGTGTCTTGGAAATTGTCGTTGTTGGTGTTAATGCTGCTATATTCATGTTTGATGTGGTCGATGTAGGAATTACAGACTTTGTTTCCAATAGAGTGATTGCAGGCGATATTTTTAGTGAAGTGATTGCTGTATTTGTGGGACTAATGACTCTCAAGTTGTTCGATATTTTTCTATCTGTGTGTAACATAGTCCTTGTAGTGACACCAGGAAGACTTGTAAAGGTTATGTTAGTAGGATCAGTCTCCCAAATAATATGTATCCGTGTTACTGTGGGAGTACTAGGACTTTGTTTTGCAGTAGAGCCAGGGGGTTTAGAAGGGGACGAAAAACTGGAATCTCTGTTTGATCTTGTGGGAACTGCTGTTCGAGATTCAGTTGTTTGTTTGATGTTAATCTGTGCTATCGCCGGAGTCTTAGCGCTTTGAATAGTTGTGCGGTCTAATGGCTGAGAAGGAAACGAAGAACTGACAGCTTGGATTGCACTTGTAGGATTTGTAGGCTTAGATGCAGTTGTTGGCACGATATTTATCTGTGTTATTTCCGGAGTCCTAGCGTTTTGATTTGTTGTACGGCTTAATGGCTTAGAAGGAAACGAGGAACTGACAGCTTGGGTTGCTTTTGTGGCATTTGTACGCCTAGATTCACTTGCTAACATAATATTAGCTTGCGTTGTCACCAGAATCCTACTAATTTGTTTTGTTGTAGGGCCAGGTGGATGAAAAGGTGATGAGAAGCTGAATGCCGTGGTTGCTCTTGAGACAGCTGCATTTCTAGATTTAGTTGTTGAAATGCTATTTAGCTGTGTTCTTGCCGAAGTCCTAGCGTTTTGATTTGTTGTACGTCCTAGTGGTTGAGAAAAAGACGAGGTGAGGACAACTGTGGTTGTTCTTGTGACATTTGTAGTCCTAGATTTACTTGCTGCCATAACAATTGTTGGTTTTATTGCCGAATTCTTAGTGCTTTCCTTTGTCATAAGGCCAGATGGTTTAGAAATGGACGAGAAGTTGACATCTCTTGTGGCAATTAATGTCTTAGATTCAGTCGTAGGTGAGATATTTATTAGTGAGACTTTTCTCGTCACGGCAAGGGGTGATGTAATAAGTGCTCTTGTATTGTTAGTAGTAGTTTTTGTTATGTGAGTTGTACGATTTGTAACCCGAGTGATATTTCGTGTTCTCATGTTCATGACTGTAAACAATGCATTTGGTCTCAGTATATTTGTCTTATGTGTAGCAGAGTTTGCAGAAATTGTTGACTCGGCTTTTATTAGTGTCGCTTTGGTCAGAATATCAAGTGTGTGTTTAGCGATATCCGGACTTGTACTTTTCAATGTAGTTATCTTTGCGGGATATGTATGTTTAGTTGCTAAATTGGAATTTCTTATTGATCTACTGATGATTGTAGATGTTGTTTTAGTTATCATAATATTGTTCACTGATGATGCAGACTTTGTCGGCTTTGAAGAGGCATTGATTTGTCTGACTTGTTTTGTCATGAAGGTGGGTATTATACTAGTTGCATTTGCACTGGTAGTTGCATTTCTAGTCGAGAGACCGGTATGTTTAGCTGCAAGAGTGACTGTTCTTGGTGTTTTTCCCGTTGTTGTAAGTGCAGATTTCGTTGTCCAACGTCTCATAGACTTTGGAGAAGATGGTGTTAGTAATTTTCGGATAGTGTGAAGTGTTGATTTATATGCTGACGGCCGTGCAGGGTTTTCTGAAAATGCATGACAAACATTTCAAGATAGGAGGAGGAAACACTAGTAATACAAATGGAAACTTATGTCAAACTATCGCTTATGCTACACATTGTTTGTAAGGTCTTAAAAAGTCTCTCTCTCTCTTTATATATATATGGGGGTGTGACCCCAGAGAGAAATATATGACAATTTTATGCAAAACAGAGCCTATTGCCAGTTTGATGATGCCTTTATCTGTTGAGATGTACGCTTTCCTGATCAATTTTCTATATTTATTAATAACAATGATTATAGTTTATTCGGGTAAACCTATTTAAGATCTCTGAGCGATGGAGAATTTATAATGCATATAAAAAAATAATTGATAAAAGTAACTGGCATATGATTCCGCTAGTAGCTAATGTTACGACCCTGTAGTTAAAGTATGTGTTAAGGAATGAATTTTGTATAAATCTTTTTATTTCATTAAATGTAATTATTAATATAATTATATTTATATCTGCTTAATATGTTGTTGAAAACCATAGTATTTTTAGTCATAAATTTGACACATGTGAGCACGTGCTGTGTATGATAACAAATTCATTACAAGTAAACATTCAGGAATAGCTATAAAAACGATTGGCTGATACTTGGTCAGGCTTTCCTAATGTCCAGAAGTATTACAAAATTGCATGCGTCCTCGTGCGCATGTAATTCACACAACGTATTAGCTTCATTTACATGTTTGAGATTTTTGTAAAACGTTTAGATTCACGGATATACAGTCGTAGTCGAGAGTCACACACAGTCGTAGAGATGTAACGTCAGTTGGAGTTATTGTATCATCTTAGTTATACAACTTCTATTGCTTTAAAAAGGGTATTTTTGTGCTAGAAGAAGTTGTTTCTTCGTATGTCTACGTCAAACAACATATTTTGTTAGAGGAGCTAATTTTACTTCGTTTCTTCTGAATAATTGTTTTTCTGGAAAACAATATTACTGATTTGGACAAAGACATTTTCCCGAAAATATTCTAAACTGGAAAGGAACAACCCAAACTGTGCTTTATTGTGCAAATTCTGGAATTTTCTGTTTGTCTTCGTCTGACGTGGACATCCGCCATTTTGGACAGGAACTTCAGACACTTCAGACTGTGTTGAGAACTTTTTACAGGACTTGCTTCTATTTTGAATAAACAATTTGGATCATTTCTGTAAACCGTAAGTCTTGTTTAACATATTTACATTTTTTTATCTTTTCTAGGAAATTAAATTATTTTTAAAATTTGCAAATGTTGTATTCACTCTTTCTTTTGTGTTACTTTGAACGAGCTGATACGTAATACAATGAGCGAAGTTCTTGAGCAAAGTATTTCTCAAACTAAAAATCAGCTGATACTAATATGAATATGTAAAGATAGGATATACTAGTCATTTCCTAAAAAGCATGACCAAAGGCTTGTTAAATTAATCTTCGTGCTTTATTAAAAAATATTTTCTTGAACCCCGACAAGTCTTACCTATTTCTATGACGATATCGTCGATCCCCACGAACCCATATAAACTTGTCTTTGTACTTTCAAATTTGACCTAAAATAGAATAACCAAAATAATTTACTCTGAAATTTCACCATATGGAATGACTAAAGTCTTTGAAAATTATTAGCTATGTTTTGAACAACATAGATTATAGAAATATAGATAAATGTGCCACAAGCTCTATATGGGACAAAAACAAGGAAATAAACAATTATAGTAATTATAGTACTTGTCTCCCTTAGCGACTTGCCGACTTTAACGCTGGAACGATATAAACGTACTTCTGCATTTAATTCTGATACCCAAAGTCTTACTGGAATATCCTGATTTGAAAAATCACTAGAGTAACATATATGAATAAACTAGGGTGTATCGTTGGCTCCTAAAAATCCTATACATTATCGATTATTGAGAACTTGATACATCACGATCTTTCTAAAGTATATAATGTGTTGCAGACTTACCTGTAAAGGCGCTTTTCCTTTTATGAAAATTATTTCTTGAACCCAGCCATGAGTAACATTGCTGACCCTTTCGAATAAAACTCGATCTTCCGCAATGACTTTGATGTTTGATGTCCGTGCCGGAAGATTGTACCAAAAGCTAAGACAGAAGTTGGAGTAGGGTACTGGCGGTGGTAATAATTGGTCCTTGTTCTTATCTCCCTTTGGAAAGAAATTGGCAGCATCGAACAGACAGTACATTCCAGAATTACCTGGAAAGGAATTTGAAATATATGTTGAGAAATGTTCGAGATTTTGTCTGATGGATTTGTATTTACATTTAGTTTCCAAATTCTGTTATTAGATTAAATGAGCAACATAATTATCAAAAATAAGGACTACTGTTAAGGAAGTCAAGGTCTATAGTTTTGAAAGGATTAAAAATTGTTTTACCTCGAGTATGATCTCCATTAATTCTTCCATACAAATTTCCCACTGGTCCAGATTTAAATTCCCAGAAGCTTGACATCGGTGATGTAAACCTTGCCTTACATCCAGCAGTCTCAAAATCACAACTGACATTCACAATGGTTCGTCTATTTGCGGGTAGTTGGCATACATTTACATCGGCCTTAGATAATGTCAAATAGTCTGTGTAAATAAAAATGGAAAATGTGCAAGTTTTTTAGTATATATTTTTAGTTTTGTAGAACATATTAAGATGTCTTAGCTGAATCAACTACAATGCCGATAATCTCAAGAACCCTACAATTCGCTGTACGATTCTTTCTTGCTTATGATGGGAAAACACCAGTGACAAATCTGAGGAAATGTTACTTGGGAGGGTATACTAATATTCTCAGACAGTCGTTAATAAACTGATGACATAAGTTGTTAGAAATATATGTTGTATGAAATTATGGGCATGATATCGTACGCTGCATTATAATAATTTAATTTTCGAAAATGCAATGTGATCGTTTGTTCATGATGTGACGAATATCTACATATTAAAGGTACTTTCATAGTAATGTTGCGGGTTACTGACTTATATTTTGCTTGTTCTGAATCATAGTAATGATGTGAGTCCTTCATTTTGTGGGGCCTCGAGTGGCCGAGTGGTCTAAAGCGCTGTCCGTTACGGATCACTGCCATCTCACCTCTGTCTTCGTGGGTTCGAGTCTAGGATTCGGCAAATGTGGATATGTGAGAAAGCTTGCCAGTAGCTTCTCGTGGGTCGGTGGTTCTTTCCGGTGATTTCCCGGTTTCTTCCTCCACTATTAATACTGGCCGCCATGTATAGCCTATATTGTGCTGAAAAATGGCGTTAAACCCCACAACAACCAACCAACCTTCATTTTGTTTAAATAGAAGGCTATCTTATCATCTCCCACAGGAAATGTATTTGCATCTAATTCCATAAAGACAGAAAAATAGTAAAAATTTTAGTCATGATTCTTGAAACAGAATAAAGATAATATTTCTTTACTCATTTGTAGTACCGAACTGACCAGTCATTAACGCTAAGATTATTCAAGCGCTTGCCTTATAATTTGACCTTAAAATCTCTTATTGAGGAGCACTGTGGTTCAGTTAGTGCTGAAAAGGAGTCGGCTACCGTGGTTAGTCCATACGCAATGTACGTTGCTTCAATTGTCTCGACACTAAGCACCCTACTTTTGTTACTCTGCCTTCAAATACCAAACGAAATTGAATTAAGACGTGTGATGTAATCAGACCACCAAATAATCGTAAGGTCTGTTGATGTTTGCAAGCAAATTATTGACCAGAAAGCATCTGAAAAGGATAAAGGAGTACGTAAACGTTTGCAATTTTGGATAAAAGTTAAAATATTATTGAAGCATCTATATCTTTTTTATATATTTGCAATGTGTATCTGCGTACGATTCTGAGCAATATTTGATGTTATTTCAGAACGTACAGGTTTAATACTTACATGCCATTACAACTAGTGTGGGCAGAAATATTCCTCTCCAAAGCATTTTCTCACCATTTGTTATTAATGGATGCACATCTTATTTCTCGCTTGCTATATCTAGCTTCTGTTTATCTTTGTACTACATGGTTAGGTTTCAAAGTACTAAATAACAATGATCATTACCTAATTGTTATCAACGTACACATGTGTAAATAAAAATTATGCGATAAAAATCAGTACTGTAATTTATGTTAAGATACCGATTCATCCTGTACCTATATCAGGACACCGTTCCGGTGTCCTAGTGGATAGAGCGTCTGCCTCGGATGCAGGAGGTCGTGGATTCGATCCCCGGTCGAGTCATACCAAATACTTACAAAAATGGTACTAACAGCTGTCTCGCTTGACGCTCAGCATTATGAGGTTAGTGTTAAGACTGGTCGGCCTGGTGTCAGGATAATGTGACTGGGTGGGACATCATGCTTCATGCCTGCGGCATGATGCCCAGTGTTCTCCAATCTACTAAACTTTCAACTGAAGGTTTAGTAGACTGGAGAGTTGAAAAGTAAATAGATTGGAGAGTTGAAAATTTGTTGATTGGAGAGTTGAAAGTTTAGTTTAGTAGTTTGGAAAGTTGAACATTTCCTAGATTGGAGAGTTGAAAATAATGTAGATTCGATAGTTGAAAATGTAGTAGATTGATAGTTGAATATGTAGTAGATTGGAGTGTTGACTTTGAAATATACATTAATGAAGGGGTTGTGTTGTGAGCGTACGATTATAATAGAATAGTTATTGATGTTGTTTTCTTCGTACTAGTTGCTAATGTAGGTGTACTTGTCGAAACAATTGTAATATGATTTGTCCGTGGAATAGTCGCTGATGTAGAGGAAGCATGTTGATTCACGTGTTTCGGAGTAAAAGTATTGGACACATGATCAGTTTTGTCACTGGTTGATATCTTTGTATGTACCCAGCTAACAAGTTTAGTTATCGTTGACTTGCAGGTCGTTGTAAGTTTAGTGGCGGGTGAAGTTTTGAAAGATGATTTTGTAGTCATCGAATAGGTGAATTCCGGCTTCCTAGTAGGATAGGAAATTGGAAATTTTCTCACGAATGACGGTGAAATTGCCAAAGAGGTAGATGTAAACATTGAAGATAACTTATCAAATGTGAATATTATAGGTGGCGTACACGAGTAGGTGGTGGTAGTTTTACCTGTGGGTGTAGTTTTGAAAGGTGACTGTACTGCTGAAGGCATCGGTCGGGTGAATACAAGAAGTTTTGTAGTGGTTGTTGAATCGGATGTCTTGTGAGCAGTCGTTGGTAAAGGTACAGTGTTTGAAACAGTGTTAGTTGTAGTAGTTGCTGATAAAGGGTTTGGTTTCGAAGCAAATTTTCTTTGGATTCGTAATTTGTGTGGTAAGTGATGTAATGGAAATTATATTAGTAGGATTGAGGAGTGCGAATATTGGTTACATGGTCAGTGTTTCTAATGTTAGATATGCTTGTATCCTCCATATTAGTTAATTCAGGTGTTGATTTAAAAGATGATTACGTTATTGTTGTCACCCAATAGATTAATGTAGGCTGCCTTGTAGGATTGGAAATTGTGCACACAATTAGCATGTACTCAGTAACAGCTCTGGCGCTAGTGATACATACTCCATTATGTCTGAGTGTTCATACACTTTTATTCACTTCTTCTGGTTTACATTGTCTTTAAATCTTATCAACACTTTTGTAATACTTGACTTCCAAAATAAGAAACTTGTGTAAGAAAAACATGTTTTAGTGCTTATAATTAGTACCCTGTTGTTTAATTATTTTGTCTGATAGTGTCTCTGGTACTATCAGATATTCATTTTTAATCTGACTAAATTAAATCTGTATATCCAATTATGATTTTTGCTTATATATCAATGTTAGCTGGTTAAAAGTGTAATATCAAACTTACGATGAAAATATAATGTTAGAAGTTATATAATTTTTCAGTATTACAATATCTTTTATAAATCAGTTGTAATAAACGAAATGGTAAACTGCATTTTTTAAGATAATAAACGTAAATTGATAAATATTGTCAGCAAAAGCGATTATTATAGAGCCCTAAGAAGGTGTACATGAAAAAGGCGACACAACAAAACTTAGAATATTTAAAGAAGCACATAAACAAATGTACCACCCGAATGACTTTGTTCCTTTAAATTAATTCCTTGGGTCTAGAAATACAATTTTGCAATTTGTAAAAGAAAGCACAACAACTTTAAAATGCTTCATGTTGTTATATCTAGAGTTGCCTAAAAGTCTTGAATACTTGCATATTGATGGTTTTATTTCTGATTCTTCTTTTGGCGTTTCTGACCATGAAAAACAATAGAAAAAGGTTTTCGCTGATCGAACGTATGATATATTACTGCTATCGAAAAGGAATAACAATAAACAGTTACATGAGAAAAGAAAGGACAGAAATGTAGAGGGATTAAAAACTATTAACTTTGTCATTGATGAGTTAGCAAAATCTTGTCCTTAAAATTGTCCTGACTTGTTTTCAATAGTTTCCGACGTTATGATAACATTGTAGCATCCATGTTTCAAGTCTTGATTTGATAAAATGTAATTAAAGTTATAACACTAGCACTAATGATAGTGTCTTTAGCATGAAAAACACAAAAGAAAAACTGACAAAAAATGAAACTAAAACACCAAGTAAAATATATAGTTCTATATGTTGTTTAGTAATTTTCTTTCGAGTCTGTTTGCATTTCATTTAAAGTATAATTTGCAAGAAATCTACTAATTAACAAAACATTAATAGTATTACTACATCATGAAAGGTATTTAATATTTTTGTAACTTTTGCATTTACATAGTTTTATTTATTTGTTCGATTTGTTTTAATGACTTTTTTCTCCATTCCTTGCTTGTTAAATACTCGTTTGTGATTTACTGGCAAGTATCATTATTACACCAATGTTTGATTCTCATTTATATTCTTCTTCTTTAAATTTTTATCCACTCTGCTTTTTCTGTTGATAAACCCAATTAATGTTTAAGATGTTTTTAATCAATATAAATTGAAATAACTATCAGATATAAATCAAAATTAAAAATATTGAACGAAATTAATACCAACGAGAGAATAATGTAAATTTATAAAAAGGTTCAACCAGCAAGAATGCAACAATAATGCAAAAAAAAAACATTCACTCTATATATTAAAACATATACAAAAATAAAAGATCAATAAATAAACATAAAATAATAAAAAATCATTATGAAGTAAATTAAGTAAGCAAGGGCTCGTTGGATATGACAATGAAGAAATGACAATAATTAAATATAGTGTTAAGATGGTTTAGATCAATGCTCTCCACTTTGTGGACATATATAATAATACTAAGAAAGGTCCATACTATGTTTTTATAAATAAACATGCATTTTGTTATATGAGTGCATAACCAGTTTGAAAGTAGCGCAAAGTCAAGGAGTATCCAATATCGACTATGTGGTGGTGGTACACCCCTCCCAGCTTTATTGGGGTGGGTGTAGTGGGTTTGGTTATCGTTGTATAGAGGTGATCGCCGAAGTTGTAATTTGCTTGGGACGAGTAAATATCAGTATAAAAATTTGAGAAAATAACGGGTGAAATAGATAAGAACTGAGCAGGTATATATAACAGAATAAAACGAGTCCCCTTTACAAATAAAGACAAAATTTACTCAAAATCTCTATCAATACAGTTCATGACAAAAGTAAAAATAGGACAATACGATAGAAATATACAATTCTCTGCTTTGCCTTAACTTCTTGCACGAATTTTCAAATGCAGATGACTCTCTAACTGTGGCCATAAATCTGGTCAATCGTACATGTATCCAACTAATGTGTTCAACCGACATTAATAATACAAAACAAAGATCGTCCTAAACATTTGGTCCTTTATAGACTGCTTACCATAGACCTGTTTCGACTGTATTTAACAAACTTTATTCATGTGCACAAAACAAAGCCTTATGATTTTTCATGGAAATAAATATGAAGTTTAATAAATAAATGTGAATTGTAATTTTGTAGTAGCAACTTCTGGAATATAGGTATGAAAAGTAATTCAAATGATTTGTCTCAGTTGCCTACATCTGCAAAAATGGTTGGAATGTCCGCCTCAGATGTGGTAGGTCGAGGTTTCGAACTACGGCTGAGTCATACTAAAGATTTAGAAGAAATGTTACTAGCAGCTGCCTCGCTAGGTGTTCAGCGTTAAGAGGTTAGTATTAGGACTAGTCGGCCTGGTATCAGTATAATGTGACTCGGTGGTGCATCATGCTACATGTCTTGCGGCACGATGTCCAGTGCTAGACATCATGATAAAGTGTCACACTGCAGACATCACAGAGATGTGGCTAAAATATTGTTAAAGCTACGTTCAAAATCCAAAATCACACACACATCCGCAGCATTGCCTTGTATTATCGGCGGTATAATAGGCAACCTTTT
The DNA here is from genome assembly GCA_016746295.1 of Potamilus streckersoni. Classification (NCBI taxonomy): domain Eukaryota; kingdom Metazoa; phylum Mollusca; class Bivalvia; order Unionida; family Unionidae; genus Potamilus; species Potamilus streckersoni. The sequence continues at coordinate 2,460,087 of JAEAOA010002216.1, read as the reverse complement.
TATGTTAGTGGAAACGATCTTTCTTTATTTACTAATAATATGTTATTAATTCTGGCATATATTAACTCGTACATTGCAATTGAATTTATATTTGCTAGCAAAACTAATACAGGAAAAACACATTGTATTAGTTTTGCTAATACATTAGCAAAACTAATACAGGAAAAACAGATCATTGAGGAAAATTAATTAATATGCCATAGAAAATAAATCACACCATTTCATGGAATCATAAACATAATCTATGCGTGTTGATTTATCTTTGAGATGCATTAAATGTAGGTACTGTCGTTGTGATTGTTTATTTTATTATCATTGCAATGGTAAGTATTACCATCATACAAAAATGCATATTTTATTTTTATGTACTATAATACCTATTTTCATTATAAAGCATTTTACAATAATAAGGAATTGCATGGTTTAGTCTAGCATTTGAATCTAAAATAATGCGTTGGAAACTTTTAATATTTTTCATCTGTCATAGCTTTGTTTAACCAAAATGAAATTTTAAAGCAAGCTTTTTATATTGTAATGTCTCGAATAGTATAAACAGAAGTCATATCATTTGACCAGCTAAAATGCATATCACATACTCTGATTAAGCCTAGATATACTTGACTTGCTTTGTTCGTTGTTTTGCTGTATAAACTAATTAGTCGATCCGTTCGTTTTTATTAGTTGATAATAACACAATAACACGTTTCTTTAATTAGCTAAGAATTTTCTCCAGGAATTGACTACTCCAGAATCGTAATTATATTTCCATTTGTATGCACTTAAAACATCCAATTGGCTATGTTCCACACAACTCCAGGTGTATAGTTTAATATGTTTAGCACAATTATTAAAAACTACTGATATTTGTCAATTACTTATAATCAAGCACGATAAACTGATTGCTGAGGTCATTTAAATGTATATTGAGTTGTCTGTCTGTCTGTCTCTGTTATAAACTCTCTCTGTCTGTGTAGAAGAAAAAGAAGATTTGGAATGTGAAGAAATTAAACAAACGAGGAAATTACGGTTTATAAAAAATGCATATTAATATGCAAGTAAATATTTTTGCTATTATTTGACCTCACTTGTTTCGCTTGATGCGTTTGGTTTGTTTAGTTACTTTTGTTACTAATTGGAATGGAATTAGACTTATTTGAGTTTTCGTTTGATTTTTAACACAACTCGATCAACCTTTGCTTTTCTGATTGCCATTTCCCATGTCAACTATTTATTCTTAAATAATTTTAATGCAGTAAGACGATTAGGTCCACCGCCTCAAAATTTTTTCTTGAAAGTGATTAGAGATTGACAACACAAAGATTACTGATTGTTACGTAAAAAAGTTTAAGATATGCAATTAAATCTTCCAAGGTAAATAGTCAGTTTTGCGGAAGTACTTTTTTGCATACAAAACTACGGTTGAAAAGAAATTAAATATTTTCTTTTCATATGGGTCTCTAATAGAATAATAACATTTTAGCTTACTGCTGCACGGTCGAGTGACAATATGTGAACCTATACTCTGAGCCGGGTGTGTGCTGGTCTGCATTTTGTATTTCCAGTGCATCCACTTCTGCTGCTTTGCAACTGACTAATTGCTTATTGTATCTTTCCATTCAGAGATAACAGTCATAAGTAGTAATGCTTAATGCAACATTTATTGTATCGACAAATGGGAAAAAATTCATTGAAAAAATTTGCTGCCATTGTCAAGCCTTGTGGATTGGCGCACAAGTAGACGTCATACCGTAGAACTCATTTTTATGATTATTATAACATCTTAAAGAAAGAATCGTCCGTATTAGGCAGAGAGTTTGTGTTGGTTATATTACTTGTGCTAAACGGACGAAAAATATACAACATGACAGAAACTGTAGAGAAGCAAAGATCTTTTCTTACTCCGTTGATGTCTATGATATGGAAAACCACAGTTCGCGTACGCTTTTCGTGAAGAGAAACTGAAAAAGATATCATCAAACCGTAGACACCGCACTTGGATATTTCATCCTGATAAATTGCAAAACGATTGTGAAACCAAAGTTTACAATTTTATTAGGTTTTGAAACCATGAGGTGAGTTCGTCCTTGACATTGACACCGATATTTGTGCATCAGTCGTCACAGAAAAGTTATCTTGATCGGAAATACAGTATTATACCTATGATACCATTTTGAACCGAGGCTAATATTACCGAGATAAAATGGATAAGTTGAGACCAAATGAAAACATTGGAAGAAGTAACACTGAACTTTAGTTCTCGTTATCTTCTAAATTTTGACGCGCGGAAATAAACCTTAACGTTGCCTAAAATTAAAAGCTTTCTTATCAAATCCCATCTTGTACAACATTAGTTACTTGTCGTACCACCAAGTTGTCAGCGAAATATGTATGCGATCATTAATGAGAACCTCGTGCGATTTTCTCGATCACAACACTGTTCCTTACTGGACCCCATAAATTAAGGGAAGACTTTCATAGAGGAAAACAAAAATTATTTTGAGCAAAAAGATAAAGAAGTTAAAAATGATGTTTCATACCTAAGTCTGAATGAAATCGTGTGTGCTGCAGTGTTCTACAACAAAACAGACGCTGTAACCTACGACATTGCACCTTGCAGTAAGTTTAATCATGAACCTGCAACAAGATCAATGAAAGTTCTTCCTCGACTGCTGGTAGTGCTGCTAATTGCTTGAATTTTGTTTGGTGATTTACGAAGTAGTAAAACTAGCAGCTTTTTTTACCCACGGACAGATCAAAACATCCATACCTGGCGGCGCCATGATCATGATTCAGATCAACACATTTTGGTTGAGAGCCTGATACACTAAAAGCCGAATCAAGTCACTTATAAGAGTCAGCAATGCAACACTCAATGACCTATTAATCTAAACCTTTCAACTTTCATAAGTGCGACACATCCAAGAAAGACGTCAATTATATGGCTAAACATGTCGTACCGCAATTGTGGAGGATTATGAACGTCATGACAACCAGTCTAAATTTAGTCTTTCAGTTTCTATCATCCCAACGAATGCAAGATATGCAAAGATCAATCAAGGAAACAG